>JAVSCE010001977.1:0-192251 GCA_032199065.1 Smutsia gigantea
AATTAGCACACATAATGTAGCAGGGGTGGGGGTGGGGGTGGGGTGGGGGATACGGGGAAGGCAGTATAACACAGAGAAGACAAGTAGTGATTCTATAACATCCTACTACGCTGATGGACAGTGACTATAATCGGGTATGTGGTGGGGACTTGATAATAAGGGGAATCTAGTAACCATAATGTTGCTCATGTAATTGTATACTAATAATAGCAAAGTAAATTAAAAAAAAACAATCTGTGAAAGGAGAAGGAAACTATCCATGGATGAACTGGTGATGCAGATAAATAGAATAAGTAGACTCAGGATCCCCAAATGTGCTGTGTCTCAGGGATGCCCAAAGAGTGCATTGCATTTCTTGAGAAAACTGTGGGCTTCTGAGGTGCATTGGTAGAACTGGTTATCCATTACCAGTTGTCTTTCTTAAGCTGACACCATCACCCCAGAAGATCCTTCTCCTCTCTTCACTCCCTTCTCCTCCCTGTACCATTTACCTACCTCCTGTCTCCCACCCCACTCTTATTGGCTCTCCAAACCCTTGTACTTGAGCTATTTGATTTTTCTGGGAAGGGTGGGAAGGTATCTGGTGTAAAGTCCTCTTCATTTGCACTGAGGTACCCGTGCACATACACACTCCAGACTGCACCCTTTATGGATCATTAGTGTGTCATCTGGGGACCACAGCTTGGCTGCCATGGGGTGTTGCTTTGTATCTGTGTTCTTCCTATAGGCTTTCATTCTCCAATTATGCCATGAGCCCCAACAAACCCTATTGTTTTACACTAATGCTGCTCCCTTTTTACTTGTTTCTATCATCTACTAGGCCCTTGAGGGAAGTTATGTTTGCACCCTTGATCTAGTCCCAACACCCCCAACTTATAGGTCAGGGAAACAAGGCCCAGAGAGGTGAGGTAACTGACTTCTCTAAACAAACAAACAAAAACTACTTAACCTCTTCTTTCTCATTTATTATCTTTTTTCATTCTTTCAGTAACCCAGCAGTAGAGTTCCTAATGGGAGAAATCAATGTTTTGGGTGTTAAAAGGCCTAGAGCTTGGGTCTCTTAGCTTCCCTTCAGGCAGCCCCTTCCAGCCTGTGGGGTTGGCCTGGAACATAAGGAAAGAAGAGTGTTTGCTGCTCCCCAGGTTAGGTCAGCATTTCCTGGGATTCCATGAGATCATCTGGACTCTCCCTGAGCTCAGTCCCTAAGTACTGAGCAGACTTGATTTTGTGTCCTTGAGGAGCCCTGAACAAGTGAAGTTGTTTACAGAGCCCCATGAATCATGTCACTTGCTATGTTTCAGCAAATAATAAAAGCAAATGCAAAGCTCAAGTGAGCAATATTACTTTGTGCAAACACTACAAAATACATCTTTCAGCTTGCATTGTTGACTCCTAGAGAGCAGGGGCCAGGTCATTCATTTGCTCAGCATCTAGAACACTGTATAGAAAATTGTGCTCAATAAATAGTTGAAGTCATAAGTGGAATTTTTCTTTAGTTCAGTAAAGTGAGACTTCTTTGCTTTCTCCTTGGGTTAAAGACTTGGTATCTGACATCTTCTGACTGGCTCTGTGATCTTACGCAGACCTCCCTGAACCTCACTTTTCTCATCTCTAAAACAAGGTTGGAGAAGACAATCTCTTGTGTTCATCCCAGGTTCAAAATTCTATAATTCTTTCATATTATATTGGTTCAAGAAATACAAAGAAGTACTTTGATCCAATATTTTCTAAGTTGTGGTATCAGTTTCTCACTTTTTGACTTCTGGGGTTTAAGCCCTTCTACTAAGAGAAGAAGAAGCAATCGGTGATTCTTGAGAGACATGCTCAGGAGGTTATGCTCAAGTTGAAGAAACATATTGTCTCACGGAAGCTATTGAGTGTGAGTCCCTGTGGCTCATTTTTATTTTACACCGCCAAATCGTGGAACAATGAGAGTTGGGGGAAGGAGAGAGCCAGAATAGCCTGTTTATAGGGTAGGTTTATAGGGTAGGTCAACTATTGAAAATATTGTTTATTTAATAGATTACAAGATAAGATGAGAGGCTTATTTCTAACTTTTCCAGGACGAGGAAGACAGGTGCTTTCTGAATATTCTACTATGAATGTGAACAGGGACATAGTGTCTGGCATCTAACTGATGCTCAGTACAACTCAGCTGCGGGAGCAGATGCATGAATCAATGCATGCTCTATACTGATCCATCCTTTTCTACCTAAACAGGAGTGAATCAACTGAGTTTTCTTCATTTTTTCTCTCTTTTCCTCTCTCCTGGTTTGAAAATTATGCATACTTTTAATATTCTCTTAGTGGCTGCCTGCACTTCTGCTTTCCCCCAGATACAGCCTCATGTCCCCCATCCCCCTAACCCCTCTCCAAAGAGGCCGCCACTGTTACAATCTTGTTATTTTTTCCTGAGATACAGAGGTTGATTTTCTATGATGCTAATGAAGCTGAAGTTCAGGGCCCCTCCCTTTCATGCTCCAACATTTTAGTACATATTTAACAAGTGTGAAGTTAATTATTATCTCCATCCTCCTCCCACGAGGAGGTGCAGCATACACATAAAGAACTGTATGCCTTTTCCAATATATATATAGACAGAAATCTGGAGAATATGTATGGGAATGGGTATTGACAGTGTGTGATTAAGGTAGAAGGAATGTAAAGCTGGAAAGCCTTAAAAATGGGGCTGAGGTTTTAGAGAAAGAGGGAGGGACAGGGAAGGGAGAGGATAGGAGGGAGGAAGGGGGAGATTAGAAGGGAGGAGGGGGGAGGAGGAAGGAGAGGGAAAGAGAGAGAAAACTGTGGACAACACTTTGGCCTGTGCCCATGGGTTCCAGGCTGTTCCTGCTCTTCCCATCCTGACTGTGTTTCCTGTGGATTTTGAACTTGCTTAGCCGGTCCCCACAATTGCATAAGCCAATTCCATGTAATAAATCTTTTCATGTAACATGTAGTGGTTCTACTTCTCTGCACCTGCCTTGTGGTTCTATTTCATTTCTTGATTTATCTTTTGGAACATTTTGAAAATGTTTATTTGAGTCTTTCAAAAATGATTCCCTTGTTTATGGTTCTTGATTGCCAATCCTCCCATTTGCTGAGTGGATACCTTTTTTCATGTAAAGTACAACTTTTACATACAGACTTCATTTCAGCAATAGTTGTTCTCTGTGGTGGTCTGTGGGATTTGGGCAGTGAAATATTTTGTTGAGTTGTCTCCAAGTGAAGTTGCACCAGAGATCCTGTGAGTTGTCCCCAGTTCCAGGCCATTTTTCATGCTAATTTATTGCCCTTGAATGCCTCTACCTTGCAGGTAATATGAATTCAGATCTCTCACCCATGTAGGGCACAAATCTGGCTTCTAATATTTATAGTGACTCTTTTTCCATTTACACAGTCCCACACAGACAGGAAGATTCCTTTTGTCATCTTTAAGTCTGTGGACAGAATGTTTCTATTTGGCCTTCTTGAATGGGACACCCATGCTGTGACTCACAGCTTTATTCAGCTCTTGACCCAAGCATACACAGAACCTGGGGCTGGAATCTTCTTATCAGAGTATAGAATCCCAGCCTAAGGTATTATGGGCTGTTCTGATAACTTGGTGAGCTGTTTGGATCCAGCTTCCTTTCACATCTAACTTTTAGTTCATTTTTTATTTCTGACACTGGAAGACTTATCTTTCTTGGTTTCAAGCTTATTTTAATGCAGCATTTGAAGAATATGGAGATTTTCCATATCAGTTTAATCCACTGTCTTGACTAGAAATGGCCCTACATGTAGTTTCGGGAAAATTATACCTCCTTGGTACAGTTTGTGTTCTTTACATCCAGAGTATTTGAGTAATTTTCTTTTTATCCTTAAAGACCATTTCGAAGGCTTCCTTGGAGAAACGGCTCCTTATTCTCCCACAATCTGCTTCTTTCTCCCCTTACAACACTCTTTTCATGCAGAATTGACTTATTACCCTCAGATATGCAAAAATTACAGTTTATTTTCTATAGTGTATAGAATTTTCTATAATATTTTATAATATCATGTAATATTTCTGGAGTATATAATCACACACTTTTAAGGCTTTCCAGCATCATATTCCTTCTACCTTAATCACATACTCGATATATAATATTTTCTAGAGTATAATCTTCCTCTTGTTCCTAGTGCCCATTCTTCTTAAAACTGGGAATGAGAGAAGGCAGTGCTCTGGTTATGTGCAGAATTTAAGATTATCCTTACTGACCAGGTCAGTTTTGATTCCATTCCACTCTTTGACAAGCCTGTACTCTAATTTTCTTTATTTTCCTTTTCGTAAAGGCAATGGCAAGGGAGGGAATGTTGAGAAGGCTAGAGGTTGAGAGAAGGGCTGCTTTGATTGTTTTCCCCCTTTCTCCCCACCTGAATTTCAGACTCCATCTAGTTCCCTAAATATAGATCCTCTCATGCTTAATGAGGCTCATGAAAACATAAGTGACTCAGCAGCCTTGAGTCTTAGATGGAGATTTTCATCCCTCTGTTTATCCCCAGTTACAGACAGTATCACTTACAAAGGCCATGGAGATAGGGGAGCCCTTAGAATATAACACAGTGCTAGGAAGGAGATATATATTCCTAGCACAATGTATCACAGAAGACGCACTGGCTGAGGTTTAATCATTATAGCTGGAAACTGCTAGCTCTTTCAGATACTTATTTGAGGGCTTCTCTCTTCTCCATCACTACAGTGAGGATATTAATCGACCTCTCCCCCTTCTATCCATTCTGGGGCACCAGAGAAAGACACAGAATGTCTTACAACTCCTAATGAAAGTAAGACACAGGAAAAGCAGGACTTTGGTGAGGAAACGTGCAGTGGAGGGGTGGGTGGGTGAAAAGGACAGAGGACCTAGAGGTAGTGGGAGAGACAAAAGCTGTGAGGAGGAAGGAAAAGGGGGAAGGAATATTCTGATGGGAGGTGAGCTAGGAGATTCTGTTCAAGAGACTGGACCAAGATCAAGTACCATGGAAAGGGCACTTGTAGACATACTGACAGACTAGAGATGTCACCAGTGGTCTTGACATGGTTGGGAATTTTTCAATGGACCAGATGTAAAGCCTGGCAGAACATTCTCGAAGATTGTGTGTGTGTGTTTCTGTGGCTGACAGTAAAACCATTTTGTTTTAGGTTTAACTGCCTCTGCCTTACAATAAAGAGAATCATGGCATGGTTACAGTAGAAAAAGAAATGTCATGCATCAGAGCAAAACAGCCATAGATCTGGGAGGTTCTGATCTAATTACACTGCTTCTACCATCAAGTCCCCTTATTTCTCTCTAACCCCACCACCAACCTCAGAAAGTCAGATTTCATGGATATGAGCTACTAACATCAAGCCATTCTTATGATTTATTAACTCAGTATCATGAATAATTTATGTTGCACTTAACACACAGAAGAAAAAATACAGCAGTTCCTTTTCCATGAGCTAAACCTAAGAGTAACTTTTTGAGCAGTCAGCTATTATTTGATCAATTGATCCTTCAGTTAACCATGAACCCGGTTAAAAGATAGTTGACGGTGAAATTAAATTGGATTGTTTCTTGAATCAAGGCATTCATATTGAAGAAAACCATTCATTTTACAAACTGCAAAACTTTTGTAAATTACTGCTATGCAAATGGGTACTTTAAAAATTATGCCCTGGGTTCTAGCTTAATTTTCAACTTTTTCTGTATTTTAATTTTATAAGTGATGTGCTGTTTAGGGAAATGGTGCTTTACTTACATTGCTGTGCATAAAACGATCCTGGTTTATCTGTAACAGCAGAATCTTGTTCTACTTTCTCATCCAAGTGAGGACAAAGATGGTAGAAGAACAATGGTGAGAAGGGAAACAATCAAAGATAATTGCTTATCAATTTGCCATTTTTACTAGGCATTGGCCTTGACATTCAATGGCAAATGTGAATCACTAATTTGGGAAGAGGGAACAAATGCTACTAATTTGCTGAAAACTAATGCCCTTGCCCAGGAGGCCGTGGGAAGTTGACTCTAGTGAAAATAACTGTGGCTCAGGAGCCAGCCCGGGTTCAGGCCAGAGATCTAGCACAAACTAATGTGCAGTCTTGGGCAGGTGACTCCTCTGGGTTTGGGTTTCCTAAAGTGTAAGATATGATTCTGATAAGGTCTAAGACCCTTTCCAACTCTGGCCTTCTATAGTACCTTATCAATGATGGCTCCCACCTTTACAAACCCTCAAAGCTGTGCTTTTGGGAATAGACAGCTATTGTGTGCATGTATGTGCGTCTGTGGGTATATGTGTGTGTGCATGTGCTTCTCTTCCCCAGCCTCTTCTTAACAAGATGGCACAACCTCACTGTGGTGGGCAGCCTCTAGCATGGCCCCTGGTGATCCTCACCTTCTGCTAGTCATGCCTTTGTGTAGTCTCTACAGTCCTTGCTTTGAGTGTGAACTGGATTTACTGATTCATTTCTAACAGATAAAAAACAGTGGAAGTGATGGCATATCCTTTTTGAGGTTAGGTTATAAAAAGACTGGCTTCCATCTTGCTCACTTGCTCTGAGAAAAGACAGTTGCCATGCTGTAAGCTGCCCTAGGAGAGGCTCGTGCATGTGACAGGAGCTGATGTTCTGTCCAGCAACCAGGGGGCACTGAGTTCTGCCAACTACGTGAATGAGCTGTATCAGATCCTCTAAGCCATACCTGGATTTCTAACCACCCCAAACTCTGATGTGATAAATGTATATTGTTTTAGGCTGCTAAATATTGGAGTAATTTGTTATACATCATTAATTAACTAATATACTTATACAAGGCTTTACCTTCTAACTTAAAAGCCTCTCTCATTACTATTACCAAGATTTCATTCTCCATCTTCAAACTGAGTTTATTTGGAAGTTGGGGACAGTGTTAGAAAGGGAAAAATCATTCTTTCTGGCCCTAAATTTTTAATAATATGGCTTACTATTGAGCATTTTCTATGTACTAAGTGTTATGTGCTGATGTGCTTCACAGATCTTTGAGGATTTTTATTATTGTTCTCATTGTACAGATGTGAAAATTGAGACCTGGAGAGAGTAAATAATGCAGGACGGTAATAATGCACGGAAGTAAATAATACGTATGAAATAAAAGAATGGTGGAGCTGGAGTGGCAGTGACAAAGGAAGTGGTACTATCACTGCACTGTGAGCTGGTTAAACTACAAACGAGTATTTTTTGAGTTCAGGTTGGGACACTTCACCTTAAAAAGGGTTTTACATCATCTAGCATAACACCATCCAGTTTCATCCATGTTGCTTCAAATGACAGGATTTCCTTATTGTTTTAAGGATGTACACACACACACACACACACACACACACACACACTAGAATATTATTGTATTGTATTACAGTGTTGGAATATATATATGTGTATTTCATTTTCTTGACCTGGTCATCCACTGATGGGCACTTAGGCTGCTTGCACAGCTTGGCTATTGTGAGTAATGCTGCAGTGAACACGGGAGGGCAGGGGTCTCTTTGAGAGAGTCGTTTAATTTCCTTTGGATATATACCCAGAAGTGGGATTGCTGGATCACATGGTAGTTTCATTTTTAATTTCTTAAGGAAACTCTGAGGATCTAATGTGTAACATGGTGACTATAGCTGATAATGCTGTATTGTATAACTGGAATTTGCTAGGAAAGTAGAACTTAAATGTTCTCACCAAAAAAAAAAGTAAATATGTGAGATGATAGATGTGTTAATTAACTCAAAAAAGGGTTTTTATGAATCAAAGTGTGATGATATACCCACAGGGATATGATTATTTAGCTTAAAGGAAAAATCCAGAAGGAACTGACATACCTCTTTGTAAGAGATAATTTGACTTACTTGTGTGGCTGTAGGTAATAGAGTTAGAATCATCAAATGGAAGTTTTTTTTTTCACTTATTTATTTATTTATTTTATTTTATTTATTTTATTTTTATTAATATAATTTATTTTATTATCATTAATTTACAATTACATGTGCAATATTACGATTATTAAACTACCCCTTCATCAGGTCCCCCCGACCAACCCCATTACAGTCACTGTCCGTCAGCGTAGTGAGATGCTATAGAATCACTACTTGTCTTCTCTGAGTTGTACTGCCCTCCCCGTGCCCCCCCAACATTACATCTGCTAATCGTAATGCCCCTTTTTCCCTCTTCTCCCTCCCTTCCCGCCCATTTTCCCCAGTCCCTTTCCCTTTGGTAACTATTAGTCCGTTCTTGGGTTCTGTGAGTCTGCTGCTGTTTGTTCCTTCAGTTTTTCTCTTTGTTCTTATACTCCACATATGAGTGAAATCATTTGATACTTGTCTTTTTCGGCTTGGCTTATTTCACTGAGCATAATACCCTCTAGCTCCATCCATGTTGTTGCAAATGGTAGGATTTGTTTTCTTCTTATGGCTGAATAATATTCCATTGTGTGTATGTACCACCTCTTCTTTATCCATTCATCTACTGATGGACACTTAGGTTGCTTCCATTTCTTGGCTATTGTAAATAGTGCTGCAATAAACATAGGGGTGCATATGTCCTTTTCAAATTGGGCTGCTGCATTCTTAGGGTAAATTCCTAGGAGTGGAATTCCTGGGTCAAATGGTATTTCTATTTTGAGTTTTTTGAGGAACCTCCATACTGCTTTCCACAATGGTTGAACTAATTTGCAGTCCCACCAGCAGTGTAGGAGGGTTTCCTTTTCTCCACATCCTCGCCAACATTTGTTGTTGTTTGTGTTTTGGATGTTGGCCATCCTCACTGGTGTGAGGTGATATCTCATTGTGGTTTTAATCTGCATTTCTCTGATGATTAGCGATGTGGAGCATCTTTTCATGTGCCTGTTGGCCATCTGAATTTCATCTTTGGAGAAGTGTCTATTCATGTCCTCTGCCCATTTCTTAATTGGATTATTTGCTTTCTGTTTGTTAAGGTGCATGAGTTCTTTATATATTTTGGATGTCAACCCTTTATCAGATACGTTTTTTATGAATATATTCTCCCATACTGTAGGATGTCTTTTTGTTCTACTGATGGTGTCCTTTGCTGTACAGAAGCTTTTCAGCTTGATATAGTCCCACTTGTTCATTTTTGCTTTTGTTTCCCTTGCCCGGGGAGATATGTTCATGAAGAAGTTGCTCATGTTTATGTCCAAGAGATTTTTGCCTATGTTTTTTTCTAAGAGTTTTATGGTTTCATGACTTACATTCAAGTCTTTGATCCACCTTGAGTTTACCTTTGTGTATGGGGCTAGACAGTAGTCCAGTTTCACTCTCTTACATGTAGCTGTCCAATTTTGCCAACACCAGCTGCTGAAGAGGCTGTCATCTCCCCATTGTATATCCAAGGCACTTTTATCAAATATTAATTGACTGTATATGTTTGGGTTAATGTTTGGATTTTCTATTCTGTTCCACTGGTCTGTGGGTCTGTTTTTGTGCCAATACCAAATTGTCTTGATTACTGTGGCTTTGTAGTAGAGCTTGAAGTCAGGGAGTGTAATTCCCCCTGTTTTATTCCTCCTTCTCAGGATTGCTTTGGCTATTCGGGGTCTTTAAATGGAAGTTTTAAAAAGGCAAATGTCTGCTCATTACAGGGAGGAAGGAAGTCCAACAATAACAAGTTTGAAACAGATGGGTTACTTAAAACAGTTATATTTCCCCTGGGGTATTCAGGCAAAGGCTTGATGGCCACTCCTCTGGAAAGGGTTATAGACAATTTGGGCATTGGGCAGGAATGGAATGAAAATTCCACAAGGAGTTTTCCAGCTTTGAGTTCATGATTCTGGGCATTGATTTGAATTATGATGGCGTCTTGACCATCACCCAAATGAGTTATTCTTCCCTTCCTCATCTTTTCTTGCTTCTAGCCAGAACTTATTGAAGTGGCTAAACAAAAATATCATATTTGAAATAGAATTTTTTCTCTGATCTGGGCTGGTTCACAAACCCCTGCCTCTAGTACAAGATTAGGGTACTTGTCTGTGAAGAGATCCAGGATATCTCTTTCCTCCATCTCAACCCAGGGCCACTTTTCAATCATATACTTAAGGAAAAACAGAATATTCACAACACAATTGACTTATTTTTATTTTAAATTGTTTTAGCCAGTGTCCTTAATCTCTCCCTTTCTAGTGATACTGGTTCTTTCCAACACAATGAGAAATGGAATTCTAAGTACTATAAATATATATCAATAAATATTTGTTTAATAAAAATAAATCTTTATTTTTGTAGAACTGAGATTCCCTTCTTCCTTCCTTCCACTGAGTACCTGACTGTGAGCTATTTCTGGGCATGCAAAGATGAGCAGGACAGAGTCTCTGTTTTCAAAATCTCACAATACTCACCTAGTTTCATAACATTTTGATTATTTGTCAACAGGTACCAGAAATGATATGACTATTTGACAGAATAAATACAGCATTGAATCTTGGTACCACACGATATATTCTATAATTACAGTATGAGCTCTCATTTTTATGGCTCAGGAATGGATTGTTTTCATGAAAAAATATTCTTGTTAATATGTAGTTCCCATTTAGAAAAGCTAGATTGCCAGTCTTCTAAGAATCACAGTGTCTCCAAACATACCCACTCCCAAACCATATCGAACAGCAGTTTTTCTGGATGATTCAGAAGACACGTTAGAACATATAGAACTAAAGGGTCAACATTATGAATGTGGATTTTAATATTACTGTAGACGCAAAATGGAAAAATAAGGATGCAGAGAGGATACAGATGTGCCAGAGGATCTCTTGGAAAACTAAGAGTTAAATGATAAAAGTTAACGCCATTATTAAGATTAGGTAACAGTAATGGCATCTTAAAGATAGTAGCTTTTCAAGGCCAGGACTGGGAAGAGATTCAGAGTCCAGCAAAAACAGAATCAATGATGTTGACATTTCCAAGAGAAAAAAAAACTATCAACTAGGTCAATATGAAACAGGAAGCACGGCAGTGTCCATTCAACACTGATTGGGGTACAGGGTCCTGTGAATGGGCTATTGAAGGAAAGGGAACTCTTCTATGTAAAAGGGATGGAATTGGAGTGGTGTTCACTGACAGAAATAGAATTATTAAAAATAAAAATATAATTGAAGTAAAAATTACAAGTCAGGGTTGGATTTCATAGAAGGCTTTATGAAAGGGATTTGTATAGCAAAGAATCAGCTCATAAAGAGGATGTTCTGTCTGCTGGATCCCTCTGGGTCCATGTGTACCTGTATTGACTGTTTTGATACAACCAGTGTCTATAAAGCAAGTGTTGGTAAATCTGTGATGCCTATGTATTAATATCATCAGCTGAAGGGAACTTCCATCTGAGATTTGGTAGAACACATTCTGCTGTTGGCCTGTGCAACTGGCCTGGGATGGGAGCAGTTGCACCAGTCAGTTCTTCAGGGGCCTCTCCTTACTGCCTGCTAGTATCCAGCAGGGATGGGCCCATTCTCACAAGGCAGTGGGAGTTGAAATGGAAACCAAAAACAAAAGGGCAGAATTTGAGTCGTACACATGACTCTCCTTGCTTTGATTCCATGCTCACCAAGCACCTTTTCATTAATTTTCAGCTTCCCAGGTAGATTTGCCTCTTAGGAAAGATTGCCTCTTAGGATTCATCTTGCTAATGTGCGAGTTTTATACCATATGATTAGTTCAATTTATAATTATCAATGAATACATTTTGTGTTTACAGTCCAGTGATCATTAGTGTAGTGATTCTTAAACTTTAGCATGTGTTAGAATCACCTGAGCATGTGCTTGGCTGATTTCAAGCAAGGTTTATTAAAACTGGATTGCTGGGGGCCACCATCCAGGGACTCCGCTTCCCTAGGTCTGGAATGGGGCTCAAGGATTTGCATTTCCACCAAGTCCTCAGGTGATGCCACAGCAGCAGTCTGAAAACCACAGACTGGTCTTTACAGCGCTCACAGGACTTAGTTTCTGAGTCCACAGTGCAGAGGACCAGACCCCAGACATTGGTAAATTTGAGGTAAATCCCATCTTATAGTTTCTTGATGACCAGCTAACTATCCTGTCCTTGGCGACCATGCTCTCTGGAGACCATTGTTATATTATTGATCAGAGTAAGTTATTACCTAAAAGTGAAATCTGTCTTGATCTTACGATTTATATCAGAAACTGTCTAGTAAATTCTTGATTTTCACTTTGATTACTTGCTATTTACTACTGTCATAAGAGCAGACAACTCTACTGTCGCCTTCTAAATAATATAATCTGTAAGTTGGTTACAAACTACATGTTGATCTCAAAGTCAAATGGTCTGTTCCAAAATAACTACTTCCTTTCCACTGTAGTCGTCATCAGTATTTTTGACTTTCTAGAATTTAAAGCAATTTCTATTTCTCCAGCAGTAAAAGCTGGTGTCAGATGAAGGTTCCCAACTCTCTTGTTCCTCTAGTTCTTCACAAAGCTTTCCAGTCGTTATAATTCCAAACTTCTGCCCTTTCCTCTATTTCTTCCCTCTCTCTGCCCATTGCTGGCAGTTTGAATTTGCATAACATAAAAAACACTCAGTATATTCTGTCATGATTGACAGAGTCTGACCAAATAATTGTTCCTTTCCAAAGCTGTTTTCTTCTCCTAAATTTCCCTCACTGTTACCTCTTTATCCCTTTAAGTAAGTCATTCTTAACCTTTTAGAGACTCTCTGCCCAAGAGAAATATAATGTGAGCCACAAATGCAAGCTTCACATATAATTTTTAAATTTCTAGTAGTTACGTTAAAACAGTAAAAAGAAACAGGTGAAATGAACTTTATATTTTATTTAACCCAACATATCCAAAATACTCACATTTCAATATGTTGAGTATAAAGATATTAATGAAATAGCCTACATTCTTTTTTTCATACTGTCTTCAAAATCCAGTGCGTTTGACACAGCACATCTCAATCGTCCATATTTCAACAGCTACACGTGGCTAGTGGCTAACACATTGAACAGTATGGGTGCAGAGCCTTTGAATTTATTTCTCCAGAATAAAAGTTAAGTTCACTCTATTTTGAATAGTTTCTCAGGGGTCTTTGGAACAACCTTATAGCCTATGCATCCCTGGAGCCCAGGTTAGAATTCTTGCTCTTTAAGATCCCTCATGCTCCCAAAGGACCTGGTCTTCCTGTCTCTGGCAAACAACGACAAAACAGCCTTTGCTTTGTGGCATATATGTAGGACACACTAGCCAAGCAGAGCCTTAAAATGTGGGCCTTCTCTTTCTGCCTCTGGGGGCTTGGTACTAGCACTTCCACATCACCTCCTGTATTCTCCTGCTCTTATTTCACCCCCAACTGCTGCAGATGTGGGTTGCAGGGAAGAAAAAGAAAGACAAGGAATTAGAATTAATAGAGACTTCTTGTTCTAGCCTGCCAGATAAACCAGCGTCTTCTGAACTAGGTGTTCTTCGTACTTGTGACAGGGGTTTATGGATAAATAAGAAAGAGGATTTATTCTTGAATATCACACACATTCTAACGCTTGGCCGGTTATACCGTTCACTCTCTTATTGCTTGCATTGTCCTTCAAATCATTTGTCCTCTGATGGATCTTGACAAAGCGCCTGCACAAAATTAACAGGCGTGCAAAGCCTGGATGAATGAAATTGATTTGCCTATAATTTGTTTGTGAAGCCATCAGGACAGGATTGAAGTGATTTTAATTTCAGAGCCCTCGTGGACAGTCTGTCTTTTTGTCAGGCAATTAGTTCCACTGGCTGGGCAAGAATGCCGTGGTGCGAGGAGAACCTGGCAGATGGAAACGGCGCACCCTCTTTTGCTTCCACTGGGTGCTCCTCATGCCAGGTTTCTTTTGTGTCTCTTGTTTATTTTGGGTAAAATTCCCTGCTCTGCACCAGGCTCTGGGACTTTGCTAGGCACAGTGCTGTGGATAAATGCCTGGGTGAGGCCCTGGAGGGAAGTCTACAGAGAGAGGGAACCTAGCAGCAGTTACTGCTCCTGGACTGTCTGGCAGTGTGTAAGCTCTTCAACAAATGATTTTATTTAATATACTCAACAACCTCAGGAGATGGGTATTAATATCCTCATTTTATGGATGATGAAATCAAGGAGCAGAGAGAGGCTAGTACTTCACCAGAGTACACCTCTAAGAAAGTGCAAAGTCAGGGCTGCGACCTGGGTGCGCTGATCCCTGAACTGTGATTCCCAACCAGTCCCCTACAGAAGCCCTGCCCTCTGGTTTGGATAAAGAGACGAGGTAATAGTAACCTTGACAAGGCACTTCTACCCACAGGTGAGAGACGGTGTCAGCTTCCTCCAATCCCAGCTGAACCTGGCTCATTGAAGGCACAGCGTAGGCACAGAGGAGGCACGCCCATATTTGCTCAGTGTCTGAAATACATTGTTCCACTGAACTCTCACAATAACCATGAGAGGCAGCAAGGAAAGGTATTATTATCTTTATTTGTGATTGCTTTACTTTACCTGAATTAGCGGGAACAATGCACATTCCCAAAATGATTTAAAAATTTTTCTGAATTGTTGTTGTTGAAATTAATTGTCAGGGTCATACTTACCTATAAAGGTTGAAGCTCCTGGAAGCAGGGACTATTTCCTACACATTCTATATCCCTTTCCCCACAGCACCGAGGACGCGTGATCACAGAAAGTTCTGTCGGACGGTGCTGCTCTAGAGGCAGGCCGAGGCTGGTTGGTGATGATCTAATATAATACCGTACTTCAGATCCAGAAGAAGAGCTTAATAATTTTTGAATGAATAAATGAATGAATACAATTAACGTAAGTGTTTTCTTAATATAGACTGAGCTAATTACAGTGATCAGTCATAGGTTGAATTAGTGCATTCCAGGGTAGCTGACTCCATTTTTCAAAATGAATCATCAAAAAGAGCAAAACAACTCATTTCTTAAAGATGTCAAATTGAATTTTAAATGTCACACTAAGTAATAGCAAGATGCTGGGATGGGTTAGTCAGTGATTACTGCTATTTAACAGTAATTCAAAAATAAGGCAAAAGCAGTGTTTGTACCAATATGGCATTTAAACAGCCCAAACCAGCTCTCCTTAGATAATGAATTAATTCGTATTTTCTAATCATGTATTTCATTTATTCTGTCCCATTTTTCAGGAATCTTAAAGTGTGTCATGGTTATTATTTCAGTTGATAACATGCCATCTCTCTATGCCAGGAGACTGGCATTGCCTTTGCAAAAAAAGACAGAAAAATGTAAAAACATTAAAGTTGAACATCATGGTAAAAAGCATTAACCATGATGTCCAGCCAGTGGGTGTGATATCCTGAGTTCCCTTTTTTGCCCTGTGATTGTCTCATCTATACTTTTAGAGACAACTGAATAAATAAAACAAAGGATAATAAAACAGATGCCAGAAAATCTTGGCTTCTTCTACTAAATTTCCCAGAAGATGCAGATTATCTTAAATTGCTAGATGCCCTAACCAGCCTTTTAGGGAAGAAGTACCTTTTATCAGTTCAGCAAGTTGGTATTTTGTGGAAACACAGCAAAGCCTATGGCACATTTAAGCCCCTTTGGTCTGCCTTAACCAACCTCATCTATGAGAATGCCTGTCCTTAACTAAGACTGGTACAGCTTGGGGAGGGACATATCGCTATAGCGTAAAACAACCTATTCATTCATTTATCAAGTGTCTCTAAGTGCCAGGCACTCTGCTAGGAACAGTGATGAATGTCACACAATCCCTGCTCTCAAGGAGTTCAGGGTCTACTGGGAACTCAGACAAGAGACTGCCAACTACCACAGAAGGCAACCGGTGTGACCCCCCAAAATGGGCGTAAGTGGGGACTTCAAAGGAACCATATTGTTCAGCTTGAGGCATAAGAAAAGGCTTTCTGGGAAAACAGAAATAAATCATGTCGTGAGGCCTAGGTAAGGGTTATTCAAGTGATGAGAGAGAGAAAGGAGTACAAGAAAGAGAGCATGTCGTGACTGAAGAACTGCAAGAATTTACTGTCGCTCAAGCATAGAGACTCCAGGGGCCACAGAGGGTGGTGTGGTGGAAGGAAGCCCTAGAGGTGTGCTGTCCAATATGATAGCCAATAGGTGATTTTATTTATATGTGCAATCTATAAAAGTAAAACAAATGAACAAATGAAACAGAAATAGACTCATAAATACAGAGAACAAACGGATGGTTGCCATAGGGAAAGGGGGTGGGGGGACAGACAAAATAGTGAAGGGAATAAACAAGTACAAGTTTCCAGTTATAAAATAAAAAAGTCACAGGGATGAAAAGTAGAGCATAGGGAATATAATGAATAATATTATAATGACTTTGTAGAGTGACAGCTGGTAACTACATTTATCATGGTGAGCATTTTATAATGTGTATAATTGTTGAATCACTATGTTATTCACCTAAAACCAGTATGATGTTGTATATCAACTATACTTCGATTATAAATAATAAATTTAAGTTTAAATTAGTTAAAAGTACATAAAATAAAAAATGTAGTCCTTGCATTGCACTAGCCATATTTAAAGAGCTCAATGGCCACTAGGACAGTACTGCTATAGATATTTCCATCATCACAGGAAGTTCTTTGTGTGGTGATTCTCTAGAGACAGTCGGGGCCCAAAGATGAGCTTCCACTGATATGTAAAGGTGTTTGGACCTTATTCTGAGGGCAGTGAGATGCCACTTAAGACTTTTATACAGGGGAGTGGAATGATCAAATTTATGTATTAGAAAAGTCAGTCTGCAGGGCACAAAAGAGATGAGAGAGAGGCAAGACTGGGAGTCAGAGAGACCAGTAAAGGGAGGTTTCACTCATCAGGGAAAGAGATGATGGGGGCTCAGAATGGGCAACATAGGAGAGAAGTGTACAGATTCAGGAAGCATTAAGAAAGGGAATCAACAGGACTTATGGCTTAGATGTGGAGGATGAGGAAGGCAGAAGTTAAGGTTGATCCCTGGCTTGAGCAGTAGTGAGTGATGGTGCCACTAACCTAGACAGAGAACAAGGAGAGGAGAGAATAGGTCTGGGGAAAGGAGATGATAGATTTAGCTTTGTTCTTGAATTTGAAGTGAACAATGAGGCATCCAAGTGAGCTTGCAGAATGCATTTGGACAGTCAGATCTGAAGCTCGGGGGACAAATCCAGCCTGGACATAAAGATTTTTAAGGAAGTATCACATGGATGGCATTTGAAGCTGTGGGAGCAGATGAGATCCCGAGGGAGTGAATGTGGAGTGAGATGCTAAGAAGGCCAAGGACTGGACACTGACAGTGATGGCACCAGCCTAGGAAGAGGGGCCCACAGAAGCAGACAGCAGGACAGAAAGAGCCAGGAGACTTTAAGGGTATCTAGGTGAAGAGAAAATCTCAGGAAAAAGGAGTGGTCATCATGTCAAGTGCTTCAGAGAGGACAAAAAGTAAGGGTTGGACAGTGTCAATATAGTTTTGCAAGAGAGAGGTCATTGGTGACTTTGTGAATGCACTTCCAGAAGAGGGACGGGGCAGAGAGTGGATTGCAGTGGGCTGAACTGTGAATGGGAGTTGGAGAAGTGACAGCAAACAAAAACATCTCTTCCAAAAAACTTGGTGGTGAAGGACTTGAGAGATGGCTGATAACAGTTGTCTTCTCTATTAACTACTGCCATTTTCAGATGTCTCTCCTATTAGAGAAATTTGTAACTTCTCTTACACTCTGTGCTACTCTAAGCATGTTGAAAGTACAGATCGCGTCTTCTATGTCTTCATATCTTCATTGTCCCTAGTGTAGGTCTTGCACATAGAAGATGCTCTACTGATATTTAATTCCTTTCCAGCTTTTAAGACTCTTACTGGACTTAAATATGTATAATATGTATAAAGTGAGTATCCTTTTCATGTGTTATCCTCTTATGCAGCTTCCTCTGGTTGAATGAAAAGGTCTCAGTTCCAGTGAAAAAAAGGTCATGACAGGCCCGTAATTGAATGGAATCTCATGCTTTCAGGAAATTTTGTGAACTAGGGGGAAAGTCCACCCCCCTCCAACAGAATAATTAGAACAAGGATAAGTATGTTTTAATACAAAATTTTTATTATGATTTTTTACACCAGTTCCTTGATAAGCATATAAATGTAAACGTTTATTGTTGGCATTATTTCACATATGACTTATCCAAATTCAGTTAATTGTTTGAGTGTACAGGTAGTGAGAAAAGTTTATTATATTCACAGAATATACATACACGTGCATTCAAAAGGTGTCCCTCTTTAAGCCAGTGGTATAGACACTGTCCCGTTGACCCTGCTTCTGCCCCGCAGGTGTGCACTGGAATCAGGGATGTCATCCACAGGCTCCTCACTCTTCTTTTCCTTTAGGCTGTTGATGAATCTCAGAGTAATTTCATCCCACTCCTCAGGCAGTAGCATCAGCAGAAACCCAATGCAGATGATGATGGTAGCAGCCAGGCGGACGACACTGAATATCACCTCCTGCTTCAGCAGGTCCACAGCTAGGGAAGCAAAACCACGTCAGTCTATGACTGTCTCTAAGCTCCTTTGGAAACAAATGCCTGATGGCAGAGTGACTTCTAGAGATTTCCAAAAGTCTCCCTTGTTTTTTTTCGAGCTCGTCTTTCCTTGTTTCATACCTTTACCTACATTGTTTTCTTCTTTTGCTTGCCATTCTTTTTCTCTGAATCATAATTATCTTTCAAGGCTCATACCATGTGATTTAATTACCTCTGCAGTTTTATTTCTAAAACTTTTCCTCTGCAACCCTTTATGCATCTTCGGTATCATTGAACCACTGAATATTTTTTGGGATATATTTATTATTGAAGTATAGTTGATGTACAATATTATACTGGGTTCAAAGATACAACATAGTGATTTGACACATTATTAAATGCTCACTGCAACTACTACAGTTACTGTCAACATTGTCAACATTGACAGTTACAGAACTATTAGCTGCATTCTCTGTGCTGTACTGTCATCCCCGTGGCTAATTTATATTATGATTAAGATTTTATTTTTCAAGTGAGCCAAGCTTATTATTGTCTAGGTTTTTGCACATGCTGTTCTTTTTAAATTTTTTAATTGACAAGAAATTCATATAAATTAAAACTAACCATTTAAAAATGAATTTAGGGGCATCTTGTACATTCATAATGTCATACAACCAGGACCTCCGTCTGGTTCTAAAACATCTCTATCACTTCTAAATAAAACCCCAGGTCCACGAAGCGGTTAACTCCCCTATCCCTACCTGCCATCCCCACCCCACCCTGATCTCTGGCAGTTGCTGACCGGCTGTTTGTTTCTGTAGGTTTACCTTTTACGGATATTTCATACGAATGGAATCACACAATGCATGACCTTTTGTGTCTGCGTTCTTTTGCACTCAGCATAATGTTTTCAAGGTTCAGCCATGTTGTAGCATATATTAGTACTTCATTCCTTTTTTTGGATGAATAATATACTGTTGTATCACAATTTGTTTATCAGTTCATCTATTGATGGACATTTGGGTGTTTCCACTTTTTGGCCATTGAGAATAGTGTTGCTATGAACATTCATGTACAAGTATATTTTTCAGTCCCTGCTTTCAGTTTTTTGAGGTACCTAGTAGTGGAATGTGCACAAACGCCCTTTCTTCCTCATATCCACTAAACCCGCCATCAGATCTCTGTTCAGGCTTCTTACAGCAAGCCTACCTGGTTGCTTCTCCTGTGTTTCTCAGAGCATTCAGTACGTACCTCTATCAAAACAATTCTCTCTCTGCATTGTAATTAATCAGTTCCTTTTGTCTCCCTCTCTGTACTGCATGGTCCTGACAACTGTGTCTTATTCAGGACCTATCATCAGTATCAGCAAAACTATTTACTAAATGAATGAATCCATGGATGAATGAACGATTTCCTTGACAACTCCACTCCTCCCTGATATTCCTTTCCTCTGAATATCTTACAGCCCTTGGAGTCTGTCTCCCACAATGTGGTGTTTATTAATCAATTACTGTGTAGAGTCCCAAATCATTTCATGTATGTTGGTCTTGTTTTCCAAATTCAGTGTAAGCTTCTGATGGGGACAATAGCATCATTTTTTCCCTGTCTTTTCTACAATCCTGATCCCATAGTAAATGCTCAAAAAACATGTGCTGACTCCCCTGGGGCAAAGTAAGGTGATAACCCGAGACTTGGAAATATAGGATATTTAAATTAGAAAGCCTGTATAGTCATCAACAACCCACTTTCAGTACTTGTTCCAGACAGGTTTCACTAGAAAGATTATCCTGGAAAAATAGCTTCTCCTTTTGCCCCTGAAGTGAGTCAAATTGCCTTTTCCTATATGTCTTCCAGAGGACCATCTGCTCTGCCCCAGGAGAAGCTTCGGTAGCTCCTCCTGGATAGTCTGATGGGGAGCCAGCACCCTGTACGTTTCTTACACTTTCATTAGTGACGTTTACTTGAGAGTCCTGAGCTGGGATGCCTTTGTTTCCATAGGACTTCCTCTAAAAATACCACAAAATTAGGTTGTCATGGAGATTACATGAAACCCAAATGATACATTTGGTATTTAATTCTAAGAGCACAACCAAGTAAAAACAGTGTTTATAGCTGCAAATTTAAAATCTACTGCATAGTTATTCTGTTGTTTGCCACCTTCATGATATTTAAAAACATCTTCCAGGCAAGGGACACAATTCACAATTGCTCAGAGAGACAACTCAGGGTGTAAAACAAATGCAAGCAGGAGACTTATTATGCACATGTGAAGTCAGACCAGTACCTGCGTTTCCAGGAACGCTGAGCACTGTCCCAATGGAGATTAAGATTGGGTACGTCAGCACCACACCGACATTCACCAGGATGTTAAAGGCTGTAAAGTAGAGGGAGTTGATAAGCCAGGCTCTTTCCTTCTTAAAAGAATCAATGTCTTTGCTAAACATGTCTTCTAACTGTTTGTACCTTTGGTCAATTAATCCCCCATGTTGGAGATGGATGCATACGTGTCCCACCTGAAGTAGTCATATTCCTTTTTTCTCCTTTGCCACCCTAGGGGTCGGCAAAGGGTGTATAGAGCAAGTGCAAAGAGGCAAAATAATTTGCTTGTCAGCACAAATAAAGGTAGGTTGGGGCCAGCCAAGGTTCTGAGCAAGAGACTGAAGCTTGGGGCTTTCTCCCTTTGTTGCTTTACTCTATGAGGCTATATTCTTGGAGCACTAAAAGCCTGTAGTGTTACTGCCTCTTCTAATGGGAAGAGCCATCCAAGGACGGCCTAAGCTGTTTCATTCCCTCGCTCGTGGTGAGCATCATGGGCAAACAAAGGTGTGTTCAATGCAATTCAGTGATCCCCTGGGACCTCTTCTACGTCCTGATTGGTGCACAGATAACCCAAGGGCAGGTTCAAAGAACCAATGGAATGTATAGTTGATACCTTTTAATTAATATCTTTGGTCCTTTTTAGTTAAATAGAATGTTAGTTAAATTAATTATCTACCCCCTACAAAATGGTCAGAACTATGTTTTCAAAAAGAAAAACAATTATAAATAACAGTATTATTTTAATAAATTTCAAGCCAATATTTGTCTTAGAGATTGGAGATATGAGCCTGTCACCTCCCTGTTTAAAACTTATTAAGTAGCTGTCAAGCTTCTAAATCCATCTTTTTTCACATGGCTTTCCAGGCCCTTCATAACCTACTTCCTTCCTAAATGTCATCATTCTCCCTCCCCATTCCTATTCCTCCTACACTCAGTGCTCCAGCCATTTTGATCCCCTCTGAGTTCCATGAATGCATTATCCCCTTTCTCCCTCTTCCCGACACAACGTGCCAGGCATGGAACGCAACAACACAGTACAGTACATCATAAAGAACGGATGAGGACCAGGGGTGGTCCGAGAGGGCTAGGCCTCCAGCTCTCACCCTATAGCCCGTGGGAGGTGTACCAGTTGGATAGCTGTGATCGAATCAAGCCATGCCCCGCAGAGAACCTCCTAACCACTGACCAACCTTAGGTACATTTGGGGAATAGAGGACAGAGGTACCCAAGGGAATAATCCTTTTATGATAATTTAATTACTAAAGGGACGGTCGAGTGACACAGGGACTGGAAAGCGAACCATGGGGCCTCTTACCCAGCCACAGCCCTGCCATCCCACAGAGATAGCCCCACGGCAGGGCCGCGAACGAGGACCAGTGCTCCACCTTGGTGAGATACAGGATGACCGGGGTGAAGGAGATGAAGATTAGATTGAAGAAACCCAATGTAGAGACAAAGTGCGCTGCTTCACCAAAGTTAGCACTTCCAAGAAACATCTTAAACAACACCTAGAATGGGAAAAACTCTTTAGCCACACAGACTTTGCTGGATCAGAAAGGCAAGTCCAACACGGTGAACTAACAAGCCCTGAGTTCATCCTCTATTCCTTCTTACCCCACCACCTCTGCGGTACTAAATGGGCTGCTGAGAAAAGAAATTGAAATGCCCTATAGCCTTCATATGAAACCACAAATGCCACAGAACGAATGCTTTCCAGTGCTGAAAGCGGCTCGGGTTAAACACCACCATCAGCTACGGGTATGGGGTGACTGATAAATAAGAGTGCAAGCAAGCCCAGAAGAATCTTCCAAGATTGAGATGATATCAGTTGTTCCCTTCGTTTGAACCTGATTGTGACAGACACTAAAAACTAAACTGGACAGAGAGAGCCTGTCATTATGTGGCTGAGAGAAAGAGTAATGACCCCTTGGGTTTATAAGCACTTTTCTCTGAGCTTAAATAGTTCCACAAATACTGTGTTTATTTTCCAGATTAAAATTAATGTTTTTTTCTGGATATAAACCTGTGTACAGAGAAAGATGGCAAGGAGGCATGAGTGGCTGGCCTTAAGTCACACATCAGGCCAGGAAGGAGCCAAGTCTCTGTGGCCCAGACGTCTTGGCTTTTTAACGCCTCTGTTTCCTACATTAATCCTCAAACAATGTAGCATAGAGTCTTTTCTATGGTGCACATATGATTTTGTGCATGTCAGCAAATATCATCTTTAGAATGGGTGTGTCTGTAACATGGTCAGGAGAATTCTGTCCGTAAGATAGCCATCCCAGTCACATAGCCATTCCGGAGATTGCATTTAATTTTCAGCTGAACTTCTTATTTTTTCTCCTGAGAGATTTAATCAAGAGAACTTGAGCACATGCTATCCTTTGGTCCCACCCAAAATCTCAGTAGAGTCTCCATTTGGGGCAAGTTAGACACTAATGGTGATTGAGTGAAACACCAGGAGAAGAAAAGTAGAGCAGTTTGTTGGCTACTCCAGAAAATTGTCTCCGAACAGCAGAGCTTTGGGGGATAACATTTTAGACCTGCTGTCTTAGTCTTCGCTGGAGGCAGTGACTCACTAGAATGCTCACTGACGACAGGCAGCTCCAGTAGAGAAAGAGCGCTGAATACAGAGTGGGGACCTGAGTATCCTGGGAGAGGAAAAGTGCCCTTCATTCTGCAAGCAACAGAGGCTGCTGTGGTACCGGGTTAATATGTAGCAAACAGGAAACTCTCAGGGGACAGCTTGTTTATTACTTTTGAAGCCTCACTGGAATTAAAAGAATGACCCTAAGTATGAAATTAAAGACACATAAAGAGAGGAGAGGTCTTTCTCAGCCCCTGCTGCATCTGGTCCATAATTTGGGAGGGGCAGGGGCCTAGAACACTGGCTTTGGGGTTGGCTGGCAAGTTTAAATCTTGGCTCTATTGCTTCCCCGCTATGTGACCATGGGCAAGTTACTAAATCTTTCAAAGCCTCAGTTTTCTCATCTGGAAAGTGGGGTAAGTACCTATGCCTCATAAAGGTGTGTTAATGCAGGTGAAAATTTCTGGCAAGGGCCCAGCATGTAGCAAGTACTCAGTATTACCAATAAATGAGTACTCAATATTACTATTTAAACCATCTTTCTTCTAGCCTAGATTTTCTTCATTATTCCTTACTTTAATGTTGAAGTCTAAGGCACAAATGACAGTTGACTACAAAAGAAAGTGCACAACATACCTTATATAGAGCAGATGTAGAGGCCGAGCCTACTGCAAATGCCACCCCTATGATGGAATCAGTGTGGAAATTATCTGCATACGCCATCATGACAATGCCAGTGATTGCCATTATTGCAGCAACTATCTGTTGAATAGAATGCAAAGAAAAAAAAAACAGATGCCTCCATATCTCAGAGCAAGCAATTGAGGACTTCATGAGAGTTGCTAAATGCCTTTTCAAACCCAACTGCCTCTTGTACATGGCTGTTTAAATGTAGGAAAGGTCAGCATTAACAAGAAATCAGTATGCAGGCAGACACCCAGGCAGAGACTATCAGAGTGTTCACATTCTAATTAAGGGCAAGTAATTTTAGTTAAACTTTTTTGCTCAACTTTCTAGAGATAAATAACCTTATTAGTGAAATAAATTTAATAGGAAATCACTTCTAAGTATTTTCATCTATAAATGAAATCCTTTTTCTTCAAACAATTCAGAATATACATTTTAATCAGCTCCTTAGATCAATGTATGTTTTTGAAGATCTCCATATAACCAGGACTTGACTAGAGAGACACTAATGCAGCTAAGAGACAAAATTTAGGCCAAGGGTTAAAAAAGGAAAGTGAATAATCTCTCATGATGAATAAGGAGCGAGCTGAGTTTGTACTGACACTTGGAATGTCAAATGGAGGCCAGTTCTTTTTGTTTGTTTACATGCAAATTAAAGCACAGAAAGATAATTTCACTAAATTATTCTAGAGCATTAACCGCATAAAGTGAAATATTCATAATTTGATTGAATTCATAATGGTTTACTATAAATGGATATGACCCTTGGTATATTCAAAACAGGAGTCCATATCCTTAGTGAAATGAGCATTTGCATCTGTTTCTTTAATTATCTTGAACTGGTTGTACTGGAAAACATTTCAAAACTGTAGTAAACTGTAAAATAACAATCCTGGAATAGAGGACAAAATGTCATTTCCTTGTGAATAGTCTCACTTTAAAATCAAGATGAAACTTTGTGAGAAACATTTACTACATGACTAATTTTGTTAAGCTTCAGTCTGAGTATTCTCAAGTAAATCAATCAATCCCTCTGTAAACAGCTTTACAACATGTGATTTTTTTCACCTTTCCAAACATTATTAAGTCAATTATTTATTGCAGCAAAATGTAGATCTTCAACATGTAACTGTAGACTTGCTCCAGGTCAGTGTGAAGTATGATAATGATGACACATATAATTTAGATGCTGCCAAAGCAATTCTTTTGTTAATGACCACCAAGAGCAAGTGCACAGTCGGTCTCAGAACCGGCTCCATACTAAAGCATCTTTTATGAAAAACAGCAGGAGTAATTGAGAACAGACGCCGACCTGTCGGCAGTGAAAAACTGTCTTCATAAAGCGTTTTCTGGGAGGCTGCTTGATGGGAGGTGTTTCTCTTGCTGCATGAATATCATATTCTCTAAAGCTGCCAGGCGTGTGTTCTAGTTAGACTACGCCTTGAACTACAGGGAATAGAATTTAATACACACACCATGAAGTGTCAGGGAAGTTTTCCATACAAGAAGTAATAGACTCATGAATAAACATGGTGAAAGAGTTATCAAACCTGGAATTTCTGTGAGGGTTATCATTTTCTTTGATTTGGGGATTTATAGTTCAGCCAGGGATTTGGACTGTCTGATTGCAGAGAAATGGAGAGGCACATTAGACACTGGCATTTTCTGGTTTCTTTTTGTGTTTAAATAATGTTCAAGGGCTAAAGTATTCAGGTGTACAAATAGATGTCCCTCATAAGACAAAACTTGTAAGACAATAAATTTGAATTAATATTTGGTTTCTTTTGGCTAAGCATCACTTGTATTTTCTTGGTCAAATAAACAAGTGGTTTTTTCAAGACAGTTAATAGAACACAGTGTTAATCTTAATGAAATTTAACATGATATGCTGGTTCATATTTAAAATTATTAAGATTATTCTATAATATATAATATCTGGGTTTAGGCAATTACATATAATATGTAATTCTGGGTTTAGGGAATTATGAAAGCAAACAGCCCATATAAAAAAATGCAAAAAACAGAAACACTGGAAATTGATGAATATTTAATAATATGATCCCTAAGATATGACCCCAGTTGGGAACTCTTCTTTTTTTGGGTCAGCCATTAGTAAAGATATATATGCATGATATTTCTATTATAAGTTTTCTCGATAGGAATTGGATATGGACAAAGATTACATAATGTTATAGCAATTCAAATTATAAACATCATGAGCCTTTTAAAGATCTCCGTTACATTTTATACTCCAGTGCTTGTGAAAATATTAGCCTGGTCCACTTAAATTGACATATCAATTATACCAGTGTCTCTTTCAATTGCCTTCATGGAGAGAAGCATTTTTCACTTCAGGGGGCCAGACAATGCTGTTAGTTAAATTCTAAAAGCATGAAAATCTGAATATCTGAAATGTTAGAAAAATTCTTTTCTATGGTATGAACAGTAATATATAGGTTACAAGGTTTCCTGGGGGGAAAGATAAGTTAAATTATTCTCCACATTTTTATTTAAATTTCTTAACTATCCTATAGAACAAATTCTCTCTGGCCACGTTTAAGAAATTTTCAATCTGTTTCGTATCTGTGCAGTTGGAACTAAGGGAAGGGAGCTCAGCTCATCTAGAAAATCAGGAAAATGTTGGGTGGAAGGTTCTTTGGAGCGGTCATTGGGATGAGACCCGCACGGCTCTGCTTGGCACCATCAGTTAACTGCCGAGTAAATGCTTTTCAAATTTCAGGAGAACAAATAACCTAAGCACAGATCTGAACCACACACATTTTCAGAATTCATCAGTCATCAAGGAAGGATTTAGAGTATGTTCTTCCCAACAACAAAAACACATAAAATGTCTCAGGCTCAGGACATTGGAAATGTGCCTGGAGGAAGCCAGTGCCTTATATATTGTGCCTGAAGTGCTCATGTGTGCACACTCACATGGTGACACCCACAGAAATGCTTCTGAGCACATTAGCAGCCATATGAGGAGCTCTTCTGCTGCAAGTGCATCATCATATGGATCCCCTTGCTTTGCTGGGGAAATGCATAGCTCTTCTCACAACCTAATCCACTTCCAGCCCATAACCAACCAGGGGTGTCTACAGGAGACAGAAAGCCCACAGCTGCCATTAACTGAATCTTATCTGCATGAGAATGCTGGTAACCAAACTGGCCAATGCCTCTTCATTAACTTTGTAAACCTCTCGGTCCCGTCACATCATGGTGTGCCCACCTGGAGTGAATACCTGAGGAAGAGCGGTTATTTAGCCCACTGTGCGAGCATGCTGCTTGAGCGACATCACCTTCTGAGCCTGCTCCATTCCTCTGAAGGCTCAGTTCCCTGAGAGCCCCCATATCAACTTTCAGGGTCAGTCAGAGGGGGACCCTGAGGTTGAGCCTATTCCTAAAGCCCAGAGGCTTTAAAGGGAAAAGTCTGGGGCTCTCACTGTCCTCTCTACCACCTGTGACCCTACATGAGTGGTGAGTTTCTTTCACCTCTCAAAGAATTAGTTTGTACAGATAAAGGCTAGAAAAGCATCTGTTTGGGGGCTATTTTCTTGTATCTTCTTGTATCCATTTTTTCCCTTTTGGCTCAGTTCCTGAAAAATCACAAGGACCCAGCATTCTTTGGCTCTCGGTGAGGGTTTACTGGCCTCATTACCTTCACTGGGTTTCCCATTGACAAATGGTTTCCAGAGTTATTCACATAACAGTATCAGCTCTTCTAGGGTTCAGGATATTGAGATGAACCTTTAATTGCTTCTCTTTCTAAGTGTAACCAAAATAGCTTTCCTTAATTTGCCACATGGCTGACTCTGTTTCTGAAGCCGTGTCGAGCATGGAGGAGCTTCACTGGCTCTTCAGCAGCCTCTGCAATGGAGGGCCTCAGAGCTACACTGTGGGCAGGGATATACTTGAGTTCAAAACTAACGGTCAGCAGTTGAAGGTGGGATACACATTAATAGGTCGGCCAATGAGACCTGCTCTCACCATCATCCTTGTTCTCTACAAATCAGTAGCAGTTCGGCTGCAGTGTCCTGATTTAGAGCTCCCTGGAGCTCAGATAGAATTCAGGAAAGTGCAGTTTAAGCAATCAAAGATTTGGTTGAACTGACATACTCTAGTCTGTCCTCGGTGGATCTTGGAAGTCTCCAAAAAAGCCTTAGTTAGAGATGTGAGCTTCATATGGACCCAAATACAGCTAGATAATATGGGCATGCTAAGCTGAAGGGACATGAATTCATGTCCTAAATCTAGTACGACAGTTGGGGTCTGCTGAACCATTCACTGCCCACCAATTTTCTCTGTTAAGTTCAAGGAAATTTGAAAATGAAAGAAAAATTTCAACTAATAGTATAAAAAATGGGAGGGGCAATATCTTAAGATTTTTAACTTTCTGGTCTGATATTTACTTTTCATTGGAGTGAAATAGATACCAGCAACGGAGAAGAAAACCCCCCAGGCAGTAGCTCATTTTCTTTGAGGAGGAACTTTTCTTTAGTTAAGGTTGTTTCTCTGGTTTTCATGAATTTAAGAACTCTAGCTAAATAAGACAGGATCTTGGAAATAGGAAAACACCCGTCTTCAAATCTGCAAAAGCTGGATTCTGATTTACTAACATTTTTGCAATTAAAAAAAATTTTTTTTTAAGTTTACTAACTTCCATGGGATGATCACATATCAACTGTAAGCAACTACTCATGAAAGGGTTTTTTGACACACCAAAGTTTACCAGCAAATTGGTTAAAAAGGTTTCATATAGAGACTAAATGTATAACAGATTTCCTTTCTATCTGTAATTCCATCAATAATCCAAGGAAACAAAATATTAAGTTATTTATAATACATAAAACAGATCAAGCAAATGAGAATTACAAAACTGATCTGTTTCTATACTACTGCAATCTCAGAATGAGTCAGAAATACAAATTTGATCTGATGACTAACAGCACCCCTTGAACGATTAAAAAAAAAGTGTAGTCCAAGTGGGATGGCATCTACAGCCTCTGCTTTAGATTATCTGTGGATGTAGGCAACAAAAGCTGCATTTATGTTGTCAGTATTCTCTTTGCCCTCCTTTAATTTCTCAAATGACCTAATTATACATGTTCTCAATATGTCTCAGGAGGAAAAGAATTGCTGATACTGTCAAGAAGCAAAATGTTGAATATGTCTTGGTGCTTCTCATATTCCATGGCCCGATTATGGACATCATTAAAATTACACCTTGACATTCTTCTCAAGCATGGGATTAAATACTTCCTAATGTCGCACAGTGAGAAGTGAAGCACTTCCCATCATTTAAAAAGAAAAATATCTCACTTCTCCCAGCAGGCTTGACATTAGTGCTTACCATTTTCCCATCTATGATGTCTTACTTTATGTATATGCTATTAACAGGCACTTACTGTCTGCTTAACATTTTCTAAATACTTACAGATGCTGTATTAGTTTCCCGAGGCTGCTGTAACAAATTAGCACAAACCTGGTAACTAAAAACAATAGAAATTTATTCTCTCTCAGTTCTGGAGGCCAGAAGTTCAACATCTGGCAGGGCCATGCTCCCAGTGACAGCTCTAAAAGAGAATACACTCCTTGTCTCTTCCAGCTTCTGGTGGCTGCCCCAGCTTTCCTGGGCTTGTGGCCACATCGCTCCAATTTGCCTCTGTGGTCACATTGTCTCACTCAGTTCTGTGTTACTGTCCTGTGTGTATCTCTTACAAGGATACTTATTATTGGATTTAGGGGCCACCTAGATAATCCAGGAAAGCTCCTCTTTGCGAAAGCCATAAGTTAATTATGTCTGCAAAAACCATTTTTACAAATAAGATCACATTCACAGATTCTGGGGACTAGAATGTGAATACCTTATTTGGGAGTCACCATTCAACCCAATACAGATGCCAATTTTAAAATGGCAATGGTTTGCAGCTTCTAGTCAGGTTTCTTAAATCTGTGATTTAAATATAAGTTACACAGCTGAGTGTTTTTCTGTAAAAGACCTCAAATAAACATTGGCTCTCTTTTATATGACCTCTTGCCTCAGTAGGTTCCATGGCTAAATGTATTAGTTCACTCTTATACAATTGATTTTCTCACTGGTAAAACTCATAGTGAATGTATTGATTTCTTCTAGGTATTCCGATGCCATTGAAAGGTCAGAAAAGTGCCTAAATTTCTCTTTCCCCCTCTAAATTCTTATGAGTGATCCATGGTGGTGACAGACAAAAAAGACAAAGATCTCACAAGCACAAGTTCACTCACTATCTCCTCAAATGTCTGAGCCCCTACTTGGTCCCTGCATTACTGTAGGTATTAGAGATAGGCTAGAGCTGGCTTCATGGGCATGCTACCTGTGCAGATGCCATGGGGCCCCATGATTAGAAAGGGCCTACCCTTTGTTCAATGCTCTTCTGTTCTTGCCATCTTGAAATTGTTAAGAATTTTCTTAACGGGGCCTTGCACTTTCCTTTTGCCTCGGGCCCTGCATGCTCTGCAGCCCCTCCTGAATGGAGCAGTGAGCGATACAGGGAAGGCCCCTGCTCTCACGAACTTGCCAGGGTAGCTGATGATGCAAAGCCAGCACCATGCTCCATATAGAAGACATGGTGTTAAGCCTTCTGGGTGCCAAATCTAAGATTAGCTGGCAGAGAGTGTGATATCACATCTGGATAAATTCTAATGGTTCGTGGACTGATTCAGAGTTTCTCATCGGTCTTCTACCAGAGCTTTCTACTGCTTGTTCATGTCAAACATCAGCAGCTCCCAAGAAACAACTAGAATGTGCTAATTCACTATTAAAATTCTTTTCTGGCTATCATAGACTCTCCCTCTAATACAGACATTAACTGTAGCATTTAGTAGGGTGAGGACCCTGGGATCACCACAACGAGTGGTATTTTGATAGCAAAATATGTTTCAGATCCAATCTTGGACATGTCTTTCATCAGATAACAATAATTGTGCGAGGTTTATCCTCTGGGAAAAGGCTTTTCATTTAGACCTTTTCCTAAATAATTATTTCCTCATTGTTTTCATCACGGTGGCCTGCCGGATTACATGAAAGAGATCCGGTTCCTTGAATCTGCGTGGCTTTCAATTGATCTAATATAGAATATTAGCACAAAAAAAAACCCCATTTTTTAAAGTCCATGTTACTTCTGAAGGGAATAAATTCAGAATTGAAGTGATTGGTGGAAATTTAATGCACTTCAATTAAGGATTTGTACCCAAAAGTACAAGTTGTTTTTAGTTCCATTTCTAGATTAGTCATGCTAGATATATAGCCACTTTTAGCAGTATTGTGCCATTACCAGTGACTTTAATTACTATTTGGTAATCTTACCCACTTACACCAATATTAATTAAATCCTTTTCTGGGGGGCAAAACATGAGGGAGTTGTCGCAACATGTTGGAAAAAGAAATCATAATCTTTACCATGGCTAATTGCCTCAGAACCTTCTTTCCAAAAGACAGGAGGAATTGATCGTACCATTAATTCTAAAAAAAGAACTATTTTCCCTATCTGTTGTAGTGCCTCCTGTTGAAATCAGCTGACTGCCCAGTGGAAACAATCTCTTTATCCCTTCATGATGTTGTAATTGCCTGGCGTCCTAATGCATCTTCGAATTCCAATTTGTACTGCAAACCAGAGAAAAGTTCTATAGGAACTCCATGAAACAAAGCATCTCTCCTGTGCCAAGGATTCATGATTAAGGTGGCCTCCCACATTGAATCAAGTGTGCCTTTACCCTTACTCCCATGAACCTGTCTTTCAGCACGATCCACGACAGCAGGAAGACAAAGGCTTTGTTACAACAGAACAGAGCAGAGACATCTGTGGCTGTCAGCTTCTTTAAAGCCAGCAAATACAGATAATTAGTCAAAGTCCATAGAATAGAAAAGGGAGCAGTTCTTTTAAGAAAGAGCTTCAACGTCAGACCATCTTCACCAAAAATCCGACTGCATTCCCTAAGAAAGAAAAAGAGGGTAACAGTCAGGTTACTAATCACGACACATCTTGCATTGCCCAACTTCTGACAGGCCTTTTCAGACAAGAGCACAAACCCTACAGACCTATCGTTTGTCTATGGAGCCTATTAAAGTCAATTCTTCCATGTGCAGGCCACAGTTGAGTACCAAGGATTCCGTGGCAGTGAGCCTGTATCTCCTCTGGCTCAGAGCTAGGCCCTCTCCTACCTAGGCGATGCTGGGGCAGCCATTCTGCAGTTGCTGAACAGTCTCAGAGAAGCCTGGAGAAATATAGAAATGAGTAGTTGCAGGAATCACTGGCCACTAGGAGAGACAGAAGATTCTTTCCCAGTGGGTGAATGCAGAGGCTCAAGATGGCAGCTTCACACCAAACTATGACAGCTTGCAGCCTCTCACATCATGCAAAGCCACACACAGCTCGGGATTTTATTATTCCTAAGACACGATGCCTCTTTCTAATGTATCTGCCCAATTGACTAAGTTCTTTTCCCTCTAGTATTTTTAAGAGAGAAAAGAAAAAAAAAAAGAAGAAAGCTGCTGTGGTAACTCCAAAATGGTAAAAAAATAAAATAAAATAAAGCTCGGGCTTTATTTATATACAAAGACTTGGCTGTTTGGAGGAATTGTCTGCACTTGTGTAAAAATAGTCACTTCAGTTAAATCTTTGATTTGTTCGATTTCTGATTAAATTGATTATTTGGCCCAAGGGGCCATTTTAATCAAAATGTTCAAGCAGAGAAGCCGTAATGGAAGTGATAGAATAGCAGTGCTTATCTGACTATGGACCAAAAACAGGCTTGCCGCTGGGAGAATGCAGCCTTATTTTTCTCACTCAGATGCTCGTGAATATCCAAGCATTTACTGGACAGCTATCATGTGCCAGGCACTGTATTTTCAATAGTAACATAAATAATCTTGTTCAAAGCAGCAAGTTACTGATGTCCACACGCCTGTAATGAAATCTGCTCACATAGTAGGAGCGCTGGCTTCTCTCCAGCTTTTTCTGAAAAGAAATAATTGTGCCTCAAAGTTTACAAACCAAAGTAATCTCCAGCCCGTGTTTGCCTCACATGTATGAAGACCCTTGCCCGACAGGAGGACCACACGGGGAGAAGGAGGGACAAAGTGGTGAGACTCTGAGCACAGGGGCACGGCCTTCAATACCAAAGCTCCTAGTAAGTGTTGCTCCCAAGCAGCTGAGAATGCCAAGAATTGTAGGTCAGCGAATCCAGGAAGGCTAAAAATGCAGACTGCACACACAGAAACCCATGTAGTGGTTTTACTTTTTATGTAGGAGACAGCTGCAAAGGAAGGATTTTCATGACATGAAAAATGTGATTTCCCAAAGGTGAATTTTAAGTTGAAGGAGACAAAAGTTCAATGAAGGGACTAAATACCTAAAAGGCAAAGGCTTTCACAAATAGAAATCACACGTGCTCACACACACATACACACACGGAAAACGGACAGCCTCTTTCAAGCCCTGCAGCCATGGAGAGCATCTGAATCACAGCCACACATAGACAAAGAAGCAGTTTTCAGAGAATATCCTGGACACAAATTTTGCTTACAAAGGAGTTTGCTCTGTGGCCTAATCTGCAAAGGAGAGCTGGAGTTGAGAGTCATGGGTTTATTTTGACATCTACAACTAAACTAAATGCCTTTTTAAATTCACAATTATGAAGAACCACAACAAACCCATTTCTGGATAAAGGACTTCTTTTCTTATCGCTGGCCTTAGCCAGGGGTGGTTCCTCCTTCCCAGAACCCACCGTCATGCTGGGTTGAGAGCTCGCAAGGAAAGACTGTGTGCACAGGAACTTTCTGACTCCGTGGGGAAGACCCGCAGAGGCAAACGGACAGGAGGGCCCCCATGCGGAGTGCTGCTGCCTGGCCGAGAATGTTCTCGTTGCCTGGCCCATCCTGTCCCCAGGCATGGGCTTCCTCCTTGTTCCCCTCGTTTTCCCTTCTCTCACTGCCAACTTTCTCCCCAGTGGTCACTGCTCTGGCGGCCTTGAAAAAACACTCTCCATTCAAACACCAGGTCACCTGTGTAGGACCTTATGCTACTTAAGTATTAAGTGCTAAGAAATGTGAAAATTCAAAGAAGAATGGACTTCTAAAGAGAAGCACTTGAAACAGTGGGTCTCTCTTTGGGATGATACCAGAATTTCTAGACAAGAGGCATTGACAGGTGGCAAAACTTGTAATGAAGCTTAGAAGTTGAGGGGACACCAGTAATCATTGTTACAGCAGCTACTAGTTAGGGAGCCCTTTCTGTATGTCATTTGGCATTTAAGCACATTTCATGGGTGCCTGGCAGACAAAGGTATCTTTGGCCCTAGTTCCATGCTTTCCCAAGATTTGTTTCCTTTTGAAAACACCCTTGTTAAAACTAGAGTATGTAATTTTTCGTCTTAAATTTTAAATTCACCTGAGGCAATTGAATTCTCTTGACAGCATGTAAATGGAATGACTGAGCTATCAAAAACTAGTTCCAAGTGGACAACCTTACCATCCAGATTTGATACTTTATTGAAAATTCTTTTGATGTTAATGATAAGGAAAAACTGGAAATGCTTTCATACGATTCAAGAGAAAAGGAGAGTGTCAGCAGAAGGTCTGGTGCTATGGGACAAACTCTATTTACAGTCTTACACACTGTTTTCCCTTTCCTGCCATGAGAGTTTTGGGAGATGCCCTCTGATTGTTAGTGAGTCTACAGGGGGAAAAAGATCAAGGACCTTAGAATTTTCTGGCAATGTTTACCTCTCATATGGAGGGGGCCACCGGAGAATATCCCCTTCAAAGATGCTGTTTTCTGCCTGAGTATGAAAGCTCTCTGATTTGGCCTCAGAAATGGTCAACTTCATTCCACCCGCACTAACAGGTGGAGGTGTCTTGGCAAATCACAGATTTCTCTAAATTCAGTTAGTTCAACATGAGAGATGTGGTGAAGATGAAGCTCATTCTGTCAGCAGCAGCCTGTCATTGTAAATGTTATCTTAAACAAAATCGACTTGCCCGTGTATTGAGGTGTTCTTAGGTACTATTTCCCATATTAAACTTTTATTGTTTTCATCAGTATGTGTTGCCCAAACTATAGGAGTATATGAGTAGAACACACACACTATGGTTAGACAAATGTATTTTCAAATGGGGGAGATTTCAGTCTAATAATTATATCTCTTATAATTGTTTATTAAATAATGTTATTGAAAAAGAGCTTATGCTACAAGATCATGTCTATTTTGATGAGAATCAAATAGAAAGTAACATTAGCAATCACAAACAGGTATCAGGCTTTTTTCTTTCCTCCAAACCAGAAAGCATTTATTATGTTTTTTTTGTTTTTTTAATTATAATTGAATTTTCATGGACACACATGGAAAATCAATTCACAGTGTGACTTGTAGATTTCCAGGCACTTCCAAGCTGGTGAACTTGAAGATACACCCTTCATAGTGTGAGTTTTTAAGAACAGTCTTATAATGCACCAATTATAATAGTCATTCTTTCTTTTCATTAGGTTCAAGAATAAGAAAGAAAGGTTAGGTGGGCTCCTGCAAGACAAATGTACTGTTGTTCTGCTGAGGAGCAATGAGGTGGTGTGAGCCACTGCTCTCCTACTGCCGTCCACTGAGGTCCTGACCACTGTTTTCTCTCAGTGATCAGAGTGACCATCCTGGAAGTTATTCCTTAGGTCTGGGCTTTTCCTTTTAGAGAGGCTGTCTATTAGCAAAGAAACTTTGACCCAAATACTGCTTTTGTCTCCCATCAGTGCTGGATAACACTGCCCTGCCAACTTCCTGAGCTCTCCACGTGGGGCTGCGGAAGCCAGGGTCAGCACGGAGTGACCCCCAGAACCATGGCACCACCAAGGTCACAGCTGGCAAGCCACAGACGAGGGCCCTGTATGCTCTTAGTCCTCAAATAATGGGATCTTTTAAGCCAATCCAGGGCCATATTCCCACTGCATGAAACCAAGTCATTTCATCTGTTGAGGCCCCACAGCGTCCAGAATACTGGGCAAATATTTTTGTAACAATTGATCTTATTAGTACAGTTTTTTTTTTGTTTTGTTTTATGGTGGGGTGGTGGCACTTGAGACACTGGAGTGTTCTTTTCAAATATAACTTTTAGACATAAATAGATATGGATTTAAGTCTGGGTTGCATTATTTATAAGTGTGGGACCTTGGACAAGTCATTTAACCTTCCTAAATCTGTTTCCTTTCATGTTAAAAAAGGGATAATAACACCACCCTAAAAGACGGATGTTACCACCAATGATGATTAAATAAGATACATGAAAGCACCAGCACGGTGCTGGCATGCCGTAGGCACTCAACTATGTTTCAGTTGAGGCTGAATCTGTTTCCTAGTGTTCATGTGTTCATTACCAACCTTAGATCCTGCCTCTCCCCACTTCCCAAGCCAACTCAGCTCAGCTCCCAAAAAGATTTGCAAAATATTCCAAAAATTATGCCTGTTTGCATGACATTATTTAAAAACATCTACTGGCCATTTAACATGAATCCTACCTGAATTTTTTTATTGGAGATTGCTTTTCTTGAGCAGTCGCCAGATGACCAGAATAATAGACTGGGAAAAACATAATGTTCCAGTTCGTTGAAAACCAAGTCATGAAAAACGGACAGTAGAAGTTCTTATAAGTAATTTTTACAATCTGTGTGGTTCCCACCCAAGACGACGACACTGACAGGATGATCAAGAGCCCCCAGACAGCCTTCAGCAGCGTGGACGTGCAGGACCGGCAGCATGCCCGCATTCTGTTCTCTTGGCCACTGTTCTCAGGACGAGCCTGCGCTCCACTGTCCCCTGAAAAAAGGAAAGGAAAGCACATGTGTGGAAATCAGGGTATAAAACAGCAATGAAGGAGGAAGACCGTAGAATCGCCGTGTTTTTCTTTTCTACTCTCATTAAAAGAGAGAGATGACGATGCTCATGAACTGGACGGCTGCTGCCGGTTTCTCCCGTGTGCCCTGATCACTTCCTTGTGTGACTATATTACACATCTCAGCTCCAAAGGCTTTGGCCTTGGCCACATGACCTGCTTTGTCTAATCAAATGTGAGCAGATAGGAGGTATGCTACTTCCAGCAGAAGCTGTAAGAGGCTCCACAAGGTCCCACCGGCTCTTTCGCTCTTCCTCTCTGTCACTAGAATGGAAAATCCCAGGTAAGAGCTATTCTTTCAGTCTATGTGGGAGAATGAGCAGAACCCAGCCAAAACAGCACTGTGACTGCTAACATGAAAACTGAACAGGAAAGAAATATTTGTTTTTATATTCCACTAAGGCTTTTTTTTTTTAATTGCAGCAAAGATGACTATTAAATTGAAAGACAATGTGTCCCACGAACAGGGCAAGTCCTGACTACACAAAGTCACTCCCCATCTGAGAACAAATTACTATTTAATATGTTTCTGGCCTTGTATTTTTACATTTACCTAGAAAATTTGGTAGCATTTTTTTCCATACTAAAATAGTCAAAGCTCTCTGAGAATGACAACCCCAAGGCCTTCTTCTCTGAGAGAGAAAAGAAGCTCAGCACAGTGAATTTGTGTACCTATCAGAAGGTTGAACGGGCGCAGAGGTCACCTTGAGTCTCATGCTGAGATTCCAGGTCATAGAATCCTGGGGGAGGGGAGAAAGAACTGTCTGCAAGATTCTCTTATGTCTCCAGGCACTTTCCTTAAGCACAAAACTTCTCCTGGGGGTTAAGAAAGTGGTGCAGCCCACAGATTACAAGTGGAAGCATATGAGTTTCTCGGTCTACCTCTCCAGAACCTGCTGGGTCTCCTCCTAAAGGTGTTTCTATCGCTTAATGAGCCAGGCATGACTGCCCCACTGGGGTAAAAATTTTCACCTAGCTAAGGCTTTCTATTTGGGGAGAGGGAGTAGAGCCTTGAAAGTGAATTCTTTTTTGAGGAGTGTAAACCAGTAAGGATGAACACAGCAATTTCTACGTGACTTCCATGTCTGATAAACACTTCTGAATTCTTGGAGCCTCGGCCTCCAGGTGAAAATTGGTATTCTTTTATTCCTTTATTCAACAAAATCCTAGAGGACTATGAGGAGCTAGCTGGCCAGTTGGATGCCAGGGATTCAACGATGAAAGAGCTTGAGCTCATGGCTTAGTGGAAAGCCAGAAAACACATTCAGTACAGTGTGATAAGGGCCAACTATGGCAGACACAGGCCATATGGAGGCAGAGGAGAAGCACTTGTTAAAGGGTGAGATGGGAAATGATCAGGAGAAGCTTCCATGATGCAATTACGTTTAAATGAGTCTGGAAGTGGGAGTTAGTCCGCCCCCTTGACTGTACAGACAATACCTGCTCTTGAAGACAGTTTTGCATATTCCCTCTATGACCATGTAGCTTATGTAAAGAGTAGAGAGAAAAAACAATAAAATGAATAAGATGATAGAGTAAGAGACTCTTGTGTTGGGAGGTTGGGAAGGGAAAACAAACCTACCCAATTAAGTAGATATATCATTCCCATTTCCCGGATGAAAATACTGAGATTTGTGTTAAAGGTTATCCAAGGTTGAACACAAGTCAGTATGACTCCAGAGTCCAAATTTTTATCTAAATACTCATCCTGTCTATGTTTCAGGCTTGAGCTCTCCATTTAAGCACTGGAAGTTTTAGAAGTGGTTTGGAGAAAAAGTTCTGTTTCCTGACAGGAATGGCAGTTTTGTATGAGGCTCACAAGAGGTGATACTTAAGAGAAAGGTATACCGTACTTCACTTCAGATCATACCATTCTCAGGGGCTATCTCACAAAGGAGGAATAATTCTACAAAGATTCTAAGTATCACTTTGAGGTGATATCTGCCTTTGTGATCACCTTCTTTGAAGACTGCTTCTGTACCACCTTCATATATTGGACTGCACTTTTGATGACACCTATAATCACCTAAATCCCTCCAAAGCATTGACCCATGCTTGCGCTAACTAGATTTAATTGTTGCCAACTTTTAGATTTTACCATCTACAGATGCCATGGAAAGATTGGGTTCCCAAAACTTTTATTTGTCTGACCATTTTTAGAATGATTTTCTATAGTAATGCTTAGATTTATAGTGCTGTATATATATATCATTAAAATTGACTTTATTATGAACCATCCATTTCTATGCATTGATTGGGGTCAAATAAACTGATGATAGAGGCCCTTGGAATTTGGAAACATGAGTATAATTCCTAGCCCTGCCATTGTATGGCCCTGAGTACATGTTTAATTCCAGACTTATCTTTATCTGTCAAATAGTAATAATATCTATCTCACGGGATTTGTTTTGAGGTTAAGTACCATAACATTCATGAAAGCATGGTAAGATGCTCTTCAGATTATTCTCCTTTTCTCTTTTCTCTTAGGTGCCCTGGAATCTCCCCAAGTGCCTTCTGAATCATTACTGAAAGGGTAAATTATGTCCCATATGATCTTTAATGGTATAGCCTTTGAAATTTGTAGTCTGTATAATAAATAGGGCAAGTCTTTATTAACCAGCATATTTAATTAACTGGAACATTCTGTTCTGCAGATAACTGAGATAATAGGAATATTACTGCAACATATTAAAGGCAATTAAAACCTTCTGAAGATTTAAGATGTCTTTTCTTTTTTTCTCTTTTCAGAATTTTAGCCTTGGGGTCGGTCCACAGTTGCTGAGATACCATTTTAAAATATTGTCACTTTTTGAAACATATCTTTCTCATAAAAAACTTCTTCTCAAATTAGCAGGGCCCTTAAAGAGGTTTTAATATCTCCTCTATACTTTTGTTAACCCCCATCCCTACTTGAGTCCTCTGAATTGTCATTTCTCTTTTGGTTTTGTTTTAAAGTCAGTTTTCTCAAAGTCCTGGGGTTTTTTTTCCTACCCCCCTTTTTTTTTTGCTATCCATTTATTTTGGATGGAGTATTTTGGTTTTTGCTGTTGTTACACGTTTTAAGGATGCAAGAAATTTTAATATGTTGTTGGCTAAGCTGAAGGATACGAAGAGATTGAAAAGAGGGGAAAGAGGTGGAAAAGAAGTGATCCTGGATACAGGAAAGGAGTTAACATCTGAAAGGTAGAAAACATAGAAGTCAAAGGTGGTCTTCCAATGACGGCAACTGGCAAACAAAGAACAGAGACATTTTTAGGCAAAGAGGAAAGCAAGCGGGGTTAGTATAGAATTCGGGAAGGTGGGGGTGTGGTCATATGACGATAGGGAGTGAGTAAGGACTCAGGACTTGACAGCATTCTGTGGGGAAGACAGTAAGACATGAACTACCAAAAAATATCAGCAATGGGGAGTAGCCTAGTAGGCCCTGCTGCATTTTTTAATGATAAATTTGCTGGGAAACACATAGATTTAATCATGAGAGTTACCTAGAGATTCCAGTCACCCAAGAAACGCAGGAGTTGGGGAGTGGGCAGGTGGATGGGAGGAAAGGCTAAAGGTCTTGACTGATCAGTAAATGCTGATCTGGAAGGCAAGTGAAGTGTCCTGAGGCAGGTGTAAATTTGGGGAAACTAGAGGGGCTCCAAGGATTGGCAGCCCCAGTGAGGACAAGAGCAGAGTGTGATTTTACTGGTGTTTTTATTCTTTTCAGAGTGAGCACAGTGTCCTGTTACCCCAGGGCTGAGGTAAACATGCTGTCATTTGATGCTTTGCAGATGAAAAAACTGGTTATACTATAAACTTCATTGAAAGTCATCGTTTAACCATTTGTTAAGCTTTTCAGTGATAGGTTTTGGTAACCAGTTTCTCTGCTATACCTACACCACTAATAGATTGTATCTATGCTTTCCTTCCCCCTTCCCCTGCCACTTGATAAACCTTCCCCACACTCACTCCTAAGTCCATGTAACATCTCTGCATTCTGTGCCAATGGTGAGACCTTTTCGGCTGGTCAGGTTACCTAGATGACCTGTTGTTTAAGAGGAGGTCGCCAGCATACCTGATCTGTTCTGCCTCTCTGTTCTATGTCCACGAATGCCAGACGATCCTCGGCTCTGAAGTTCAAGAATTGGAGCAGAAGAATCTTCAGTGACAGATAGAGGGGACAGTTGTCTACTAATGCCACTGTGTGAACTGGGGCAGTTGGCCCCTGGTTTACATCGGGTAACTGATGATCTGGAGGTACCTGGAAGAAAAGAGTTCACACTGGATTGAGAACTGCCTGGAGGAAAAACTGGACACAGATTTTTAAGTGCCTTGGCTTGCAGGAGCAATCACAGTCTTGATGGAACAGTCATTGAGCTCATTCCTAATTTTGTAAAAGGGGTTCCTAAAAAGAAAAGGCTATGTTGACAATTCCTATGCCCCCAAGATAAAGGGTGATTTTAGATAAGTCCATTAATTAGAGATGAACATTAGATGGTCTGGGTTGATACACCTGTTCTGAATTAGAACTGCTAACACAATCACATAGTTTGCCTCAAGAAAATAAAAGTGTTAAGTTATACTTCCTTCCTGCCTTCTCTCCCTAAGCCTGACTGTTGAATTCCTAACTGGTAAAACTGTCAACAGTGCCTCCTATCTAGTCCACTATACCTTTTTTCTTCATACTTAAATTCAATTAAATGAACTTCTTGTGTTTCCTCAATCACTTCTAGACTCTATCCACTGCTATAGACAAAAACAGATCTACCCAGGCTAAGCCCTCTCCTATCCTGATTAATCTTCCATGAGTCCCCAGCCCAGGGCCAGCTTCCTGAGTCAGCAACCAGTGCTGTCACACAGGACACTGTGCTCAGGACATCGCCCCACCACACACACCCAGGTGTGGACATTCTATAGTTGCTATCAGGAAGTTCTTAATACTTACACCTTTTCATTTAGTTATTTATTAAAATTTTTTTTAATTTTAGTATCGCTAATGTACAATCACTTGAACAACATTATGGTTACTAGACCCCCTATTATCAAGGCCCCCCCACATACCCCATTACAGTCACTGTTCATCAGCATAGTAAGATGCTATAGAATCACTACTTGTCTTCTCTGTGCTATACTGCCGTTCCCATGTCCCCCTCCCCCATCGCTACATTACGTGTGCTAATCATAATGCCCCTTTTCCCCCCTTATCCCTCCCTTCCCACTCATCCTCCCCAATCCCTTTCCCTTTGGTAACTGTTAGTCCATTCTTGGGTTCTGGGAGTCTGCTGCTGTTTTGTTCCCTCAGTTTTTGCTTTGTTCTTATACTCCACATATGAGTGAAATCATTTGATACTTGTCTTTCTCCGCCTGGCATATTTCACTGAGCATAATACCCTCTAGCTCCATCCATGTTCTTGCAAATCGTAGGATTTGTTTTCTTCTTATGGCTGAATAATATTCCATTGTGTATATGTACCACCTCTTCTTTATCCATTCATCTACTGATGGACACTTAGGTTGCTTCCATTTCTTGGCTATTGTAAATAGTGCTGCGATAGACATAGGGGTGCATATTTCTTTTTCAAACTGGGCTGCTGTAGTCTTAGGGTAAATTCCTAGGAGTGGAATTCCAGGTTCAAATGGTATTTCTATTTTGAGTTTTTTGAGGAACCTCCATACTGCTTTCCACATGGTTGAACTAATTTACATTCCCACCAGCAGTGTAGGAGGGTTCCCCTTTCTTCACATCCTCGCCAACATTTGTTGTTGTTTGTGTTTTGGATGGTGGCCATCGTAACTGGTGTGAAGTGATATCTCATTGTGGTTTTAATTTGCATTTCTCTGATGATTAGCAATGTGGAGCATCTTTTCATGTGCCTGTTGGCCATCTGAATCTCTTTTTTGGAGAAATGTCTGTTCAGCTCCTCTGCCCATTTTTTAATTGGCTTATTGATTTTTGTTTGTTGAAGTGCATGAGCTCGTTATATAATTTGGATGTCAACCTCTTATTGGATATGTCATTTATGAATATATTCTCCCATACTGTAGGATGTCTTTTTGTTCTACTGATGGTGTCCTTTGCTGTACAGAAGCTTTTTAGTTTGATATAGTCCCACTTCTTCATTTTTACTTCTGTTTCCCTTGCCTGGGGAGATATGTTCATGAAGAAGTTGCTCATGTTTATGTCCAAGAGATTTTTGGCTATGTTTTTTTCTAAGAGTTTTATGGTTTCATGACTTACATTCAGGTCTTTGATCCATTTTGAGTTTACTTTTGTGTATGGGGTTAGACAGTAATCCAGTTTCATTCTCTTACATGAAGCTGTCCAGTTTTGCCAACACCAGCTGTTGAAGAGGCTGTCATTTCCCCACTGTATATCCATGGCTCCTTTATTGTATATTAATTGACCATATATGCTTAAATTTATATCTGGGCTCTCTAGTCTGTTCCACTGGTCTATGGGTCTGTTCTTGTGCAGTACCAAATTGTCTTGATTACTGTGGCTTTGTAGTAGAGCTTGAAGTCAGGGAGCATAATTCCCCCTGCTTTATTCTCCCTTCTCAGGATTGCTTTGGCTATTCGGGGTCTTTTGTGGTTCCATATGAATTTTAGAACTATTTGCTCTAGTTCACTGAAGAATGCTGTAGGTATTTTGATAGGGATTGCATTGAATCTGTAGATTGCTTTAGGCAGGATGGCTATTTTGACAATATTAATTCCTCCTAGCCAAGAGCATGGGATGAATTTCCATTTATTAGTGTCCTCTTTAATTTCTCTTAGGAGTGTCTTGTAGTTTTCAGGGTATAGGTCTTTCACTTCCTTTGTTAGGTTTATTCCTAGGTATCTTATTCTTTTTGAAGCAATTGTGAATGGAATTATTTTCCTGATTTCTCTTTCTGCTAGTTCACTGTTAGTGTATAGGAATGCAACAGATTTCTGTGTATTAATTTTGTATCCTGCAACTTTGCTGAATTCAGATATTAGATCTAGTAGTTTTGGAGTGGATTCTTTGGGGTTTTTATGTACAATATCATGTCATCTGCAAACAGGGACAGTTTGATTTCTTCCTTACCAATCTGGATGCCTTTTATTTCTTTGTGCTGTCTGATTGTCATGGCTAGGACCTCCAGAACTATGTTGAATAAAAGTGGGGAGAGTGGGCATCCTTGTCTTGTTCCCGATCTTAAAGGAAAAGCTTTCATCTTCTCACTGTTAAGTATAATGTTGGCTGTGGGTTTGTCATATATGGCCTTTATTATGTTGAGGTACTTGCCCTCTGTACACATTTGGTTGAGAGTTTTTATCAGGAATGGATGTTGAATTTTGTCGAATGCTTTTTCAGCATCTATGGAGATGATCATGTGGTTTTTGTCCTTCTTTTTGTTGATGTAGTGGATGATGTTGATGGATTTTCGAATGTTGTACCATCCTTGCATCCCTGGGATGAATCCCACTTGATCATGATGGATGATCTTTCTGATGTATTTTTGAAATCTGTTTGCTAATATTTTGTTGAGTATTTTTGCATCTATGTTCATCAGGTATATTGGTCTGTAATTTTCTTTTTTTGTGGTGTCTTTGCCTGGTTTTGGTATTAGAATGATGTTGGTCTTGTAGAATGAGTTTGGAAGTGTTCCCTCCTCTTCTACTTTTTGGCTTTTCATTTATTTTTGTAAATGATGTATGATGGAATAATGGCACAAACACGGGGTCTTGGAGCCTCAGTCATGCATGTCTCTCTGCCCCCTGAGGTGGATCTTCAGCCACCACTCCTCTATCCCTGTCTAGCAACCAAACACTGGTATGGGGAGCAGTGGGGTCACAGAGTGGGGCCTCCAGTGTCTGTGAGGGCCCACACTCCCCAGCAACTGTCCCCTTGTCCAAGGAAGCAAACATTTAATAGCAAAACAAACACCATGACATATAGAGAGATCTCATATACCTTTCATTCCAACTTCTTCTAATGTTAACATCTTACATACTTTTGACGCCTTTGTCAAAATGAAGAGATTAAAACTTGCAATTACTATTACCATGCTCAAAACTTCACTTGGATTTCACTAGTTTTCTTAGTAATGACCTTTCTCTTCTCCAGGATTTCATGCAGGACACCACATTACATTTAGTCATCATGTCTCCATAGCTGCCTGTGGTATATGACAGTTTTTCCATCTTTCCTTATTTTTCAAACTATGTCCTTGACAATTCTGAGAAATGCTATTGAAGCATTTTGTAGAATGTCCCTGGGATTCGGGTTTGTCAGCTGTTTTTTTCTCATGGTTATATTGAGGTTATGCATTTTGGGGAAGAACATCACAGAGGTGAAGTGCTCTTATCACATGATATCAGGTGTTCTGTGATATCAGTGTGACTTATTATTGATGATGTTAACCTTGATCACCTGCCAGGGTAGGGTTTGTCTGATTTCTCCATTGTGTTTCTCCCTTTTCCATACTCTGTTCTTTAGAAGCAAGTCAAATGTCCAGCACACACTCTTGGGATGTGGAATGTGGAAGTGGTAAGCTTTACCTTCTGAAGGTATTATATATTATTTGGAATTTTTTTAAAGGAATAGTTGTCTCTTTTCCTACCATTATTTTTATTCAATTATCATTTATATGGATATGGATTTATTTTATATTTGGGGTATGATCAAACCTGGATTGTTTACTCTTTTGCTCAAATTATTCCATTTTTGCTATTGGGGGTTCTTTCAGATTGGCTCCTGCGTTCCTTTGACATACCCCCATACATTTGTTTTTTGAGCTCTTCCTTACTTTCTGAAACTATAAGATGCTCCAAGTTCATCTTTTCTTTTCCATGCCCCACTTCTAGAATCAGTCATTTCTCCAGGGATCCCAATTTCCTTTAAATGGAGAATCATATTTAGAAACCAAGATCTGGCTGTACGCTCCTTGTTATTGGGGTATACCCCTGATTGTAGGTCTTCTCAGTAGTCAGAGCTAGGAAATATGTGTGTATGTTAACCCATGTATATAAATATATCCATAATTATTTCTGTATCTATCTACCCTACACTTTTTAAATGATCACTAAGAACCAGGTAAAATGCTCTATACACAGTGCAACCTCAAACAATACCTGTTGAGTTTGATAAGGATCATCTGGGATGATTAGATGCACAGTATCAGAATCAACTGATGGACATCAACACCAAAGCTGGTATACTGCCTTGGCCACCCTCTAGAGCATTTGTGTGTGTTCTTCCTGGTAAGTTCTGTGTTTTGTTTATTCTCATGATACAAGGTGAAGAACAGAGACTATTCTCTCTGGATCACGGAGGCTAAGTCTTGGTGAGGTGCTTCTGAGATGGTAGAAAGGAGATAGAAACAGTCAAATGAAAAGCAAAATCTTGAAATGGCAATGACGTCTTGGCTTTAGTTTGGCTTTGAGTACATGTCATGGACTATGTAAGTAATCACTTGAAGCATTAAATCAGAACCCTGACCAAGAGGGAGGGATGCCTCAAGAAAGAAAGCTTGAGTTCCTGAGTCATTGTCTGCAACAAGAACCTAGCAGGACAGCAGAGTAACTTAGACACAAGTGTTAGTTCCACAGTCCAGGCCTCTCCACCTAGGACGAAAATGTATTTTGCTTTCTTTTCCTTTTTGTTTTTCTCTCAATCTTGGGAAAAATAAGTAGAGGTACATAAAAATGGAGTTAGCTGAACCATTTATTATTAAGTATCCCAAGTTGGCCTAATTAAAATTTATTATTTACTCTTTAATTTAAAAATTAGGAATGTACAGTTACTCAAAAAGTCAGTAGAACATTACAAACTGATTATTATGCTTAAATTAATGCTAACATTGTTATTATAAGTGTCAAAATGCATAGGTTCTTATTTTACTTATCCAAAATGTTTACTCTACCTTTCACAACTGAGTTTCCAATCGAATATTTCAAATTCAATGAAAAGACACTGTGTAAAATTTAGTGCTCTCTCATTTACTCATGTTCTTCAAGAGGTGCTGACACTCAAATACTTCGTCATTTTAAATTTATCTTGTAAGTATCTTTTACAATTTATTTTTACAAGAGCTTTGCTTTTTCATCTTTTCTTGAGTGAATATCATGTTTCATCTTGTGATCATTCAGCAATTATAGGTGGAAAAGAGGAAGTCCAAAAATTGGTTGGGTAGCAAATGGAGACAGGGTTGAGCTAAAGTATTGGCAATACTTACTAAAAAATTGGTAAATCATGTGCAGCTAGCAAGTGTTGGATTTGTAAGGCAAACTAGTAATTTCTCTTGCTTCCTCACACCACTGAGGTGTTATGTCTTGGCCTCTGTATCTCCTGGTACATAGACAATATAGCTCAATGGCCATTTTCTGCTGCCAGCTGCTTCCCACAGTTTGGTTTGTGGGAGAGACCCAAGAGTAGTGTGAACCATTGGAGACACTTAAATTATTGTCCTAAAAAGGCAAACTCTAAACTTAAAAGCCAGGCCCATAGGCATGATCAGGGCTTGGGCCATGAAACAGTCATCTCCAGTCTTGAAAATGATTGCCCCATGCCATATGGTCTCGTAACATTCAATTAAAATAAAGACAGCTCTGGCAAATATAGTCAGAACGTTGCCCAGGATGTAGCCAAGGATCATGAATAAATCATATCTGCTTCCTATTTCCTATGAGTGCAATGAGTGCCTGAGCATTGTGAATTCAGCTAGTGAGCAGGGATCAGATTTTTTTAAAATAATTTATTTTGGTATCATTATTCTACAATTACATGTGCAACATTATAGTTATTAAACTACCCTCTTCATCAGGTCCCCCCCACGAACCCCATTATAGTCACTGTCCATCAGCGTAGTGAGATGCTATAGAATCACTACTTGTCTTCTCTGAGTTGTGCAGCCCTCCCTGTGCCCCCCCCAACATGACATCTGCTAATCGTAATGCCCCTTTTTCCCTCTTATCCCTCCCTTCCCACCCATCTTCCCCATTCCCTTTCCCTTTGGTAACTATTAGTCCTTTCTTGGGTTCTGTGAGTCTGCTGCTGTTTTGTTCCTTCAGTTTTTCTCTTTGTTCTTATACTCCACATATGAGTGAAATCATTTGATACTTGTCTTTTTCGGCTTGGCTTATTTCACTGAGCATAATACCCTCTAGCTCCATCCATGTTGTTGCAAATGGTAGGATTTGTTTTCTTCTTATGGCTGAATAATATTCCATTGTGTATATGTACCACCTCTTCTTTATCCATTCATCTACTGATGGACACTTAGGTTGCTTCCATTTCTTGGCTATTGTAAATAGTGCTGCGATAAACATAGGGGTGCATATGTCTTTTTCAAACTGGGCTGCTGCATTCTTAGGGTAAATTCCTAGGAGTGGAATTCCTGGGTCAAATTGTATTTCTATTTTGAGTTTTTTGAGGAACCTCCATACTGCTTTCCACAATGGTTGAACTAATTTGCATTCCCACCAGCAGTGTAGGAGGGTTCCCTTTTCTCCACATCCTCACCAACATTTGTTGTTGTTTGTATTTTGAATGTTGGCCATTCTCACTGGTGTGAGGTGAAATCTCATTGTGGTTTTAATCTGCATTTCTCTGATGATTAGCAATGTGGAGCATCTTTTCATGTGCCTGTTGGCCATCTGAATTTCTTCTTTGGAGAAGTGTCTATTCATGTCCTCTGCCCATTTCTTAATTGGATTATTTGCTTTTTGTTTGTTAAGGTGCATGAGTTCTTTATATATTTTGGATGTCAACCCTTTATCAGATATGTCATTTATGAATATATTCTCCCATACTGTAGGATGTCTTTTTTGTTCTACTGATGGTGTCCTTTGCTGTACAGAAGCTTTTCAGCTTGATATAGTCCCACTTGTTCATTTTTGCTTTTGTTTCCCTTGCCCGGGGAGATATGTTCATAAAGAAGTTGCTCATGTTTATGTCCAAGAGATTTTTGCCTATGTTTTTTTCTAAGAGTTTTATGGTTTCATGACTTACATTCAGGTCTTTGATCCATTTTGAGTTTACTTTTGTGTATGGGGTTAGACAGTAGTCCAGTTTCATTCTCTTACATGTAGCTGTCCAGTTTTTCCAACACCAGCTGCTGAAGAGGCCATCATCTCCCCATTGTATAGCCAAGGCTCCTTTATCAAATATTAATTGACTGTATATGTTTGGTTTAATGTCTGGATTTTCTGTTCTGTTCCACTGGTCTGTGGGTCTGTTTTTGTGCCAATACCAAATTGTCTTGATTACTGTGGCTTTGTAGTAGAGCTTGAAGTCAGGGAGCGTAATTCCCCTTGTTTTATTCATCCTTCTCAGGGTTGCTTTGGCTATTCGGGGTCTTTTGTGTTTCCATATGAATTTTAGAATTATTTGTTCCAGTTCATTGAAGAAAGCTGTTGGTAGTTTGATAGGGATTGTGTTGAATCTGTAGCTTGCTTTGGGTAGTATAGCCATTTTGACAATATTTAGTCTTCCTAGCCAAGAGCATGGGATGCATTTCCATTTGTTAGTGTCCCCTTTAATTTCTCTTAGGAGTGTCTTGTAGTTTTCAGAGTACAGGTCTTTCACTTCCATCGTTAGGTTTATTCCTAGGTATTTTATTCTTTTTGATGCAATTGGGAATGGAATTGTTTTTCTGATTTCTCTTTCTGTTAGTTCATCATTAGTGTATAGGAAAGCAACAGATTTCTGTGTGTTAATTTTGTATCCTGCCACTTTGCTGAATTCAGATATTAGTTCTAGTAGTTTTGGAGTGGAGTCTTTAGGGTTTTTTATGTACAATATCATGTCATCTGCAAATAGTGACAATTTGACTTCTTCTTTACCAATCTGGATGCCTTGTATGTCTTTGTTTTGTCTGATTGCCGTGGCTAGGACCTCCAGTACTATATTGAATAACAGTGGAGAGAGTGGCATCCCTGTCTTGTTCCCGATCTTAGATGAAAGCTTTCAGCTTCTCGCTGTTAAGTATGATGTTAGCTGTGGGTTTGTCATATATGGCCTTTGTGATGTTGGGGTACTTGCCCTCTATACACATTTTGTTGAGAGTTTTAATCATGAATGGATGTTGAATCTTGTCAAATGCTTTTTCAGCCTCTATGGAGAGGATCATGTGGTGTTTGTTCTTCTTTTTGTTGATGTGGTGGATGATGTTGATGGATTTTCGAATGTTGTACCATCCTTGCATCCCAGGGATGAATCCCACTTGATCATGGTGTATGATCCTCTTGATGTATTTTTGAATTTGGTTTGCTAATATTTTGTTGAGTATTTTTGCATCTATGTTCATCAGGGATATTGGTCTGTAATTTTCTTTTTTGGTGAGGTCTTTGCCCGGTTTTGGTATTAGAGTGATGCTGGCTTCATAGAATGAGTTTGGAAATATTCCCTCCTCTTCTATTTTTTTGGAAAACTTTAAGGAGAATGGGTGTTATTTCTTCTCTATATGTCTGGTAGAATTCAGAGGTGAATCCATCTTGTCTGGGGGTTTTGTTCTTGGGTAGTTTTTTGATTACTGATTCAATTTCGTTGCTGGTGATTGGTGTGTTTAGTTTTTCTGTTTCTTGCTTGGTCAGTCTTGGAAGGTTGTATTTTTCTATGAAGTTGTCCATTTCTTCTAGGTTTTCCAGCTTGTTAGCATATAGATTCTCATAATATTCTCTTATAATTCTTTGTATTTCTGTGGGGTCCGTTGTTATTTTTCCTTTCTCATTTCTGATTCTGTTTATGTGTGTAGATTCTCTTTTTCTCTTAATGAGTCTGGCTAGGGGTTTATCTATTTTGTTTATTTTTTCAAAGAACCAGCTCTTGGTTTCATTGATTTTTTTCTATTGTTTTATTCTTCTCAATTTTATTTATTTCTTCTCTGATCTTTATTATGTCCCTCCTTCGGGTGACTTTGGGCCTCATTTGTTCTTCTTTTTCCTATTTCAGTAATTGTGTGTTTAGACTATTCATTTGGGAATGTTCTTCCTTCTTTAAATAGGCCTGGATTGCAATATACTTTCCTCTTAGAACTGCCTTTGCCGCGTCAGCGTTCAGATTTTAATAGGTATTGAGAGTAAACTGTATTAGAAGTGATGGATTGGACATCTCTCATTTGTCACACCAGACAGTCACCCCTCTCTCTTGTGAAAACAGCTGCCGACCTGAGCCATAGCAGTAGGGCCATCTAGTGCCATTTTTCATATCTGTGCAGGCAGAAAAATATTATTTCTTTATCTATACTGGTTAGGCTCTGCATGCTTCCAAGATTAGCTTAGCTCAACAAGTAGTTATTAAGAACTTATTATAGGGCAGGAATTGTATCAGGAACAAGAGTTAGACAAATGAAGAATACATGGTCCATGCCTGCCTGGAGCATTCAACATAGTATTAGAGTCAGACATGTAGCCAATTAACCATGATTTAATGTGCACTGGAGAGCAAGCCAAAAAGGAGTGGATGATTCATTCAGCCTGGAGCAGGGAGGCTCTATGGGAGGTTAATCAAAGTGGGCTTTGAAGGATGAGCAGGACTTTGGCAGACAGAGTTTTAGGCTGATGAATAGGCAGTAGAGCCAGAGTAAACCATAGGAGCAAATACTCAGAGTGTAAAGTGCATGCTATGAAACTTAGTGGTAAGATGATCAACTCAAAGGTGCTGAATCCTGAGTACAAAAGAGCATCGATGTTGCATTCTCCTTCCCTTGCCTGTTACATGAAAAGAAACTTTAATGTAGTTGAGATCCATACAGAACATGGTGGTTGATCGTCCTGGGGAGACTTGGTGGGCATCTAGGCTCAGCCATGGTAGCTGCAGGACACTGAGCCAAAAGATGGCCACGTAATCTCTCTCAGTCTCAGGTTTTCCTCCCGTTACACCCATCTCTGAGGAGTGTCGTGTGGGTTAAATAATCCATGGAATGCACTCAATAAATGCAGACCATTACAAGTAGTAATGAGCAGGTAAACAACAATGACCAAAATTAGTGGTACTTTATCAATTAAAATGTTTGACTTCATGTAATAGAAATCCAAACTGAATTGATTTAAGCAAGAATGGGGAGTTTTTAGGAGCTTATCAACTGAGGGACAGGACAGCCAGGGATTTCCCTAAGCCTCAGGAACCACTAGATCCTGGGGTGTGGTATAGTCGAACAGTCTCCCCATCTCTCTCTGATGGGTATCAGCTTCATTTCTTCTCACTTGGCTACTGCTTGCCTTTCTCTGCAGGAAATTTGGTTGTTCAAAGCTCCCAAGTTCCTATCGCACATCTTTAGCCTCCTAGAAGAAATCTAGTTACCTTTAGTTAAAAATCCCGAGGAAGGAATTTGTGTCTCCTGGTTCAGTTTCTGTGCACTAGGCTGCACCTCCCAGGGAAGGTGGGTAGAGATGGGCAGGCAGTGCCTTGGGCATCTCTTTAGAAACGTCACAGCAAAGAGAGCAAAGAGGAGCTACAACTGCTGAGTAAAGCAATTGCCTTAACAGATGGAGTGTGAGGTGTGGGGTCCTTAGATGACTTATAAAGCCAACCTGATAAGATTAACTAGGAAAAGTCTTTGGAAAGTAGGCAAGGGAGAAATAAAGTGTCAGGTAAGGTTCTGTGTGAGCAAATGCAAGATGACTTGGCAGATAATAGATCAGACTCTCACATATCATTCAAACAAGGGCCATGCCATTGCCTCTTTATCTCTTATGAGCACAAAAACTCAATGAAAATGTGGCTCTACTGAGCACTGTCCTGAAAACTCTACTAGACATCTTATCCCAAGTCGCCCCGACCTATGGTGTGTGTTTACCTGAAACACAGTGTGTTGCTCTGGTGCCCAAACCTAGAGGCAGAGTGTGGAGAAAGTGAAGATTCCTAAGGCCAGGATTCTCACCTGGCCCTGGTCAGCTAGCTCACTACACACGTGTGGGCAATGCATCATTACTGACTCTGTATAAAGAGCCCCACCCAGTGCTCTGGGCGACACAGTGGCACAGCTGCTGCACAGCTACAGGAGAGCAGAGGCTGGAGTGGCGGCAGCGCCGAGGACAGAGACTGAAACAGCTGCCAGGTCAGAGAGGCCCAGAGGCATAGACCCGCTTGCTGCATGCAGACTCCCTCTGAGTGGATGTGATTCTAGTGATTGACCTGCCACCATGGGAATAAAGTTGGGTATAAACCCTTTCACCCCAGGAACGCTCCACTGTCATTTCTTTGGTCTCATTGAGTCCATAGTGAACTTGCCTGGGGCTGAAACCCATTGGCAAGACCTAGAGATAATGGAAATACAGAAGGTGATTACACAGTCCAGGGGATGGGTATGTGTTTCGGGGGAGAGGCAGGTAGTGGGAGGGGTAGGAGCTGACACATGACAAGCGGCAGCATAGTATCCTGGAAAGACTTCCCTGAAAGGCGGGACACCAACTGGCTAATGTCATCTTAAGTAAATCACTTGTCTATATTCTTTCTACTCTGAAATTAATAATTGGGCCAAATGACTTCCTAAATCCCTACAGCTTTCTCCTCTTTAACTTGAAGATTTTTCAAATACCCGCAAATCATGTTTAATCTTAAAACAAACTTTGTCTATTTTCAACTAATTTTTCATAGCCATTTTTATTAGTCAAGCTTCCAGAAGGAGGAGATAGCAAACTCATGTTAGGATTGTTTATAAAAAGGTAGCCAACATATAGGGCTACAGGGCAGTGGTTCTCTAAGCCTCCCACCCCAGCATCACCTGGGGGCTTGTTAGAAGTACAAATTTTCAGCAGCCACCTCAGGCCTCTTGAATCAGAAACTCTGTAGTGGGGGTAACCTATGGTTTAAGATGCTCTCCATGTGATTCCAATGCAAATTAAAATTTGAGAACCATTGTGTGTGTAAGACACCACCAGGGGTAGGATCTCAACAGGATAGCAACAGCTCTTATTACACTTATGTTTGAAGACACAAGAGGAAGGAAGAATTGGAAAAATCTGGAAGGAGAGGTTGGCTGGAGATGAATTACGACCTTTAGAGAGAAAGCGAAGGTTCCTATGGCCAGGGTTCTCACCTGACTCTGGTCGGCTTGCTCACTGCACACGTGTGGGCAATACATTATTACTGACTCTATATAAAGAGCTCCACCCCACCACCACCCCCCCGTGTTCTAGGCTGCAGGAGAGCAGAGACTGAGGCGGCTGCGGGAAGCAGAGAGGCCCAGAGGCAGAGACTGGGTTGCTGCTGCATGCAGACTCACTCTGAGTGGACAGGATTCTAGTGACTGACCTATCCCCATGGGAATAAAGGTGGGTATAAACCCTTTCACGCCAAGAATGTTCATTGTAATTTTTCAGTTTCACCGAATCAAGAGTGAACTTGCCCCGGGCTGAAACCCATTGGCAAGACATCTTCCTTAAAGTAGGCATGCAATTGGGGGATCCTGAAAATACTCCCTTCTTTTGATACTCTGTACGGACTCCCCATGGGTCAATATACCGAAGCCAGACTCAAAGACTGCCTTTTTATGTGGTCCTTAGGTTTCACTGCCACATAGAGAGGCAGGAGGAGAGAGGGATTCCCTCTAGAGCATCTAGAGAGGCAAGGAGAAGCCATCTAATATACCATTTTCTACAATAATAATAATATAGTCACAAAGCAAGGGTTAAACCACATGGTCTTCTAGCTTTAAGTTTCTTTGCTTGATGATTCTTCCAACCAATCTCTTGCAAATCATATTTTAAGCCTAAAACTAGCTTTGACTATTTTCAACTAATCTTTCATAAGTGTGTACCTTTTAAATATAGATGATCTTTTCTGTGAAGGTGTTATAGTCATTGAAGAAACAATGAAGACAGAAATGTAATCTTGAATTTTGGCTTGGAGTTGGTTAGAAGCCATAATTAGCACTTTGACATTTTGTTTTAAAAAAAGATAAGTTATCAATTCAACAAAAGATCGTGTGAAAGCTATATTATTTTTAAACTCATTCTGTTCAGTTACAAGGGTAACAAATATTACTTGTTGTAAGGGAATATTTATTGTTATCCGTATTGGTTGGGTTTTCATAGAAGTCCGCATAGAATTTGCCAAAACTTACTCTCTTCTTAGGTAAACACTTAACCCTAGAATTATTGAAAGGGGTCAGCATAATAGATGGTTTATGCACAAGCAAAATATCAACTTTCCATTTCAGGCTGTATCACCTCATTCTTTAAAGGTCAAAATCCCCCAGAATAGTCTATTTTACTTACCAAATACTATTCACTCTCTGTGGCTCTGAACACTAGATTCGTTTCATAAAGAAATATCGTTAAAAATGACCTGGTTATTGGTTATATTATTATCCATACATTTTGTGTGACTGCTATGTTTCATATTAAAAATATTCTTTCAAGACTTGCTAATTATCATACTGCAAATGATAATCAAATAACCATTACCCAAAAGCTAGATTTTCAAGATGAAAATCTGAAATACAGGTACTTTTACATACATATTAGAGTGACTTTTATAAAACCTTTTAAAACTGAATTCATTTTTTATTTACCTAAAATGTGTATTTGGAAGAAAGGACTAATTATAATATTTCTTCTCTACACTTCTTGTCCCTAAAACAGTATTAATTTTTTCTACCTGAAATGTGATTTATTGTCTTCACCAATAACTAACTTGAAAATTAAAGGGTATATCACTTTTAAATATTGATGTTCTTTTCTGTGAAGATGTTATAGTCATTGATGAAACATTGTAAAAATAAAAATGCTTAGCACTTATTTAACTTATTAAAGCCAAGAGCTTTACACATGATTTCCAGACATTATAATAACACTGTCAGTGGATTTTATTATCCCCATTTTATAGATGAGGAAAGTGGATCTTCAATAGCCCAAGTAAGAATTAAGTCAGGCATGTCCTCTTCCAAAGCCCATATTCTTCCCAGTGTACTTTGCTAACCATTTCAGCCATCCAGCATTGTTTTGTTCTTTCTGAACGCAAGAAGCTTACAATCTTTTGGGGAAGATAAGAGGATATATTTGCAAAAATAACTGAGAATATGAAGGGAAAACAGTTCAGTGGTACAGAAAATAAGGACAATTATTGTTCAGAGAGTGAAGAGATGAATTTCATCCTGGGCAGTTAGAGAATGCTTAGTAGAGGATGGTGGAGACCAGCAGATTACAGAGCAGGGCAGGGTTTGGATAGGAAAAGAGCCTGGAGCAGCTTCTAACAAAGAAAAGTGGGGATTTTACCCTTTCAATTGTTGAGAGTGAAAGAAGTAATTTGAAGAGGGATAATGAGCTGGAAGCAGAGTCTCGTGGCAGCAAAACTGACAGGAGACAACAGGATGCACAGAACAGAGAGAACCTGGAGGGAAGACACCTATTTGGAAGTCATGCAAGGAAAAAATACTCTTTAAAGACAAAAGGATGTCCCCTTTAGACACATGTATTGCAGTGGATTCTTTTTCCCCTAAGAAGATCCAGGCATTCACATGGTAAAAGCAGAAAGAACATCAATAATAATAGTAGCTTGGGCATGTGAACTGGCCATAGTTATTCTTCTTGGTCATGACCTCACCCCTGTGCAAAGCAACCACAGCACCCCTTACCCTGTGTATGCCAAAGAGCCCCGATCTTGCTTAGGCAATCCCTATGCTGTCGAATATACGTGTGGATTGGTATTCCAAAGCAGAGGTTGGGGTCATGATGCATTTCTTCTGGCTCCCTTCTCCCAAATAAAATATCATCCTTAACGCTTGCCTGTTTAGATCATTTCTGGCTCTACATCTCCAGCCACTATCCAACCTTTAGTTCCTCAGCGCTGCTCAAGGATACCCCCTCTTCTCGGCTAAGGCCCTAACCAGACCCATGCTTTATGAAGCTTAATGTTGTTATCCTAATTCCACTACCTCTTACCTTGCCCATACCTAGTCTCGGACTACTCAGCCTGCTTAGTCCTTACACCTTCTGTCACCCTGTAGAATGAGATTATGGGTCAACCTTGATGATTTCTGCTGAGCATTCATAGAAATCTGAAATGGATTTTTAAGTATTCCCAAGGTACCTAAAGAAGAATTTTGAATCCATTTGGCTGATCCTAGAGATGAATCAGCAGAAACGCCACAAAAGTGCCTTTATAATTTTTTTTGGAGATCATCTCAGTTTTAAATAATTTCTCAGATAGGAGAAAGTGTTTTTTATTGCCAAAGAACAAAGAACAATTGAAAACAATCTGGGCCCAATTAATCTAGGCCCTCTGTCCTATTTTTGACTGCCCAATACCCAACTCTTTTCAACGCCTTTCCTGTTTAGCCTCAGGTGGGAAGGCACCCCACATCCTGCCGTGGAAGCTAAAGGAAACCAAATAACACTCCCGCCCCTGGCAAAAGGGTACAGTCATTAGTTGGCTTCAGCTGATCAGACCCTCCTGCGTAGACTCTCTGGGAAACCAAGGTGGTGACAGCTCTGTGAGCAGCAGCAGCCAGTGTGCAGCATCCTAGCAGAGTGCCCTGGCTGCTCTCTTGGTTCCTGCACATCTCTCAAGGCTCTGTGAATCCCTCTCCCAAGACCACCCAGTACATCTTCCTTTGGCCAACAAGCCACAACCAACTTCCAAGGCTTGCATTCGAAAGCCCTGTCTGATACCAACCCTCCAGGGCCTTCACCTGCACCCACACCCACAGCTCCCTCCTCCCCTGTCCTTTCCCATTTCTCTCTGATGTCTCCATTCACCACTTCTCTTTGTATGGCAGCCATCTGTATGGGTGACAGTCTCTGTCCACAGAGAGGGCCCACTGAGACCATCTAGGAAGATTTTCTGAAATTCTTGCCAGCTTCCCCAAAAGATCCAAAGGGCAGATATTCTTTTTTTATTATTATTAAAGTATCATTGATACACACTTTTATGAAGGTTTCACAAGAAAAACAATGTGGTTATTACATTCATCCTTATTATCGAGTCCCCCCTCCATACCCCATTGCCGTCACTGTCCATCAGTGTAATAAGATGCTGCAGAGTCACTACTTGTCTTCTCTGAGCTACACTGTCTTCCCCGTGACCCCACACACACCTTGTGCACCAATCATGATACCCCAAATCCCCTTCTCCCTCCCTCCCCACCCCCTCCCCACCCCCTTCCTTTTGGTAACCACTTGTCCCTTCTTGGAGTCTGTGAGTCTGCTGCTGTTTTGTTCCTTCAGTTTTGCTTCGTTGTTATACTCCACAAATGAGGGAAATCATTTGGCACTTGTCTTTCTCCACCTGGCTTATTTCACTGAGCATAATACCCTCTAGCTCCATCCATGTTGTTGCAAATGGTACGATTTGTTTGTTTCTTATGGCTGAATACTATTCCATTGTGTATATGTACCACATCTTCTTTATCCATTCACCTACTGATGGACACTTAGGTTGCTTCCATTTCTTGGCTATTGTAAATAGTGCTGCGATAATCATAGGGGTACATATATCTTTTTCAAACTGGGCTGCTGCATTCTTAGAGTAAATTCCTAGGAGTGGAATTCCTGGGTCAAATGGTATTTCTATTTTGAATTTTTTGTGGAACCTACATACTGCTTTCCACAATGGTTGAACTAATTTACATTTCCACCAGTAGTGTAGGAGGATTCCCCTTTCTCTGCATCCTCGCCAGCATTTGTTGTTCTTAGTCTTTTCTATGTTGGCCATCCTAACTGGTGTGAGGTGATATCTCATTATGGTTTTAATTTGCATTTCCCTGATAATTAGCAATGTGGAGCATCTTTTCATGTGCCTGTTGGCCATCTGAATTTCTTCTTTGGGGAAGTGTCTGTTCATATTCTCCACCCATTTTTAATAGGGTTATTTGCTTTTTGGGTGTTGAGGCATGTGAGTTCTTTATATATTTTGGATGTTAACCCCTTGTCAGATATGTCATTTGCAAATATATTCCCCCATACTGTAGGATGCCTTTTTGTTTCGCTGATGGTGTCCTTTGCTGTACAGAAGCTTTTTAGCTTGATGTAGTCCCATTTGTTCATTTTTGATTTTGTTTCCCATGCCAAGGGCAGATATTCTTAAGGGTGTACAGCTGGCCCTTACCTTTATTGAACACCTGGGGTAAGTTTTCCCCTGGAAGAGAGCTGGCTGACTCCCAGGTGCAGATGGAGAGGGAGAATCTCTAAGATAACCCAACCCCACTTCTCCTGTGAGTCACTCCAGGTACTCTGATGCCAATAGTAAGTGGAGATTCACTGGCCATACAGTGAAAAAGCCTGTCCTGATGGTTCTGAAATATTCACTTTAGCCCAGGAAACCAGAAGAAATCTAGGACCCACTTTAGGACATTTCCCTAAGAGATTAGCTCAATAAACTGAAGCATAATAGATAAGAAAATGCTGTGCTATATAAAGAAAATAAAACTAAAAGTGCTATCCTGGTCTGGTAGATATCTGTAGTTCAGCTACTCCCAGAGTATTAAATGCAGTCCTGGAAACTGTACCTTTGAATACACACCCCTTTCAGTTGGTAAGATGCTGGCATTAAGACTATTGCAACTATTTTACTTTTCATTATACCATATGTACTATTTTTTAAATACATACAAATAATGTTATGGTATTTTAAAATAATATTTTGGGTATGGGGGGTTTATGCTTGAAATAATAGCTTCTTGTTAAAATGAGTGATTCTAATTTGATTTCTTATTCTAGATTTTCATATGTTAGATTTGCTTACTTGAATCATCCTGTTTGCTTTTCATTAAGCCTTCACATTGACTTTCTTCTAGTTGAGCCTTTGTCTCTTCTGCCCCCAAAGTCTTAATTTCTGTATAATTTGAACCAAGGTATTTACCCACATACAGATACATATAAAGGGTACTAAATCCCTGGATACCTTGCAGCCTCAGTACCACCCTCCTGCAGTGTCACAATTGCCCTGCAAATCTTGGAAAACACTCCTTACTGACTGTAGAAACCCTTGACTTAACAAATCCTCCTGGGTGGCTCTCCCAAAATACATTCCCTTCCCAATGGCCCTGGTGAGTTTCTTGAATGATGGATTTGACAAAGCATTAATAAGGTAGCTTCATAATTCATTATAGTCAAAAACTAATTCAGGATAAACTGAAAGACCTGTAGCTATCTGCCTACTCCTGTGATGGCCCTTCAATAAACATGTTGTCGATGCCTACTATGTGCCTAGCCCTCTGCTAAGTGCAAGGAAGACAAGATGGCATGATGCCTGCCCTCATTTTCATATGGTCCAGGCAGGGAAAAGCCAATTACACAGTAATTTCTATAAAGAACATTAAATGCTGAATGGGTGGACAAGCTAGCCTTTAATCTGGGAGCCAGCTGACAGCTCAGCTTCTTGCCACTGCTAGTGGTCTGCAAGTATCTTCTCATTTGGGAATTGGCTTTTAAGCCATAAAACTGTTGGATCAGTTCACAAAATATTTATGCCTTACTCCTGAGCAGAAAGAAAGAAATGGCCAAACCAGCATGCCAGGGTACAGCCCTGCTGTTAGCACATACGTTTGTCACTCAGGAGGAGTGCATGTCAGGGACTGGCAGAGGCAGCTGCTTAGGCAGCTCCACTGTGGTTTAAGCCACCATATGAATAAAACTATTTGCAAGTTTCTGCCTTTGGATAAGGGGAAAGCTAAACAACCAGCATTAGGTCATTTTCACAGCTGGGATGGGTATCCACACCTACCATATGGGAGGTCTTTGAACCTAAACCCACAATGTAAGTCCCAGCTCTACAGTCAAACAACCCTCTTCCTCACTTACCTAGATTCTATTCTCCCTTCCATCTCCAGCCCAATGCCTGGCACCAGCTGTCTGGGCCCCATATCTACTTCCAAAGTCACTTAGTGCCACTGAATGGTTCTGAGCAAGGAAATGGAATGATCAGATTTGGGTTTTTAGAAGATCGCTCTGCAATGTGGAGACTGGATCGAGAGGGAGTAGAATGAGAGGTAGAATGACTTGTTAAGAGACTACTGGAGAGGTCTGGGGGAGAGATAATGGTAACCTTGATGAGGTGGTAGCAGTGAGGTCTAAGAGAGGTAGATTTGAGAGTATGCAGAGATAAGATTGATATGACTTGGTAAGTGATTGGATGTAGTTGTAGAAATGAATGCAAGGGAGGAGTCAAGAATAAGTGTCAGTTTCTATCCAGGACAACTGAATTGATAAGACACTATTCACTGAGCTAGAAAGAGAACCTATTTCATGGGGGAGGGTAATGAATGCAGTCTTAGACATATTGAATTAAGGAGCATGAAAGTCATCCACAGGGTGATGGACAGTGGGCAATTGGCCACACAGATATAGAGCTCAGAAAATAAGTTTGGGCTGGAGATACAGGTTTGAGAGTCTTCAGAACAGGGACAGTCATTGAAGCCATAGGAGATGTTATGGGCTGAATTTTATCCCTTTCCAAATTCACATGTTGAAGACCTAACCCCTAATATGTCAGATATGGTCTCAGTTAGAGATAGAGGGTAATCAAATTAAAATGAAAGCATTAGAGTGGGTCCTAGTCCCGTATTACTGGTGTCCTTATAAAAAGGGTAAATTTGGACACAGACATGCACACAGGGAAAACACTGAAAATGAAGGTAGAAATCAAGGTGATCCATCTACACGTCAAAGAAGGAAAAAAACTGTCAACAAATCACCAGGAGCTGGCAAGATATATGCAATAGATTACTTCTCACAGACCTTGAAAAGGAAGCCTGACACCTTGATCCCAGACTCTGGCCTCCAAAACCATGAGACAATAAATATCTCGTTTAAGAAATATTAAGCCACCACATTTGTGGGTACCTTCCGATAACAGCCTGAGCAAATGCGTAAAGGAGGGAATGAGACCATCCAGAGAGAGAATGCTGACTGAGAAATGCAGATAACTGGGGCTGAGGCTCAAGAAAACCAATGATCAAAGGGATGTGAACTTATACCAAAGCAGCTCGAAAGGTGGGGAGAAAAACCAGGAGGATGTAACAATATGGAAGCCAAGGAAAGAATGGGAGGAGAAGGCCACAGCACGAAGTGTGGTTGCAGTGACCCAACAGGCATTGTGGACTGTGGAAAGAGTACTGTCAGTGGAGTTGCAGGGGCCGAAGCATTGGTGTTTTTTGGAAAGGTCATGGGAGGTGAGCTAGCACATGCTATCTCAGGAAGTGTAGACAGCACACAAATGGAAAGAGAAAGGAAGTGTCTTCTATACAAAGATTTTGAAAATACAGAAATCATGTACTTTAAGGAGTAGACAAACCATCTCAAATCCATTATGTGGGAGATGGGGATGGACACACATGAAGATGGACAGATAGGGGGAGAAGACCAAGTCTGTTTGCCTTTGTTCATGGGATATTGAGGCAAAAAGGCTGGAAAACAGGTGAGCTAAAATAACCCAATATGGAAATCCCTAATATATTGACAAATCCTCGGCATAATAGAAATGAGGATCCGCAGGATGGATGGATGGATGGAAAAGATGGCAGAGTCAGGTAATTCACAGTAGTTTTGTTAGAAGAAAGACAATCCTTTATTCATAGTGCGGAAGACTCATAAAAACCATGCATGGCTTTGTAATTTAATAGAAGATGAGAAACTTTCTTTAAGCTCCCTGAAATCTTCCTATCCAGAATTCAAGGGAACTGATTTGTGATTTGGCATGTTAACCACCTCCCTGCCCATGGTTGTTGCAAAGGTTTAAACAAAATCCTCACTTGAAAGGTTATTTCTTGGCCAAAGATGAGGAATAAATATTAAAGTATTCCATTCCTTTGGTACAAATGAGAGTAAATCATCCCCTAGGAGTACTGTATTCACCCATGTGAGGCAAACTGCAGCAGTAAGTGTTAGAATGCTTAATGCACTGATACTGACAGCTGAGCATAATATATTTAAAAATTCTCTCATAGAGGCAGCTCTTACAGTGTGTTCGGCATTCTCTCCTCTTACAATCCTGAATTTATCTAATGGAGTGGAAGATACTTCCAATGTTCACACTGTCTGGAAGATGACTTAACTTTATTATGCAGGCCCTGAAATAAGTTAAGGTTAAGGGTCCAGCCGGCATCACCTTCTAAGTATTCCTGGAATCCATCTCTTCTCGCCATCATAACACTTCATTCATTCTGTTTCGCAGAACTGACTGCCATGTTCTCCCAGCCTGCAGAACTGCACAGAGTTGCTGCCATTTGAGGATGGAAGTTATCTGATATCAGAGAGAAAACTCTGGGAATACCTTAACTCACACTCCTGTAGCCCAGAGACTAATTTCCCTGGCCGCTATATGTTTTGGCTAGTGGAGATTTGGCAACCCTTATATTATATTCGTTCATAAACATTTACTGAAGGGTCCCCTGTTGCCAGACATTGAACTAGGCTAGATGGGCTACACAAAGGTTGAAGACCACGTGTCTCTGCCTTCATTCACAGTATACTGGGCAGAGGCTGGAAAACAGGTGAATTATAACCCAATATGAAAAACACTAAAATACTGATAAATCTTGGGCTTAATGGAAAAAAGAATCTATAGGGGCCTGAGCCCGGAAGTTATTAGAAATTATAAGGCAACTATTTCTTGGGAAATTAGTCAAGACCAACTGGAAAACAGCTTGATGACTGCTTATAGTCTGTAGGGTCAACAGTATGATCTGGATTCAGCAATGGCAAAGCTAAGCCATTATGAAGTAAAATTTACGCTATGAGACCAATTATAGTTTTCAGTTTCAAAAACACTGTAACTACTTCCTTTCCCCAAAGCCCCACCCCACAGAACCTAACCCCTTGATTTCTGTCAGCTCAATGTTCATTTTGACTTAAAAACCTTGTTCTTCTTTAATATATGAACAAAAAGTTGCAGATGGAACTGCAGATGGAAGACTTGCTTTATATGTTTGTGTTTCCAACATCAATGCTTAGCACAGGAAACCCAGGGTGGAGGATCTTTCTGTAGAGGATATAAGGATAGTGGGTCTGGTTATGAGTTCATACATCCAACAAATATTTACGAATAATTATTATGTGCCAGGCACCCTGCTAGGTGCCAAACAGATATGGTCTCAGTCCTTGTGAAGCTTAGAGTAAGTGAACAAATACATAAACATATGAATATGCATGAGTAAACAAATACATCAACAAAAAATTACAAATTATAAGGACTGTGAAGAAAGCAAGGAGTAGTGATCGAGAATAACAGAATAGTGTTTAGGTAGATTGTCAAGGGAAGTCATTCTGAGGAGATTATAGGTGGACTGAGATCATAGGATGAGGAGCAGATAACATGCAAATACAGAGGAAAGAGTGGGTCAGGAAGCATAAACAGCATGTGCAAAGACCCTGAGGTGGGGAAGAGTTTTGTGTGCTTTGGGAGATAAATGCAGATCAGTGTAGATGGAGTACAGTAGACAAAGGAGAGAAGAGCAATAAATAAGGTTAGAAAGGAGACAGAAACCAGATCAATTTTGAGGTGGGACATCCAGATACAAATATCTCCTAGGCAATTAGAGAATTCGGACAAGAGTTCACGGGAAGAAGACAAAAAGTTGGGATCATTAGCATAAAAGAAACAGTGGAAAGCATGACAAGAAATTAACTGTCTAAAGCTATGAGCAAAGAGTAGATACCTAGAGGGTCCAGGATAAGCATGCCTGGGGACAGTCCTGGGGAACACCTGCTATCAGACAGTGGAGAAACTGAGGCTAGCAAACAAAATGGAGGAGGAGGAGGCAGAAGCAGAATCATCATAGGAGTGAGAATCCAAGAGAAGGGAGTTTCCAAAAGGAGAAGCCAGTTAACCATTTATACTGCCAAGAAGTCAGGGAGGCAAGGTGGAAGAAATACCTCCACTGACTATGGCAATAAGGATATCACAAGTGTCTTGTGAAAAATCAGTTTCAGTTGAGGAGAAGGAATAGAAGGAATAAGAATGGAGGCAGAGGTTTGAGAAATTGGAAAATAGGCAGCATCAGGGCTGAGGGAAGGGTTATTCGAGATAAATGGAAGAGCTCCAGCTCAGATGAAGCAGCTTGCGCAGGACCAGTGCTCCTTCCCAGTGCAATCAAACTGGACAAACTGTGTGAGGCAACTGTTTTCGAGCACTGGCCAACAGGTGGCGCAAGAGTGCACTCTCCAAGAACACTCAAGGTCAGCCCCCTGAGCTCCAGTTTCTGCTTGGGGACAGTATACTCCCTGTGGTGTAGAAAGCTGCATGTCAGAGTCATGAGGTACAACCAAGTAGAGGAGGCACAAAGTTTGGGGCACCTGAAGTAGCTGGAATTTACTGGGCAGCAGAAGAGAAGGTAGCTGGGGCTTCTGAGGTTGTTACAAGCAGATCTCAAGCTCACCTTTTCCTCTAGCTGTGCTATTGACCGTGTCTCCCCATGCAACCCCTGGACATACACTTTTTAGAATTCACATATAAACTTCAAGAGTTAGTTCAAGGGTTGCCCACCCTCAAGAGCATTCCTTGGCCATTTGCCCTCCTCTGTGTATGCTGTACTTACCTAATTATACCATACTGTATTGTAATTTCTGGTTTACTTATTTCCCTCCTGGCTGAGAGATTCTTAATAGTTAGGGCTCTGTCTTAGCCATTTCTGTGTCCCCAGTCCTGGCACTTTTTGTGAGCATGTGTTGAGTTGCCTGGCCCTTGAGGACAAACTAAGTGTAGCTCCTAATTATGCTCTACGATGTTCAAGAACTTTAATGTGAATATGTCTTATCATCCTCATACATGCTCAAGAAATATTTGTTTAATGACTAAGTGAAAAATTGATGAGATTAGCAATATCTTACTTAAGGGCAAGAACCAATTCTACTTGTTACTTTTATTTCTATTTTTATTTTGCTATTATTGTACACTTACATGAACAACATATGGTTACTACACTCCCCATAATATCAAGTCCCCCCCCACATACCCCATTACAGTCACAGTCCATCAGGTTGTAAGATGCTATAGATTCACTACTTGTCTTCTCTGTAAATACTGCCTTCCCCATGTTACCCCCCCCAACACACACATCATACGTGCTAATTGTAATGCCCCCTTTTCCCCCTTATCCCTCCCTTCCCACCCATCCTCCCCAATCCCTTTCCCTTTGGTAACTGTTAGTCTATTCTTGGGTTCTGTGCGTCTGCTGCTATTTTGTTCCTTCAGTTTTTTTCTTTGTCCTTATACTCCACAGATGAGTGAAATCATTTGATACTTGTCTTTTTCAGCTTGGCTTATTTCATTGAGCATAATACCCTCTAGCTCCATCCATGTTGCTGCAAATGGCAGGATTTGTTTTCTTCTTATGGCTGAATAATATTCCATTGTGTATATGTACCACTTCTTCTTAATCCATTCATCTACTGATGGACACTTAGGTTGCTTCTATTTTTTGGCTATTGTAAACAGTGCTGTGATAAACATAGGGGTGCATATCTCTTTTTCAAACGGGGCTGCTGCATTCTTAGGGTAAATTCCTAGGAGTGGGATTCCTGGGTCAAATGGTATTTCTATTTTGAGTTTTTTGATGAACCTCCATATTGCTTTCCACAATGGTTGAACTAATTTGCATCTCCACATCCTCGCCAACATTTGTTGTTGTTTGTGTTTTGGATGGTGGCCATCCTAACTGGTGTGAGGTGATATCTCATTGTGGTTTTAATTTGCATTTCTCTGATGATTAGCGATGTGGGCATCTTTTCATGTGCCTGTTGGCCATCTGAATTTCTTCTTTGAAGAAGTGTCTGTTCAGCTCCTCTGCCCATTTTTTAATTGGCTTATTTGCTTTTTGTTTGTTGAGGTGCGTGAGTTCTTTATATAATTTGATGTCAACTCCTTATCAGATATGTCACTTACAAATATATTCTCCCATACTGTAGGATGTCTTTTTGTTCTATTGATGGTGTCCTTTGCTGTACAGAAGTTTTTAGTTTGATATAGTCCCACTTGTTCATTTTTGCTTTTGTTTCCCTTGCCCAGGGAGATGTGTTCATGAAAAAGTTGCTCATGTTTATGTCCAAGAGATTTTTGCCTGTATTTTCTTCTAAGAGTTTTATGGTTTCATGACTTACATTCAGGTTTTTGATCCATTTTGAGTTTACTTTTGTGTATGGGGTTAGGCAGTAATCCAATTTCATTCTCTTACATGTAGCTGTCCAGTTTTGCCAACACCAGCTGTTGAAGAGGCTGTCATTTCCCCCATTGTATATCCCTGGCTCCTTTATTGTATATTAATTGACCATATATGCTTAAATTTATATCTGGGCTCTCTAGTCTGTTCCACTGGTCTATGGGTCTGTTCTTGTACCAGTACCAAATTGTCTTGATTACTGTGGCTTTGTAGTAGAGCTTGAAGCCAGGGAGCATAATTCCCCCTGCTTTATTCTCCCTTCTCAGGATTGCTTTGGCTATTCGGGGTCTTTTGTGGTTCCATATGAATTTTAGAACTATTTGTTCCAGTTTGTTGAAGAATGCTGTTGGTATTTTGATAGGGATCGCATTGAATCTGTAGACTACTTTATGCAGGATGGCCATTTTGACAATATTAATTCTTCCTACCCAAGAGCAAAGGATGAATTTCTATTTGTTAGTGTCCTCTTCAATTTCTCTTATAGTTTTCAGGGTATAAGTCTTTCACTTTCTTGGTTAGGTATATTCCTAGGTATTTTATTCTTTTTGATGCAATTGTGAATGGAATTGTTTTCCTGATTTCTCTTTCTGCTAGTTTTATCATGAATGGATGTTGAATTTTGTTGAATGCTTTTTCAGCATCTATGGAGATAATCACGTGGTTTTTGTCCTTCTTTTTGTTGATGGAGTGGATGATGTTGATGGATTTTTTAGTGTTGTACCATCCTTGCGTCCCTGGGATGAATCCCACTTGGTTATGATGGATGACCTTTTTGATGTATTTTTTAATTCTGTTTGCTAATATTTTATTGATGATTTTTGCATCAATGTTCATCAGGGATATTGGTCTGTAATTTTCTTTTTTTGTGGTGTCTTTGCCTGGTTTTGGTATTAGAGTGATGTTGGCCTCGTAGAATGAGTTTGGGAGTATTCCCTCCTCTTCTACTTTTTGGAAAACTTCAAGGAGGATGGGTATTAGGTCTTCACTAAATGTTTGATAAAATTCAGCAGTGAAACCATCTCGTACAGGAGTTTTGTTCTTAAGTATGTTTTTTGATTATCTATTCAATTTCCTTTCTGGTAATTGGTCTATTCAGATTTTCTGTTTCTTCCTGGGTCAGCCTTGGATGGTTGTTCATTTCTTCTAGGTTATCCAGTTTGTTAGCATATAATTTTTCATAGTATTCTCTCATAATTCTTTGTATTTCTGTGGTATCCAAAGTGATTTTTCCTTTCTCATTTCTGATTCTATTTATGTGTGTAGACTCTCTTTTCTTCTTGATAAGTCTGGATAGGGGTTTATCTATTTTGTTTATTTTCTCAAAGAACCAGCTCCTGCTTTCACTGATTCTTTCTATTGTTTTATTCTTCTTGATTTTATTTATTTCTGCTCTAATCTTTATTATGTCCCTCCTTCTACTGACTTTGGGCCTCATTTGTTCTTCCTTTTCTAATTTCATTAACAGTCAGTTTAGACTGTTCATTTGGGATTGTTCTTTCCTGAGGTAGGCCTGTATTGCAATATACTTTGCTCTTAGCATGGCCTTCGTTGAGTCCCACAGGTTTTGTGGTGTTGAATTATTTTTGTCATTTGTCTCCATATATTGCTTGATCTCTGTTTTTATTTGGTCATTGATCTATTGATTATTTAGGAGCAAGTTATTAAGCCTCCATGTGTTTGTGGGTTTTTTCGTTTTCTTTGTGTAATTTATTTCTAGTTTCATACCTTTGTGATCTGAGAAGCTGATTGGTACAATTTCAAGCCTTTTGAATTTACTGAGGTTCTTTTTGTGGCCTAGTATATGATCTATTCTTGAAAATGTTCCATGTGCTCTTGAGAAGAATGTATATCCTGTTGCTTTTGGATGAAGTGTTCTGTAGATGTCTATTAGGTCTATCTGTTCTAATATGTTGTTCTAATATGTCTAATATGTCTATCTGTTCAGTGCCTCTGCCTCTTTATTTTCTGTCTGGTTGATCTGTCCTTTGGAGTGAGTGGTGTGTTGAAGTCTCCTAAAATGAATGCATTGCCTTCTATTTCCCCCTTTAATTCTGTTAGTATTTGTTTCACATATGTAGGTGATCCTGTGTTGGGTGCATAGATATTTATATTAGTTATATCCTCTTGTTGGACTGACCTCTTTATCATTATGTAATGTCCTTCTTTGTCTCTTGTTACTTTCTTTGTTTTGAAGTCTATTTTGTCTGATACAAGTACTGCAACTCCTGCTTTATTCTCCCTATTAGTTGCATGAAATATCTTTTTCCATCCCTTTACTTTCAGTCTGTGTATATCTTTGGGTTTGAAGTGAGTCTCTTGTTGGCAGCATATAGATGGGTCCTGTTTTTTTATCCATTCAGTGACTCTATGTCTTTTGATTGGTGCATTTAGACCATTTACATTTAGGGTGATTATCAATAGATATGTACTTATTACCATTGCAGGCTTTAGATTTGTGGTTACCAAAGGTGGTTCAATAGTAATTCCCTTACTATCTAACAGTCTAATTTAACTCACTTAGTATGCTATTACAAACATAACCTAAAGGTTCTTTCTTTTCCTCCTTTTTCTTCCTCCTCCATTCTTTATATGCTAGGTATCATATTCTGTACTCTTTGTCTATCCCTTGATTGACTTTGGGTGTAGTTGATATGATTTTGTATCTGCTTATAATTAATTGTTATACTTTGCTGTGGTTTTATTTCCCCTGGTGACATCTATTTAGCCTTAGGAATACTTCCATATATACCAGTCCCTCCAAAATGCACTGTAGAGGTTATTTGTGGGAGGTAAATTCTCTCAGCTTTTGATTATCTGAAAATTGTTTAATCCCTCTTTCAAATTTAAATGATAACCTTGCTGGGAAGAGTATTCTTGGTTCGAGGTCCTTCTGCTTCATTGTATTAAATATATCATGCCCCTCCCTTCTGGCCTGTAAGGTTTCTGTTGAGAAATCTGATGATAGCCTGATGGATTTTCCTTTGTATGTCATATTTTTTCTCTCTCTAGCTGCTTTTAAAAGTCTGTCTTTATCCTTGATCTTTGCCATTTTAATTATTATATGTCTTGATGTTGTCCTCCTTGGGTTCCTTGTGTTGGGAGATCTGTGCACCTCCATGGCTTGAGAGACTATCTCCTTCCCCAGAATGGGGAAGTTTTCAGCAATTACCTTCTCAATAACAATTTCTATCCCTTTTTCTCTTTTTTCCAATTCTACTTGTTTTGAATGTCTTATCCCTCTGTGAAAGAATCCTGGGCACATACTAACTACTCAATAAATACTTGCAAAACTGGTTGATTAGTAGAAAAGTCAATAAACTACAGATGCATCAAGCATTTCTTCATACTTGCCTCTTTGACATGGGAGCATGGACTGGGATCTGAGCTGGCAATTACTTTTATACCTCTGATGAGCACCGGAGGAGGTCGGCTCTTAGGAGCTTTCACAGCTAAGATCTAGGCAAAAGGACAACATTGTTTTTGTGTCTTCATTTCTGTCTTCTGGACGGGGAGTGTGAATAGATGTGCTGAGTTGGTCTGATCAGCAGGTGCACGGAATAGAATCAGCTCTCCAGGCTTTTTGGAAAATCTAAATAGAGTAATTATGTAATTTATATGTGTCTGGCTCCATCAGGGGTTTAGATCAAAGTGAAATATCTGAGGCTTGATATTTACAAAGTCTTGTTGAGGAGCAAAAGCAGAATCTGTCATCCACTACCCTGAGAAGATGGCAGTTTGTGCTTCTCCTGCCTCCCCTTCTCTCCTCACCAAGGGGTTACTCAAAAGTCACACGCTCCAGAGTCTCCCTGCCCTCTCCACGATCTGAGCTGCTTCAGTGGCACCTTTTGATCTATCAGTAAATGTGGAATAACATTCACTGAGAGGCATTTCTAATATAACAATAATCAGGGGAAACTTTTTCCCATCTGAGCTTCAACACAAATCCTTATCTTTTCATGGAAGCTGCTGACAGAAGAGCTTCCAAGGTTTATCTAAGGTCCAGCTTGCTTCTAGCGTGGTGCATAATTTGAGTATGATTTCTGCACCACAGCACAGTTGGAAGAGCCCAGACTTGGAAGTCAAGACAACCTAGGATCGAACATCAGCTCTGCCTAGACTCAGGGATATCAGTGCATTTGGAACTTTCCCTGGAGTAAAAATTCTATGGCAGTATACCTGAAAGAACAAGAAACAGAGACTGATGTTCCTTTTAAATATAGAAACTGCTCATATTCTGCAGTGCTAAATGCTGCTTTAAAGAGTTATTTTCAAGGGAAAATTCAATACGATATAGGATGAATTTATTAAACTTATGTACTAAGGGTTTTGGTCAAAGGACATAGTTTTAAAAAGCTGCCGCACACATTAAGAAATTGACCATCATTACACAGCTCCATTATGAGGCTTGTAGAATCTCAGTTTGCATAATGAATGGGTAGGGTTTGGCTTTGGAGTTTTGCCTGAAAAGAACATTATGCCAGAAATTCAGATTCCTTTGGGTGGTGGCCAGTTTAACTCCTGTCTGAGCAATCTGATCCTGGGTGTTTCTTTTATCATTCTGTCTCTTGATTTTCTATATATGAAACTAGGAAATAACTAAAATTTCCTCATGTGAAGCTCTTATTGCTATCTCTTATAAATTTTCATTGTGGAATTATAACATACAACTTACCATTTTAAATCATTTTTAAGTGTACAGTTCAGTGTCATTAAGTACATTCATATTGTTGTTTAACTGTCACTACCATCCATCTTCAAAACTTTCATCTTCCCAAACTGTAACTCTGTACCTTTTCTCTTATTTTAATAGTTTTTCTCTTGATCCACTTTGAACATTAACCAGTAGAGTTCTCATACCATGTATCCCCTTGGTGTGGTGGTGAGAAAATAATTTTACAGTATTATGAAGGAGAAATGAAAAACTGCAGAATTGCTAATTTGATGTCAAATGTACTGCAAGGCTTACATATCAAGTTGTGATGATTGAAAGCCCCCTTGGGTCACACTCAAATGTTTGAACATTTAAACCCTGGGATGTATATACTCCACCTGTGCAAAACACATCAAGAGATTTCTTGTCCCTTTCAGGGAAGAACACCAAGTAGTCCCTGAGAAGACTGACAGACTCCAGATGATCAGTCTTCAAGGGAAACAGATAAATCAGGTGGGCTGGTTGCATTAGCTCAAAAGAGACACCCTTTGTGTCGTAGCATCTGGGGACTTCCTCAGCCTCCCTGTCTTACCCATCTATTCCCTGTTATATGCTGTTCATTTTAAATCCCATTCCCTTTACTTGCTGCTTTGGACCATCCTTGTTTCTCTGCTTCTTCTTGCCCATACATCCCAGGTCCTTCTACCCTTCATCTGCAGCTTTGCCTCATCTTGAATAAGGACAAGGTTCCCTTTTGCCCAGTCCCACATCATTTTAGGTCAGCCTCTTCCATACCTTTCCTGGCCATAGCTGGCTAAGCCTTAGCTCTTGTCTCTCTGCCCTTTGCCTTCTCTCACTCCCAGCCAAAGCCAGAGCCATTACATTGCACATTACGAAAATGTGGTCTTCTACAGTTTGCAAAAAACAATGTCAATATTCAATTAAATAATTTGAGCCTCAGCTTCATGATGCTGGTTTGTAAGTCAGAATTCCATGTAGGGAAGTCCCATATTAGAAATCTGAGCTCATTATAACTGTACTTATTCTTAAAAAATATGACAGAGCTATACAATCAGAGATATCTTTTATATACAAAGTGTTATATATTTGTCCATCCATTTACTCAGCCAACATTCACTCCATACCCTGCATGTGCTAGGCATTAGCTTGGGCACTGGGAAAATAACTGTGGACAAGAATGTCATTGCCCTCACAGAGTTTAAAGTCTATGGAAATACAGACCAGCACATGGGCAAGTGTGATAGTATAGATAAGCACTGTGATAGTAGAGGTAGAGTGGGTCTGTTTGAGCCATGGTGGGCCTCTGACTAGCCTTCCTAGGGGAGTGGTATTTATGCAGGAGCCCAAGAAGAGAAAGACACATCACATGCCATTCACAGGTCATGATAATTTTGCTTGTTTTCAAAACATTAAATGTTTCTATTATCAAAAAAATAAACTCATACCTGATATGTAGGCAACAGAAAGGACTTTTAAGATGCCTTCTAAATACAGTACAGTCTGCTTGTCCTTGAGGTAAATAATGATTCTGTCTTATGATGAGATTTTCTTTTTGCATCTCAGTAATAAAATCATATCAAGTAGGATCCAAAAGATTTAAAACTAGCCTTAAGTATTTCTATCTGACATTTAGAGTTTATTATTAGTATATGAGTAAAACAGATTTATCATGTGACCAAGACTTCCAAATGAATTGTTAAAAGACTTTACATATGTGATTTAGAGAATCCAGTCATGCATAAAGTATCAGTAATGCCTTTATTCTTTATAATTCACACATGAAAAGATGTATGTGCCGCATCAGAGACTCTTTACCCAGGGTCCAGAAACATCTGGGGACTGCAGAAGTTCTCCAAATGCTGGAAAATTCTATTAAAAAAATGTGTGTATGTACATATTACTGGGGAGATGTTCCATAATTTTAATTGGCTACCCAATAATAAATCCACATCCCCTAAAAGTTCAAGAACCACCACTTGGTAGTATGGCAATTAAATGCTAAAGGTGATTAGAGCTGTATGGAACTTCAGAGATCCTCAAACATGAATTATTCCACTTATGGATTAATAAACAGAGGTACTGATAAACAGTAGAGTGATGCCTCTAAAAAGACATGTAGAACTTTGCTCTTTGAAAATTTTTTTCAGAAAAATATGAGGTTTTATCCCCTAGAAATGTAAGGTTGGGGTGGGCGAGTGAGGGTTCCTGGCTAAAGGCAAGAGAACAAACGTGACAGTGCCATCCTCAAATGCTCCCACTTCTCTTTCCTGGTCCACGGCAACATTCGAGCAAATTATGTCACAAGTCCATCCAAAAGCAAATGCAATGTACGGTTTTCAGAACACTGCCTTTAATGTAAAATCAGCACTTGGAAAAGTACTGTGTTTATTTTTCCAGCTTTACCAATGGGAGGTAATGGCAGACTTCAGGCCCCATAACATGTTTTAGAATGGACATAAAACTCCAGTATTTGGGATTCCAGTATTATGTTTTGTGATCAACTGGACAATAGGCCAGATTAGAGCTTAGCTTTGTAGTCTCAAAAAATGGTCTGGCAGACACATTTAGAGGAATAAGATGGAGGGAGAATGTTTAACCTGTCAGACCCCTTTGCAAGCATTCATCTGCATATCAAATACCAACCGTTAATAAGCTATCTAGCAAGAGCATTCATTCCTTGCATCAGGTTGATGCAATATCTTTGTTAGCTAATTGTTTACGGAACTATATCTACTTAAAATAATTTAACTGCTTTTTAAAAAGAAAAGCATTTTTTCATCAAACCTTTACATTATTACATTTATTTTACTGCTTAGCTGAGCTTTTTGCCTAATTGGTTTATATTTATTGTTATTCATCACAAACATATGAATGAAATACACAATCTCTCAGATGAACCCAAGTAATAATATAATGGAAATTACCTTACTGCTCATTCTAGAATACAATATTTATAAATCAGTTCTTAGTCAAGTAATTCTAAAACAGTCCCTCATTAAATAAAGACATTATCAGTTTACCAATCCAGAATTTAAAGCTCTGATGTCTAAACTAATACAGGGAGAATGATGGTAAAGAGATAATTTTATTTCTCTGCCTTAAAAAAAAAAGACCCAGCCTTCAAAGTATGAGTCTTTAAGATTCAATATTGGTTAACATCTATGAGTCAAAAGGACTGACAGTTTCATCTTAAACAATTAATGATGTTTTCCTTTTTGTTCTTTAAAATTACACTCAGTCCAAACCCACATGGGATGCCAGGCTGATAAGGATCTCAATTCATGTAGGAATGCAGACATTTTATTCAATTCCTTTAGTATTCCTCTATTTTTCAAATGCTAGACTTTAATGTGTCTTACTTTATATACCTTCCTTATCTACATTGTTAAAAGAACAGCAGCAAAGTAGATTACTGAAATATTAGAGAAATCAAAGACAGAAACCTCTGAGGTAAGAATGCAATAATGAGAAAGCCCAGGCTCCAAATAAACTGATACCAAAATAAGTCAAATCTAAGCAACTTTTTAAAGTTTTCTCCTTTGGGGAATCTAACAAATTGTCCCTAAGGTAATTTTCACCTCCAAACTGCCAATTTTATAAGTAGAAACTGTATGTAGGTAACAGGTAATTTCAGCTCTTTCAAGCATTTCTACAGAGAATAAACATAGTGATACCAGTGAGCAAGAGGGGAATCAACCCCAGCAGGGCAAATGCCCCGGGAAACAGCTGTTACCATCTGACAGCGGAGGCCTGTGCTCAGAAGCCCTGGAGGAGGCTAAGGGCACCACTCCTGCAGAATCCTTCTCCGTCTTGTGGAATGGGTTGCTTTGTTCACACTGCTTTCTCCGAGTTCGTTCTGAGTCTCCTGTTCTGCAGCAAACACTCGTCCACGGCTAGTCTAGGTGCCATTCTTCAGGGGCTGCTGCAAACCGCAGGGGCTGATGTGCTCTTCCCTGGGAAGCCGTTTGCCCCGCAATCACACCGTGTCTTCCCTCCACTAAATTTTATCTCTTACTCAGTTGTGAGACACAGTGGGAAACTGGAAACTGAAAGGGGAAATCAAGATTGCTTTCCACTTAAAGGTCAGCAGGGTTGCTGAACTGAAGTACTGCCTTCCTAAAGACATATGTATATTTGAAATCTTTATGATCTTTATATGTATATAAAAATAGACAAGATCTTTATAATCTTTATATATATAAAATCTTTATATATAAATACTATATCCTCATACATAATTATATATATAAATGTATATGTACTTATATGTGTTAAATTTAACTGAGGTACAATATATTCATGGTACAACCAGAATGAAGCAAAGGCAATAAAATCTACAGGAAAATGTTGAGTTCATTGTGCAAATCACATGGGAAGACTGAGGCCAGTGTATACATTCTGATTTTGATGAAAGATGATTAATTTGTGTAGAACCTTCAAGATGAAGATGTTTCCTTAAGTAGAAAAGAATCAGAATTTTCTCATTTATTGGCCATAGAAATGATCACTGTATACATACCAATTTACTCATGACTAGCACAGATAGATCTGTGTGCTTGCTGTGCACTTAGGTGCCCAGGAAAGAGGAATGGAGCTCTAGAACATCCATGCCGAGACATACTCATGGGAGGAGCTGAGAACTCACAGGGAGAGTCTGCAGGAAATTAAAGCAGGCCTCCAGCAGAGCCCTGAAGAATACCTTGTTAAAAAGATTTTTATTTTGAAATCATTTTAAACTTACGTAGAAGTTGCAAAAAATTATACAGACATCCTGTGAACCCTTCACCAAGCATTTTTGTCAAACATAGAGATTGTTCTAACCACCACAGTCAGGATACACACAGCTCCATTGCCTCTAACCCTCCCAAAGCAGAATGCCCTTGACATCCATCCAAGGTTTTTGTGCACTAGTAGTTTGTTCCTTTTTATTGCTGAGTAGTATTCCATGATCTGAATGTACCTTGTTAGAACACTAACTTTTAAGGGGCTGAGAGAAGAAAAGGAGCTCATGTAAAAGAATAAGAAAAATGAGACCAGGCAAGAGGGAAGCAGTGAGCTGGAGTCCAGGACTAGAGGAAGAGACTGCTTCAAGGAGGGTGTGCTCTTGTGTCAAAAGCTCCTGTACAAGATAATGAAAATTTAGCAGCAACAATCACATCCAACAAGGTAGTGAGCTCCCATCATGTGCTAGGAATGTGCTAGGCTCTGAAGATAGAATGGGAAGCAAAAATAGACAAGGTTCTTGAGTCTAGACAGGGAGAAGAACTTGAGCAAGTAATCACGTAATAAAATATAAATGATCAGTGTGGGTGAAAGAAAGGGAATGATGTTACAAGAATGTATAACAGAGGGGCCAGACCTAATCTAGAGATTACTCATTCATTCTTCTTTTTTTTTTCATTCATTGCGCAAATTTTATTGAGTGCCTAATATGGAGCAGTTCTGTGCAAGGTGATATTAGTACATCAATATACCATATGGACAGGGTTCCTGTCCTTGTTGTGCTTACATTCTAGGGTATGGAAGTGATGTGTGAGCTGAGAGAGCTGAATGATAAGAAGTAGTACAGTGGGTGGCAGATGGCTATTCAACAGAGAGGGAATCGTATACAAAGGTCCTGGGCAAGATGCAGCATGGTTCATTGGAGAAACTGAGAAAATTCCCATGTGGCTAACATGTAGTAAATGAGAAATATACAGATGTGAGATAAAGCTGTGAAGGCCAGTTTTATGGCTTTTTTCCCCTAAATGTAATTTAAAGCTATTGGGTGGTTTTAAACAGGCAAGTCAGCTGATCTTATTTATGGTTTAAAAGAATCACTGGTGTAATTGTGTGGAGAGTGGGCTGTAATAAAGGGAAGGGTTCAGGTGAGAGATGGTGGCTCTGACTAGGGTGGTGTGAGGATATAGCCAGAGCTGAGATAATTTTGGGAATAGACCTGCCAAGATTTGGTGATATATTGTCCAACACAAGCCAAGAAGAGGAGTAGAAGGCAGGAGATGAGGGAGAAAAAGCATTAAGAATACTTCCCAAATTTCTGGTCTTGCTACTGAGGGGATATTACTGAATGATGGAGGGAGAACAAATACGGGAGAGGAGAGGATCCATTGGGATGTAGAAAGGGGTGGGAGGGAGACTAAGTGATCCATTTGAGGTGTATTAAGTTTGAAAAGTTAATGCAACATCCAAGGTGGGGATGTCACAAAGGCTGCCCGATTACAACAATCTGTGGTTCAGAAGGTAACACTGAACTTAAGGAATATGGAAGTGTCAGGTCAGAGATTTTTTTAAATTGCTACAAGTTTGGGCGAGATCAACTACAAGGGAGAAGAACTACAAGAAGAAATAGTATGGAGTCCCAAGACCTCCATCATGAGGTTGAAATGGAGCCAATAAAGAAATGGATGTTTAATAAATGAGCATCTGTGAAACTGAAGTTCAGAAAGGCCTCAAGGATGGTAGCTTGATGTGCCACATTTGAAACGCCAATGGAAATGATTTTCCAGGAATTACAAAGGCATTCTTGGAAGCTAATGAGCTGTTTTGATTTCTGAGAACAAATTTAAATAAGTTTGAGAAATTGCATCAAACAATTAATGCCTGGGTATGTAATCACACCAACATATACGGCACCTAAAAACCACCCACTACTTCAAAAGCCTGTGAAAATGTCAGCAAAGCAAGGGAGAGCAGAGCCTGAACTCATAGATTCCTAGCTGTACCAGGTGAAGTAAACAGCCTCTACTTCCACTTAGGGCTTTGTGGTTGACTTGTTTTTGTAAGTTTTGCCTTTTACAGATACTCCAGGAAAACTATCCAGAAATTCTACAGCAAACTTTCATGATTGCTTCACAATCACCAAATTAGCCAGCCTGAAACATGAAAGGGAGCAGGGATGGGCATGCAGGGATTTTGGGACACCAGAAGGAGGTAGGCACACTTCAATGCCCTGTGCAAACCCATCCAAGCTTAAACATCGTGCACAGCCTCCTCTGTCAGGGTCAGGGTGGGGGGAATGGGAACAGCTTGAGAAGAACCATTTTCTACACTAGGTTTACTTAGTAAATATGTAGATTCTACTGAAACATTTTGAAAACTTACTTTCTACTCTTTATTGCAGAGGCTACACTGAAAATACTGTTCTCAGCAGCTTTCCCCTTTGTGCTGTTTATAACACAACTGTATCACATTTGTAGATTGCTTTAAGAATTTATGAAGATTGCTAATATAATCCCATTTCATGTTACACTTCCATTAATCTGAGAGGCACTTACTATTATTTTTGCTTAACTGACAAGAAAACCAAAGCTCAAAGGGGTTGCTAAAAGTAATCTGTCACATAGGCAAGAGTTTTTCAAATAAATATTCTAATGATTTTTTTATTCCAGAATCAGATATTAAGCACTTGCTTGGATCAGGCATTGTGCTAGAATCTGGAAATATAAAACTAAATTGGATAACAATTTCTATTCATAGTCCACTGATACTTATTAATGAGGTAACCAGATAAAATCCTGTGCAATATTAAAGGATAGACTTATGCTAAAAATTACTCATTGTTTATTTGGCTCACTCTTAACTACGTATTCTGTATTTTTATGTGCAAAATCTGGCAGCTTTACAAGTTATTAGAAATTTTTATGAACCACTTAGGCCAACAGAGTTCTCCTTGTTATTTTTACATTAAACAAAGCAATTCTAAATGGTTTATTTTCTAGAAGAATTATACCTGCCAACAAAATGCAAAACACAATGATGTTTATTCATCACAGCATAACCAGACAACAAATTATAAGGCTCTAAGAAAAATTTCATCTCTTCATTGATCACATATAAAAGAACTTTGTAGTTTACAGAGTTTGCATACATTATCTCACTGGACCTTACACAGAGCAAGTGATATTAACTCCAATTTATGGATGTGGAAACCAAGCCTTACAGAAGTGGCTTGTCTGTGAGTGAAAAGTAAGCCATGGTGCTCTGAAACCAGTCGATGAATTTCCAGTTCACTTGTTCCTTTTTCTATAGGATTCTGGATGCTAATGGACGTAATTGCTAAAGTAGAATCCTAAAATTGAACTCTTCATCCCACAGTTTTAGATGAGGCCACCAAGGAGGGAATAATACAGATCTCCCTCAACTTACCATGGGGTTATATCCCAATAAACCCATCATAGGTTGGAAGTGTGCTAAGTTGCAAACGTATTCTTTTTTTATTAAGGTATTATTGATATAAACTCTTATGAAGGTTTCACATGAAAAAACAATGTGGTTACTACATTTACTCATATTATCAAGTCCCCACCCATACCTCAATACAGTCACTGTCCATCAGTGTAGTAAGATGCCACAGATTCACTGTTTGCCTTCTCTGTGCTACACTGTTTTCCCTGTGATCCCCCACACCATGTGTACTAAACATAATACCCCTCAATCCCCTTTTCCCACCCTCCCCACCCACCCTCCCACACCCCTCCCCTTTTGTAACCACTAGTTCCTTCTTGGAGTCTCTGAGCCTGCTGCTATTTTGTTCCTTCAGTTTTGCTGTTTCGTTATATACCACAAATGAGGGAAATCATTTGGCATTTGTCTTCCTCTGCCTGGCTTATTTCACAGACCATAATATCCTCCAGCTTCATCCATGTTGTTGCAAATGGCAGGATTTGTTTCCTTCTTCCGGCTCAGTAGTATTCCATTGTGTATATGTACCACCTGTTCTTTATCCTTTCATCTACTGATGGACACTTAGGTTGCTTCCATATCTTGGCTATTGTAAAAAGTGCTGCAATAAACATAGGGGTGCATATGTCTTTTTGAATCTGAGAAGTTGTATTCTTTGGGTAGATTCCAAAGAGTGGGATTCCCAGGTCAAATGGTATTTGTATTTTCAGTTTTTTGAGGAACCTCCATATTTCTTTCCACAATCGTTGAATTAGCTTACATTCCCACCAGCAGTGCAGGAGGGTTCCCCTTTCTCTGCATCCTCACCAACACTTGTTGTTCTTAGTCTTTTGGATGGTGGCCATCCTTACTGGTATGAGGTAATATCTCATTGTGGTTTTAATTTGCATTTCCCTGATGATTAGTGATGTGGAGCATCTTTTCATATGTCTGTTGGCCATCTGAATTTCTTCTTTGGAGAACTCTCTCTTCGTATCCTCTGCCCATTTTTTAATTGGGTTATTTGCTTTTTAGGTGTTGAGGCATGTAAGTTCTTTATATATTTTGGATGTTAACCCTCTGTCGGATATGTCATTTACAAATATATTCTCCCATACTGTAGGATACCTTTTTGTTCTGTTGATAGTGTCCTTTGCCATACAGAAATTTTTTAGTTTGATGTAGTCCCATGAGTTCATTTTTGCTTTTGTTTCCCTTGCTCAAGGAGATGCGTTCAGGAAGAAGTCACTCATGCTTATATTCAGGAGATTTTTTGCCTATGTTGTCTTCTAAGAGTTTTATGGTTTCATGACTTACATTCAGGTCCTTGATCCATTTTGAGTTTACTTTTGTGTATGGGATTAAACAATAATCCAGTTTCATTCTCTTGCATGTAGCTGCCCACTTTTGCCAACACCAGCTGTTGAAGAGGCTGTCATTTCCCCATTGTATATCCATGGCTCCTTTATCATATAGTAATTGCCCATATATGGTTGGGTTTATATCAGGGCTCTCTAGTCTGTTCCATTGGTCTATGGGTCTGTTCTTGTGCCAGTACCAAATTGTTCTGAGTACTGTGGCTTTGTAGTAAAGCTTGAAGTTGGGGAGCATAATACCCCCAGCTTTATTCCTCCTTCTCAGGATTGCTTTGGCTATTCTGGGTCTTTTGTGATTCCATATGAATTTTAGAACAATTTTCTCTAGTTCGTTAAAAAATGCTGTTGGTGTTTTGATAGGAATTGCATTGAATCTGTAGATTGCTTTAGGCAGGATGGCCATTTTGACAATATTAATTCTTCCTATCCATGAACACGGGATGTGTTTCCATTTATTGGTATCTTCTTTAATTTCTCTCACGAGTGTCTTGTAGTTTTCAGAGTATAGGTCTTTCACTTCCTTGGTTAGCTTTATTCCTAGGTATTTTATTCTTTTTGATGCAACTGTGAATAGAATTGTTTTCCTGATTTCTCTCTCTGCTAGTTCATTATTAGTGTACAGGAATGCCACAGATTTCTGCGCATTAATTTTGTATCCCACAACTTTGCTGAATTCAGATATTAGATCTAGTAGTTTTGGAGTGGATTCTTTAGGGTTTTTTATGTACAATATCATGTCATCTGTGAACAGGGACAGTTTGACTTCTTCCTTGCCAATCTGGATGCCTTTTATTTCTTTGTGTTGTCTGATTGCCATGGCTAGGACCTCCAGTACTAGATTGAATAGAAGTGGGGAGAGTGGGCATCCTTGTCTTGGTCCCGATCGTAAAGGAAAAGCTTTCAGCTTCTGCTGTTACGTATAATGTTGGCTGTGTGTTTGTCCTATACAGCCTTTATTATGTTGAGGTACTTGCCCTCTATACCCATTTTATTGAGAGTTTTTTTAATCATGAATGGGTGTTGAATTTTGTCAAATGCTCTTTCCGCATCTATGGAGATGATCATGTGGTTTTTGTCCTTTTTGTTGATGTGGTGGATGAAGTTGATGGATTTTCAAACGTTGTACCATCCTTGCATCCCTGGAATAAATCCTACTTGATCATGGTGTATGATCCTTTTGATGTGTTTTTGAATTCGGTTTGCTAATATTTTGTTGAGTATTTTTGCATCTATGTTCATCAGGAATATTGGTCTGTAGTTTTCTTTTTTTGTGGTGTCTTTGCCCGTTTTGGTATTAGAGTGATGCTGACCTCATAGAATGAGTTTGGAAGTATTCCCTCTTCTTCTACTCCTTGGAAAACTTTAAGGAGGATGGGTATTATGTCTTCACTAAATGTTTGATAAAATTCAGTAGTGAAGCCATCTGTTCCAGGCGTTTTGTTCTTAGGTAGTTTTTTGATTACCAGTTCAATTTTGTTGCTGGTAATTGGTCTGTTCAGATTTTCTGTTTCTTTCTGGGTCAGCCTTGGAAGGTTGTATTTTCCTTAAAGAGTTGTCCATTTCTTCTAGGTTATCCAGTTTGTTAGCATACAGTTTTTCATAGTATTCTCTCATAATTCTTTGTATTTCTGTGGTGTCTGCAGTGATTTTTCCTTTCTCATTTCTGATTCTGTTTATGTGAGTAGACTCTCTTTTTTTCTTGATATGTCTAGCTAGGGGTTTATCTGTCTTGTTTATTTTCTTGAAGAACCAGCTCCTGCTTTCATTGATCCTTTCTATTGTTTTATTCTTCTCAATTTTATTTATTTCTGTTCTGATCTTTATTATGTCCCTCCTTCTACTGACTTTGGGCCTCGTTTGTTCTTTTTCTAGTTTCCTTAATTGTAAATTTAGACTGTTCATATGGGATTGTTCTTCTTTCCTGAGGTAGGCTTGTATTGCAATATACTTTCCTCTTAGCATGGCCTTCGCTGTGTCACACAGATTTTGTGGTGTTGAATTATTATTGTCATTTGTCTCCATATATTGCTTGATCTCTGTTTTTATTTGGTCATTGATCTGTTGATTATTTAGGAGCATGTTGTAAAGCCTCCATGTGTTTGTGGGATTTTTCATTTTCTTTGCATAATTCATTTCTAGTTTCATACCTTTGTGGTCTAAGAAACTGGTTGGTACAATTTCAATCTTTTTTAATTTGGCGAGGCTCTTTTTGTGGCCTAGGATATGATCTATTCTTGAAAATGTTCCATGTGAACTTCAGAAGAATGTGTATCCTGCTGCTTTGGGGTGTAGAGTTCTGTAGATGTCTATTAGGTCTATCTGTTCTAATGTGGTGTTCAGTGCCTCTGTCTCCTTATTTTCTGTCTGGTTGATCTGTCCTTCAGAGTGAGTGGTGTGTTGAAGTCTCCTAGAAATGAATGCATTGCATTCTATTTCCCCCTTTAATTCTGTTAGTATTTGTTTCACATATGTAGGTGATCCTGTGTTGGGTGCATAGATATTTATAATGGTTATATCTTCTTGTTGGATTGACCCTTTTATCATTATGTAGTGTCCTTCTTTGTCTCTTGTGACTTTCTTTATTTTGAAGTCAATTTTGTCTGATACAAGTACTGCAACTCCTGCTTTTTTCTCCCTATTAGTTGCATGAAATGTCTTTCTCCATCCCTTCACTTTTAGTCTGTGTATGTCTTTGGGTTTAAAGTGAGTCTCTTGTAGGGAGCATATAGATGGATCTTGTTTTTTTATCCATTCAGTGACTCTATGTCTTTTGATTGGTGCATTCAGTCCATTTACATTTAGGGTGATTGTGGATAGATACGTACTTATTGGCATTTCAGGCTTCAGATTTGTGGTTACCAAAGGTTCAAGGTTAGCTTCCTTACTATCTAAGAGTCTAACTTAACTCACTTAATATGCTATTACAAACACAATCTAAAGGTTCTTTTTTTTCCTCCTCCTTTTTCTTCCCCCTCTATTATATATTAGGTATCATATTCTGTACTGTTTGTCTATCCCTTAATGACTTTGGGGATAGTTAATTTAATTTTGCATGTGCTTAGTAATTAGCTGTTCTACTTCCTTTACTGTGGTTTTATTACCTCTGGTGACAGCTATTAAAGCATAGGAACACTTCCATCTATAGCAGTCCCTCAAAAATACACAGTAGAGATGGTTTGTGGGAGGTAAATTCTCTGGTTTTGCTTATCTGGGAATTGTTTAATCCCTCCTTCAAATTTAAATGATAATCTTGCCGGATAAAGTAATTTTGATTCAAGGCCCTTCTGCATCATTGCATTAAATACATCATGCCACTCCCTCTGGCCTGTAAGGTTTCTGTTGAGAAGTCTGATGATAGCCTGATGGGTTTTCCTTTGTATGTGATCTTATTTCTCTCTCTGTCTGCTTTTAATAGTCTATCCTTATACTTGATCTTTGCCATTTTAACTACTATATATCTTGGTGTTTTCTTCCTTGGGTCCCTTGTGTTGGGAGATCTGCGCACCTCCATGGCCTGAGAGACTATCTCCTTCCCCAGATTGGGGAAGTTTTCAGCAATTACCTCCTCAAAGACTTTCTATCCCTTTTTCTCTCTCTTTTTCTTCTGATACCCCTATAATGTGAATATTATTCCATTTGGATTGGTCACACAGTTCTCTCAATATTCTTTCATTCTTAGAGATCCTTTTTTCTCTCTGTGTCTCAGCTTCTTTGTATTCCTCTTTGCTAGTTTCTATTTCATTTATTGTTTCCTCCACTATATCCAATCTGCTTTTAATACCGTCCATAGTGCTTTTCAATGATTGGATCTCCAACCGGAGTTCATTCCTGAGTTCTTGAATATCTTTCCGTACCTTCATGAGCATGTTAATGATTTTTATTTTAAACTCCTTTTCAGGGAGAGTCATGAGGTCGATATCATTTAAATCTTTCTCAGGAGTTGTATTAATAATTTTACTCTGGACCAGGTTTCTTTGGTGTTTCATATTTGTGTATGGCACCCTCTAGTGTCCAGAAGCTCTACTCTCTGGAGGTGCACAGCCCCTGAAGCAACGTCGGGGGTTGCAGGGTAGTGGTATTAGTGCCTGGGGTGAGGAAAGAGCTGTTTCCTGCTTCCTGGCTGCCATGCCTGTCTCCACTGCCTTTCCCAGTTTGCAAGCCTGGTGGGGCTGGCCAGATGAAAGGTGCAGTAGGCTGCCTATCACGGAAGGGGTTTTTGGAGCTGTGCAGGCAGCCAGGGAGCCGGAACACCTGAAGATCGTGAAAACTCCCAACCTGCTAGGCAGAGTGCACCCAGGCAATTTTGTCTACCTGTCCTTTCTCCTGAGCAGTAAGCTTTGTGCAATCTTTGCCCGTTTAGCAGCTCTCTTACTAAGGGCTTCTTTGTTAGGAAGTCTCTCAGACTGCCTGCCTTTCTTTTGTCCCAGAACAGCTGGATATGGATCCCTGCTTTCCACAGGCAGCGGTAATCTTAGTCTCTCCAGGAATTCTGCCTGTCTTAGCTTTCCAATCCCCTAATTATGAGAGTATTATGCAAGCACCATGAAATGTAGGTTTGTGCTCCCAGAGCAGATCTCCGGAGTTAGGTATTCAGCAGTCCCAGTTCTCCACTCCTTCCCTGCTCCATTCCTCTTCCTCCCACAGGTGAGCTGGGGTGGGGGAACGGCTTGGATCCCGCCGGGCCAAAGCTTTAGTACATTACCCTGTTCTGTGAGGTCTGCTCTTGTCTCCAGGTGTATGCAGTTTGTTTCAGTCCTCTTTCCTGTTGCTGTTTCAAGAGTAGTTGTATTAGTTATATTTTCATATTATATGCAGTTTTAGGAGGAAGCCTCTGTCTCTCCTCTCACGCTGCCATCTTTAATCCCTGGAAACGTATTTAATACACCTAACCTACCAAACATCATCACGTAGCCTAGCCTACCTTAAATATGCTCAGAATATTTAGCCTATATTTGGGCAAAATCATTTAACACCAAGCCTACTTTATAATAAAGTATTATAATGATAATAAAGTTAATAATGAAGTGTAATTTATTAATAATGAAATGTAATTTGTTATGTAATTTATTGAATACTGTATTGAAAGCAAAAAAGAGAATGGTTGTATGAGTACAAGGTGGTTCCAGTATACTGGTTGGTTGCCCTCGAGATTGTGAGGCTGACGGGGAGCCACAGCTCACTGCCCCTGCCCAGACTCACAAGAGAGTATCGACTGCACATCACTAGCCAGGAAACAGATCCAAATTCCAAGTTGGAAGTATGGTTTCTACTCAGTGCATATCGTTTCCACACCATCCTGAAGTTGAAAAATTCTAAGTCAAAGACTGTACAAAAGTTGCCACATGTCCCCAGACCCTGAAGCCGGGTGCACTGCCTAAAGACCCTGGAGGGGGTTGTGCTGCACTGTGGCGCCCTCGCCCCCTTGCCCCGTGATGGGGGAGGGGGAGTGCTTCTCCCTCACTTTAGATGTAAGGGCAACCTGGGGATCACTTCAAGGCACCTGGCATATGTCCTCCCAGGTCTGGGCTTCATAAGCCTGGCAGCCCGAGTCTCTCCAGGAGAAGGCCAAAGGTGGGGTTCTGTGACTAGAGCTCCCTGTGTGACAGCAGAGGACAAAGAGCAGCACTGGGGCAAACAGCCCTTCTTCTAACAACTGGACCAAACGTGCTGGGGACCAGTGACGGAACTGGCCCAGTGATCTTATAAGGGATTCTGCACGATATGACTGCCAAGAGGGGGTACACGACCCCAACAGAGAGCAGGGAGTTGGAAAACCCAGGAACTGAGCTGAGGATGTCATAATCAGCCAGTTTGTGTGAGAGAAGCAATTTCTTAGAACTCTTTGAATTGCTTAATATACATTAACTCTCATTAATTGTCATTACAATACTATGAACTAAGTACTATTATTATCCCATTTTATAGATAAGGAAACCCAAGCATGTATGTAGGTGAATTACCAGCCCAAGTTCGTACAGGTGATGAAGCTGGAATGTAAACTGAGGAAGTCTAACTCCAGAAACAGGCTCTTCAGCTCTACTGATTCTACTAAGTCCTTATTTTACTTAATCCTCGAACAGCCCTATTATTGTCCTATGGTTAAATTGAGCTCAATCAATAGGACATGAAGTGAAGGCTTCTCACAAACTATTGATATTGTCATAGCAAAAAAAAAAATCTTGCTTTGCACCACCACATGCTAGGGAAGGAGATGTGATATACATGTTTATTTTGAGTTTTGGAGCCATCCAGGCCATACTCCACATCCCCTACTCCAAGAGGCTCTGGAAGTCATTGACAAATAGCAGAAAGGATGAAGACAAAGCAATGCAAAGTGTGCTCTTAGACGTACTGGAGCTCATGTGCAGTCTCTAGCTTTAAGCTTCTGATATCCAGTCATAGGTCGTAGGGAGGGAATAAGAAGTAAAAAGACAAGATATAAAGAAATTGTTATCTTAATTGGCATAATGAAAATTTTAATTTATAAAAAGCCTGCAGTCTTATGCATAGTATATAGAAACATATGCAAATGTATGAATATATAAAATGAAATAAATCTTCCTGAGGCAGGCTCCAGCCAAGAGTGCTGTACTAAAAGCGGGCTCAGTCTTCCAAGCTAACTGATGGAGATGCTAAAAGTCACCTCTAAAAGAATTATCACCATCAGAATCTATTATTTTACATATGCTACATTACTGTTTTATAGAACTTAATATGAATATTATTACAAACATTTCCTGAGGAGACTAGGGCATGAGGCCAGCTGGTTTGGTTTGGAAAGCGAGAGTCAGCCTTTCTCATACAAAAAATGCTATTGCAAAGAAAGGCAGATGGCTGGAGGGAACACGTTACTCCTGCCTGTCCCAAACCACTTCTTCATGATAAATGCCTGTGATGATCCCATGAGGAGCCACCTCTGTTCCACTCCTACATGGCTTAGGTGAAGCTGACACCCCTCCACATGCCCCCGAGTCAAGGATGGATGTGCAACCCAGGCTGTCCAATCAGTCTGTTTCATAACTCAGCCACACAAGATGCAAGTTAATCTGATGAGGGCTGGCCCCAGGACTCTTGCCAGAACCTTATGAGAAAGCAAAGTTCAGTTCTTGCAACTGCTTAAATTGGTAGAATGCAAGCCTAGAGTTGTTGGGTCATCTCTACCACAAAAGAAAATGGACAGAGAGAGGGTCAGCATTGTTTTAGCACTCATAATCAGGCATCACCTGAACCCAATACAGCCCCTGGACTTTTCAGCTTCATGAGCTAGTAAATTCACTGTTTTCTTTGGGTTTGGTTTTTCCTGAATCATGTTTGAGTTAGGGTTTATTACTTGTAAATGAAGTGGTCAAGACCACTTTAATGGCCCCAAGCAAGGGAAGTTGAGGACATTTGACCCAAGCAGCTATATTGCCAGATTTTAGAAAACAATTTGAAAAATAACCTCATTAGCTACATCGAAGATTAAGTCAACGACCCAGAATTTGACCTGACAGGAGATAATGAGAGATGCCCCTGAATCACTGCACTGCCTATTTCCTGCCCAAAATGTATTGTCTCACTGACACAAGCTATCCCACTTCTCATTTTTCTCTTGTGAAACCATTCTCTCACCCTCTTTTATCCGTGTATGTAAATTAGAAAGACAGAAAATTCATTGAGAAATCCCCATCTTTCCATCCTATCTTCTTCTTGAGATAAGCATGTATTTATAAAATTTCATGTTGGTTCATGATTATGCTTGTCTTACTGTTCATCAAAACACAAATCAAATAAAGGACATATTATTTGTTCATCAGTGTCAGATAAAACTTTTAAATATCTCATATTGAGGCTCTCATAATTCCATATTAAATAATTTCAGGAACATTACTGCTTTCTTGGTGAGAGGCCCAATAATTTATTAGGAGATGTGGTAGAGGACAAGGTACTGACCCTAATTTATTGCATAAATGACAATGATCTAAATCTACTAGTCTACAAGGTCCACTCATTATGAATTGACTAGTATATACGACTACTATTACTTCTACCAGCAAACCTCCTGCCTTAGAAAACTTGGCCTCCTGGATATTCTGGAGCAATGAAGGGAAGACACAGGCTGATCTGCCCAAAAGACACTTAAGAAACTCTTTGCAGTTATGCTGCCTATTGACATCATGAGTGTATACGGCATCATCTCAAGTCCAACCTGAAGAAGCAAAAGTCAACAATATGGATCCAGAATAAGATGCTATGGACCTGGACCACTGTGAGAGCCTAATCTCTCTGGGCCTCAGGTTCCCCATCTTTAAGATTAGCATGTGGCCTAGATGAACCTAGGCAGCAAAATCCAGCAATGTAACAAAAACACCCACCAAAATAACAAACGAGGAAATGTAGGTACATTTTCTAGCTGAAGATTTGTAATTGGCCAGTTATAATAGTGACCTATTTCAAGAAAAAATACTTAAGCCACCAAACTCACAAAATGGATAAAGTAGGCATTATTAGAAAGTGATTTATTCCATGATTATTTTAAATGTCAACATACTGTGGTACAAGTAAAACACAGATTTATAAAGAAGCAAAGGATCACCTACAAAATTTTAATACTGTAACTATTACATAGAGTAAATAATGTAAAATTACATTACTACATAGATACTACATATTAATATGTAACAATTTATGAACATCTTTGGATGTGCTTCATGAAGGACATGGACATTTTTATGAAGATAAATAACATTCACCTGTTTAGATTAATTGAGGAATAGTGCAGCCTTAAAAGTGGTGGACATAGGTAAGCTCTAGGCTGCTAAGCCTCTGTCTTACTAAAAGTCATTGGGAATTTTTAAAGATTATCTTATTTGGACATGGCATTGGGGATTACATAATCAATATTAATCTGCAAACACAAATAATCATTGTCTTAACACAAGTACATAGTTTCTATTTCTGGAATGTCTGCATATCTGGAATGTTCAACCTTGGAGCTTCATTAGTTTAATTTGCCTTACTTCATTTTATTAGTTTATTCCACAATTGCCCATTAATAAATGAAATAGCAATGAGGCCACTTTCTAAAATGAAATAGTTGGGGGAGAGGCGTTGATTTTTAACCACATCTAGATAAATTCCTAATTGACCTTGGCTGCGATCACCACTTCTTTCTATGCCCAACTCCCACCATTGTTGATAAAGTTGCACTGACGACTGGGTGCTAAAGAAAAAGACACCCCTCCTACTGGGGTGATTTCATATAAACAACACATTAACTCATGCTCAGCTGGTAATTTCATTTTTCCAGATTACATCTGTTTGGATTACTAGATCATCCTAGTAATGGGAATTACTATATTTCATAACATGTGGATTTTTCACAGTCTAACCTCTGAAAACAGGATTTGTCCTCGAGCTAACGGCATCTTCCAGTCACTGCTGCGTAGCAGTGTGTCATTTCTTTGAATTTGAATATGTGAAACTTCATTGTAATTTCTGGTGTCATGACTGGCCAACTTCAATCCCTTGATGTTTCAGTCAATAAACCACTTAAGGACTATCTGAGGAGGAAAAGGAATCCTGACTGTTCTTTGAAAACCTTCCATTGATACTTTCTGGCAAGATAAAAAAAAAAACCTGCCAGCATCATAGCTGCACTGTGGGTATCAACAGCTTGGAAGAAAGTTTTGGAGACAATAATGGAGTGAAGAAATGGTATATCCTCATTCCTTTTGATGGTGCGGAGGATGATATAGCATGGAAAATACGGACTTCAAAACAACTGATGAGTGATTTGAACAACTGGGGCATTTAACTTTTCATATATTCACAAGCAATAGATGCTAATGTATTATATCTAAATTAGTTGAAAGAGCTCTTTCAAAAAATGTAAAAAAAATAATGTGTTATGATTTAATTCCCATTATCTTCTGAGAATTACATAAAGTATTGGTACATCTTAAAATCATAGATTTGATGACACACAGTGAGTTTCCGCTGGGATGCCTCATCTGGTGAATGAGTGGTGGTTGCTTGAAGAACATACTTTGAGACCACAGCTGACTCGGTGAAAAGGAGGGCACTCGGAGGTGTTTGCAGCGAAGGCTGCCATTTTTTTCACATGGCTTCTCCTCAAAACAAGATTCCTTCCCTTTAGTTCTTCTTCAACTTAAAAATATAAATGTGGATGCTTTATGAACCTTTCTTTAAAAAGTGGGCATAAAACTGAACTTGTAAAAAGTATGTACAATGCATTTTTTTCTGAAAAATAAAATACAAACTTTAATCAAGCTCTTCAGCAATAGCTCACACGAGCTGACTTCTGAATCTTCAGTCTCCCTCATATTAGTTGTCAGATAACATACAGATAAACACTGTGTGGAATATACTGTGCTGAAGATTATCTACTGTTGAGCTGAAATTCAAACTTACCCAGGTGTCCTGTAATTTTATTTGCTGAACTTGGCAACCCTCGCCACGGCTCGCTGCTCTGGTTGCCCCAGCTCCTCTCTGCTCCCCGAATGCCCACACTTTTGGCTCCATGTCTTCACACCTGCTGTGCCCCCTGCCTAGCTCCTCCCCATCTGTCAGGTCTCACTCAGCTTAAGTGTCGCTCCTCAGAGACACCTTGCTGATTCCTTACCCTAAATCAGTTCTGTTGAAATTTCCCATCACACCTGTTCCTTTTTGTCCCAGCCCTTATTACAGCTTATAATTACTTTATTTCTGGGCTAATATGATTAGCATCTGTATGAATTTCCTCTTGCTGCTATAAGAAATTATCAAAACTTAATGGCTTAAAATAACACAAATTTATTATTTTGCAGTTCTGGCAGTTAAAGTCTGAAATTGGCTGTCCTCAGGCCCTAAGAGAGATCTGTCTCCTTTCCTTGTCCAGCTTCTAGAAACGGCCTTCTTGCTTGTGCTCACGCTCCCATCCCTCTCCTGCTTCCATCCTAATCTCTTTGACTCTCTTGCTTCCCTTTTACAAGAAACCTTGTGATTAGATTGAGCTGACCCAAATAATCCAAAATAATTTTTCTTTTTCCAGATCCTTAATTGATTCACATCTGCAAAGTCCCTTTTGGCATGTAAGGTAATATATTTACAGGTTCAGGGGTTAGATGTGGACATCTATGAGGCAGTTTTCCCCCAGTGTCTGCAGGGACTAGCACATAATGGGCACTAGATAAACATTGATGAAATGAATGAATGTATCTTTTCTATTGCCTTACATAGAAGTAAATAGCAAAATCCCCAATTTACTGAATAGAACTCACTAATATGAACACTTACTGAGAGACTTGCTATTTCAAAAGTATTCCTGAGGCTGACAGATAAGAAATCCTGCATGTGCCAAGGCAGCCTCAGATGTGCACCCAGTGCTTCATGCCTTCCTTCATCTTTCCTGACCCCAGAAAAGCACGGTGCATTTGCCTTTTCCTGCCATCTTTAAGCACCCAGTTCTTAGCTGTGAGACCACCATACCCTCATGGGTTTCCTCCTACCTCTCCAACAGTTCCTTCTTAGCTGGCTTTCCTGGTCTGACATTCCACCTAACCATGAATGTTGGAGTGCCGGAGGCTTGGTGTGGGGCCCCTTGTCATCTCTGACCTTGCTCATTCCCCTAGGTGATCTCATCCAGCCTATGACTTTAATGTTATCTACCTGTTTGATGACTCCAAATGGTCTCCGGCCATGACTTTTCCCATAGCTCCAAAATCGCATATCCAGCTTCCTACTTGGCATTCTTACCTGAATATTATCTCAACGTAGAATGTTCCAAACAGAACTTTTTATTTCTCTCACCCCCAAATACATTTCTCCCCTCAGACAACTACATCTCAACAAACAGCACATTCTCTCCCTAAAAGTGTAACATCCACTTCCCTCCGTTTCAATGCCCATCATCTCAAGCATATGTGCATCATCTCCAGCCTGGTCCACCATAATAATCTGCCAACAGACCTCGCTGCTTCCATCCCTTCCTCCCTCCTATAATACAGGCTCCACTCAGCAGCCAGGGTGTGGTCTCTTTAAAACGACAGTCAGTTCATGTCATTCCCTGCATAAATCCTTTCCGTGGCTGCACTGCACTTAAATCCAGACTCTCCCCTTTGGCTTTCACAGCTCTCCATGAACTGCCCACCTCAACAGCCCCATCTTGAGGCACTCCTCTCACTCACTGGTCCCTGTGATGTTCTTAAACTGGCCACGCTGGCTGATGTGTCAGAGCCTTAGCATCTGCCATTCCTCGTGCCTGGGCCTCTGCCCCAGCTCCTCACAGGGCTGGGAACTTACAGTCCTTCAGGCATCAGATCAAATATCACCCCCTCAGAGTGATTCCCTAAAGCCTCTATCTAGAGTAGCTACCTTCTGGTCCCACTCCATACATTACCTCATTTATTTCCTTTAGGCACATACCACAGTCTGAAATCTCATTTCTGTGTTTATGTGAGTATAGCCTGTCTCTCATTAGGGTAAAAGAGCTCATGAAGACAGGATCTGTCAGTCCTGTTCACCACTAGATCAGGACCTAACACATAGGAGGTCCTCAAAAAGTGTCAGTGAACTGACTGAATGAATGAGAAAATGGTTTATAAGACTAAATAGCCTAGAGTTTGAGAAATGTATCAATGTCAGACTGTTTTACTTGTGCAGTTGCTTACTGGGGAGTCTCTAGGGGGCATTCTGAGAAATGAGTCATCCAGGAGTGAAGAGGAATGGTGGTGGGTGGAGCCTGGCCAGGGCACCCCAGCCAGCACTGGTGAGTGCCTGAGGTCACCCCCTTTCTCTGCAGTGCTGTGATAGGCAAGGTACAGAAAGTGCTGCCTGCAAAGGAGCAGCTCTGAGTACCAACCCTGCTGTGCAGGCAGCAAGAGGAACTGGGACAGCCCTCGGAACAGGAGGAGAGCAGTGGTCCTCAGACAAAGGGAAGGGTGAGGTCCAGCCATTCGAGCTTTGAGGCTGTGGCTTAGGAAAATCTCTCTCTGTGGGAGTGTGAGCTGAGACCCCTGCACACCTAAAGTTCTATATTCCTGAGAGACCAAGGGGTCAGGGGGAAGCAGCGGTGGATGCAGCACAAAGGGAGGGTGGTTAATCCTCCCTGTGAGGCAAGAACAAGAACAGTCAAGTAGGACCCTAGCTGGGCAGAGCAGTGGGCCGGGACTTCACGGCAACCACAGCCAAGGGCAGGTTTCCTCTCCAAGAGGAAATAAAAAGCTAGATTCTCCCTGCTGTACTACAAAAATTCTCAATCATAATATAAGTTGGTCATGGGGATAGCAGTACAGTACGGAAATACTCTTTCATGCCTTATTCTGTGAGCCTAGCAGGATACTGCAGGCACTTCAGGGAGGTGTTCTATTTTTCTCTCCTCTCTAAAGCTACAGCGCACCAACATAGGATAATTTATTTAATAGTAACCACAAAAGGCCTTGGTGGTATCGAACTTCCAAAGGAATATGTCCTTGAGATTTTTTAATATATTGAAGGTTGACGCACTAAACTCCAAGTGTCCTAGGTTCCTGAAGGACACCTACCAAGGAAGCTCCAGGAGGAAAGGAAGACATTCCAGCTACAGGCAGAAGAGAGTCTCTGAATCGCTAACGTGAATCTCAAATGGGATGTTACTTAACTTCATTTCCCAAGTGGATAAAATCAGATACATAAGTTTAGTGTGCACGAGATGAGAATTTTCCAGGAGCTTTTGCAAGCTTGATTATGAACTCCAGAGGGCTAATATTTAATAGTCATCACTAAACCAGGGACAAGAAATATTGATAAGAAACTCCATGGAGAGGCACTGGGGTGTTTTATGTTCTTTCCTGGCTCCCCCAATTCCTCAGAAATATTTAAGCCAGGTACCCTGCTCTTGGTAACTAGAAACTAACCAGGATGTGTCCTCATTCACTCCCAGGAGCAACCCCAAAATCAACACTTCTTCCCTCATTTAGAGCAGCGGTTCTCAACAGGGATGATTTTGCCTCTGGGGACACTTAGTCAAGTTTGTAGACATTTTTTATTTGCTGTAATTGTAGGGGGCACCCTGCTACCGGCATCTAGTAGGTGGAGGGCAGGGATGCTGCTGGACAGCCTGCCATGCACAGGACAACCACCCTCCACGACAGAGAAGTCTCCTGCTCGGAACGTCAGTGTGCTGAGTTTGAGAGTCCTGATTTATGCTAAAACGTACTCACATCTCTTCCCGGCTGTGGTCCTGCAATTATGAGTATGAGAAGAAAAAGGGAAATGACTGTTGTACTGAGCCAAAACTGACCATTGCCAAAACTGACCATTCATCTTGCAAATGGTTTGAATCCAGAGCAGTTTAACTAAGCACTAATTTCCCTTTTGATTGATTCCATGCCACCTCATGGAAGATCCTGCTTAGACTGTTTGCTCAAGGAATTTTCTCCTCCATTGAGTAACCTCTTCAGATAGCAAGAAACCCCTTTGGAACTGGTAGAGGCATTTGCCTTCAATATATTAAAACATCTCAAGGACATATTCCTTTGGAAGTTCGATACCACCAAAGTCACAAGGCCATTTACAGGGATTACTTTCAAAGGCCTTTTGTGGTTACTGTTAAATAAATTATTCTGTTGGTGTACTGTAGCTTTAGAGAAGAGAGAAAAATAGAACCCCTGCCCTGAAGTGCCTGCAGTATCCTGCTAGGCCCACAAAATAAGGCATGAAAGAGTACTTCTGTGCTGTACTGCTATCCCCATGACCAACTTATATTATGATTGAGAATTTCTGTAGTACAGCATGGAGAATATAGCCCATGGTTCTGTAACATCTTCCTATGCTGACAGATAGGTGAGGATTTAATATGGGTAACCGTTGAATCACTGTGTTTTATATTTGAAACCAATGTAAGATTGTATATCAATGATACTTCAATTAAAAAATTAAAAATAAAAATAAACACCTGCATACCATTAAAAAAAAGCATACTTCTGTGTAACAAGAGCAGTCAGGTCTCACTGGGGAAAAAATTCACTAGGGAGACCATTTCAAAGAGAGGGCCCAGCGACACCAAGGGTATTCCCTCTGCTAGAGAACAAGTGGCTGGAGGGCAGTGGGGGCCTCCGGGCCCCTTGCAGTGCACCTCAGGTCAATGTGCATAGAATCACTGGTGGGCAGGAGGGAAGGGCCCCAGGGACCTCCACCCAAGCTGTTGGCCCAGTGTCCAGCTTTGTGGTGAGAACAGTTCTATTCTGGGCCTATGATTCACTTTCTATCACCACAAATTTAGATACCAAATAAAATTGCTGGAAACACAGATCTTTTAGCTTCCTTGTTTGCCTCCTAATCAAGAGCTTGGTGCTATCCTGAAAATATATGCCAGGAAGCAGGTGTCACTGGGGTGGCCACCTTATCAGGGCTCGAGCCACTCTTGTTGGTGTATTTGTTTGCTAGAGCTGTGGTAACAAAGCACCACAAACTGAGTGGCCTAAACCACAGAAATGTGTTGTCTTGTGATTCTGGAGGCTAGAAAGTCTGAGATCAGAGTGTCAACAGAATTGGTTTCATCTGAGGCCATGAGGCAGCAACGGCTCCGGCCTCCCTGGGGGTTTGCTGGCACTCTGACGTCCTTTGGCTTGTAGAAACATCACCCTGACTCTGTCTTCATGATCACATGGCATTCTCCCTGTGTGTGTGTCTACATCCAAATTTCCCCTGTCTGTAAGGATATCAGTCATAGTGGATTAGGGGCCACCCTACTCCAGTGAAGCCTCATCTCAACTAATGCATCTGCAACAACTCTGTTGCCAAACACAGTCATACTTTGAGGGACTAGGGGTTAGGACTTCAAAATATTTGGGGAATGTGATTCAATCCATAACAGGAAACTGGAAAGAAGGGAAGGTTTCTGAGCTCCCAGCCTTCTAGCTTGCTTAAAGGGCTGCTGACGGTGCCAGAATGCCTCCAAACCGCAGGATGTATAAGGGACTCCCCAGCCTTGATTCTGTACTCCATGGCGGCCCTACTGAACCTACAGCGGCTGTGATTCTTCAGATCTTAACAGGAGCCACTCTGGAAAGGTCTCTCTCCACGGTCTAGAGTCACCCTGGCATTTCAGTATGTTCTTTAGCGTGTGTCAGAAAGGCTGAGCTGCTGCTGGACCACCACCCTACTCTAATCTTCTGTTTTTAAAAAAGTAAAATAAGTGATAAAGAAACAAATTATTAATAACCTCTTTCTAGACTTGTATGTTATTCAACAACAAATAGTCAAGTTCCTGCTCTGTTTGGGGAGGGTCTGTCCTCATCTAGTGTACTGCTGAGAAACACAGCAACAAGACACCAGGATATTCTTATGCCCAAGGGGTCTGAGGATCCAAACTAGGGCTTCAGTACCCAGAAGGGTGAAACACACAGTGGAGAGAAAGGGTGCAACACACAGTGGGGAGAAAGGGTGCAACACACAGTGGGGAGAAAGGGTGCAACACACAGTGGGGAGAAAGGGTGCATGTTTGGGGCCGCAGGACAATGTGTGTGCCATCACTCAAGGGGTTGCCGTTCACACCTGGGGCTCTGTGTTTACCATCCTTTCTGCACTTTCTCAGTCCTTGTATTGCCATCTCACCCAAAACTGTTGCTGCAGACTCAAAGTTTATGTCCCCCCAAAATTCCCATGTTGAAACCCAATCCCCAGGGTGACGGTATTAAGAGCGATTAGGTAATGAGAGTGGAGCCCTCATGAGTGGGATCAGTGGCCAATAAAAAGAGACACCAGAGAGTTCCCATGCCCCACCCCCGTGGGAGAGCTCAGAGAGAACACAGCCATCTTTGTGCTTGATGCCTGTTCTCTCCAGACACCAGATTTTCTGACGCCTTAATCTTGGGCTCCTCAGCCTGAAAAACTGTGAGAAATAACTTTCTGCCATTGGTACCACCTGGTCGATGGTATTCTGTGACAGAGGTCTGAAGGACAAGGCCTGATAGCCACACAGCAGGCTTCTGTGACCCCTTCTCAGTTCTTGCTGCCGATAGACACCTGTAGACTGGCACTCCACGTCAACAGTGCATGTCCTAATGCGTGTGACCACCATCCACAAAGAGCATCCCTGAGGAATAAGGCAAGAGGAAATTCACTGCTCCACACTGCTCCCAGGCTCATCTTCCTAAGACACACAGCCCATTCTGTCACTCTTCTGTCCTGGAGTCGGCAAGAGCTTCCCCTTGCCTTCAGGAAAAATGCTCCATGTCTTAGCCCAGATTACCTGAGGCTCTGCCCCATCTCTTCCCTACCTGCGTTCCTGACCTCACCTTCTACTCTCCCTTGACATCTTGCATTCTAGCCAAATTGGACAACTAATTTAAACTTTTTTTTTAACTTTTCATTTCTGAGCCTTTATTTTTACTGTTCTACTTAATATTCCTTGCCCCAATGACATGTGCCAAATCCTATCCAATTCTCCCAATAAGAATTTATTCCTCTCCCATTCTGTGTTTCCATAACATTCTAGTATAAATGACTTGGTAGAGTGATCACATTCCATCGTGACATCATTTATTTGTACTTCTTGTCTTGGCTTAGATAGTAGACTCTATAAGGGATATATGTCCTGTTTCCTCAAAGCACTGAGTACAGAGACATACATATGGCAGGTGCTTAGTGAAGAGTCAATTTTGACTGGATATAAAGCTGTCAATGAGTCAGAAAGCACTAGTTTAAGCATGATCTGGGGCTTGGACTCAAATGGCTTTGTCTGTTATGTTTTGTTTTTTAATTTCTTCTATGCCCAAGTCTTTTCCATAGAAATCAGTTTCCAAGTGTGTATTTTTCCTTTTATCTTTCCCCTTTTCAAGGATGGAGGGGGAAGGACATGAGACTCCCACACTGGCTTCCTAGTCCTGTCCTGGACCTTCATACTGTTACAATGTCTCTGTTAGAATGTGTTGAGCACAGCTTTCCAGCACTGATCCTTCTGACACATCAATGCAAGCATTATGTCAGAACTGTGGACTGCCTCATGCTATCGGTCTGTCTCTTCTTTTCATGAACTTTCTATATTAACACATTGCCATTAGCAATTTGGGGGGTTTTGGTGTAATATAACTTACCCTACCACCTCAGGCTACCAGTTACTAGAAAGACTGTCACAATATCAAGCATGCATCATTCCCCCAAAATACAGATTTGTGCTGGTCCTTGCTTTTCTCCACTCTGCTATTTCTCACCAATAGCATTACACACAGAATTCTGTGCAGCTGCAGAAAGTTCACACTACCAATGGGGGCTGGATAGTTCTCCAACAGGCTGCCGCCCCAACTCAGAAATCAGGCCCTGACTATGATTTAGTTAGCATAATACTGGTAGATATTTCATTATTCTGGGAATTTGAGGTTTTTAAGCATTCTAAAATAATTAGATAAACAGAGTTGGAGAGGCGCCAAAAAGAAAGGTCTCCGTTTTGTTTTTGCCACTAATTTACTACAGATAGCACAGTGGTATGAATTTGGGGAAGTGACCTAACCACTCTGATCTCAGTTACTGTGCCTATTCATGGAGCTTTTTTGAGAATCAAATGAGAATACATATAAAGCACGCCAACAGCATGCCAGACACATGGCAAACACTCGGTGAGAAGTAGCTATTACAATTATGGAACTTAGGGCTGTTGTTTTTCCCCTTGGTGACTCCATTCTTCCCTCTTCAAAAGAGAGATCGTAGCTGTCACTTACTGTCATCTGAAAAGAGTGTTTTATAACAATATCCATTAAAGGCACCAAGAGTCTCAGATGAAAGCCTCTCTATGAAGGGAGAAATTTACACTTTTTCAGAGAAACAATTAGCTATGATTTCAGTTGAAATATTTGTTCTCCCAATACTTATTAATAAAACAGATGCCAAATATATAAACTTTCTAAATGCTCCAATTCATTATTTTAAGTGCCTCTTTATCAAATGGAAATATCTGTATTGAAACAACTTTTGATTCAGCGCTTGTCACAGTGACAGTATATGATAAATTTCTTTACAAGTGTGCATGTATTTGAGATGCTCAACAATTAATTAGAGAGGAAAATAACTCCTCAGGATAAATAAAATGGTGGGAAAATGGTGGACAGGAAAAGAAGAGCTCTGTCAGGCTCCAAGGAACTGTCTGACAGTTTTTCTTTTTCTTTTTCTTTTTATAAGTTTAAGGACACATCATCGATTTATAATTTGAATGCCAATTCCTAATCCAGTTTAAAGCCAGATATGGCTCTGGGTTCCAAGGTTCTTTGGAGAAATGCTAAGGGTCACGAAACCTGACTCAGTAGGCAAGGCTCTGTAGATAATGAATGTTTTGGCAATAGAATCATGAAAAAATGCTTTTGTAATAGAGCAGATCTACTATAGACATAAAAAAGCCACTCTGAGAAGCCTGCTGAAGAAGCAAGAAGTGGAGAGCTAGTTAGCTCATGCAGATGCAGAAGACACATGGTGGTGTGACTTGCATATGCATTTGAGAGGGGTTACCAGATATGTTGGAGCAGCCTGGACAAACAGGACTCCAGGGGAGTGAGCATGGCTAGAAAGGGCAGATGAAGCATGATCTGTGAAGTCTTTCTGGCCGATGAACATTTGCAGGCCACTATCTTCAGGCATGCATATGTGTGCATGTATGACTGATCCTGTTGCATGTAGGATGTAACATCAAAAATCAGTATCTGGAATAAATTCAAAGGCATCACAATTAGCAAAAATATTTTAGCTTTCAACCAGTTCCTGCTGGGTCTACTTTTATAGTTTGCAGGTGTTCTGATACCTGCACCAATCACAATTTGTGAAGCAATTCCATCCACAACTATACTGTCTACTGTAGTAACTGGCCTCCAAGATGGTCCCTGATGGTCCTATCTCCTGGTGTTCACACATCACGTAGTCCCCTCCCACACTGAACTAAGGTTGGTCTATATGACCAGTAGATTATGGCAGAAATGATGGCATGTCACTTTTGAGATTAATAGCACTCTGTTGCCTATTATCTTTATCACATCCTTTGCTTTGGGGGTGCCTGCTGTCATGTGAGCAGCCCTGAGAAGGGGCCCAAGTGGCAAGAAATTAAAGCCTTCTGCCAACACGAGTAGATTTGAAAACAGATCCCCAGCCCAATCAAGCCATCAAACATTCGATTGCAATCTCATGAGAGACCTGGAGCCAGAACCACCCAATTAAGCCATGCCCAGATTCTTGACTTTCAGAAACTATGTAAAATAATTAATTTGTTGTTGTAAGCTATTTACTGTGGGATAATTTATTACACAGCAATAGGGAACTAACACTTGTCAGTTTGACTCGCTCAGTTTCTGCTGTACTATAGATGATCTCAAGCAGCAGTCTCATGAAAAGTTAATTGGGCAGACTAATCTTGTCATCACGTAAATAGAGTTACAGAATATTGGCGCAGTCCCTTCATGCTTTTCATTTTTACAGTTCCAGGTCCACAGAAGTGCAATAACTTGCCCTTGGTCACCCAGCCAGTGTCCTAATGTCATTGCCTTTTTAGGCACCTCCAAATCCATCAGGAATCTCTGGGGCACCCAGCCAATCAGGGATCACAGGCTAGGGGGCGGCAGTAAGTGGGAACTGGGAGGAGCCTTTTTATGCTTGGTGGTCTTATTGCTGCCTCTGTTTCCCCAAGACAATAGTCTCCAACAATCCAAGACAAAACGGTTTGAAGAACTGTGGAAAAAATGAAAGTTCCTACAGTCAGGATTCTCACCTGACCCTTGTCTGTTGCCCACTGCACATGTGTGGGCAATATGCTGTTAGTGATTCTATATAAAGAGCTCTGCCCAGTGCTCCGGGCTGCACAGCTGCAGGAGAGCAGAGCCAGAGTGGTTACAGCACCAAGGACAAAGACTGAGACGCATGTGGGGATGAAGAGGCCCAGAGGCAGGGACCGGCTTGCTGCATGCAGACTTGCTCTGAGGTGGAAGGGATCTTAGTACTTGACCATGGGAATAAAGTTGGGAATAAACCCTTTCACCCCAAGAACGTTCCATTGTCATTTTTTGATCTCACCAAATCAAGACTGAACTTGCCCAGGGCTAACAACCATCGGTGAGACAAGAACCAAGGATCAGACCAAAGCTAGAGTTTGTTTTTCTGTTTGACTGGGTTGACACTTCTTTATTGTAGCTTTGGGAGGCCCTGCATTGGAACCTGTTAAGCCACTAGACTTCTTACCCACAGAAACTGAGATGATAAATATATGTTGTTTTAAGCCATTAAGTTTGTGGTAATTTGTTACATAACAGTTAAAAAATACACAGTCAAATAGGGATAGCCAAAACAAATGCATTTCTAATTTTTTTGCAGCTGAGAGTAGTCACTCAGCAACAAGCAGCAGTCCAAAAAGCTATCAAGCCAATTTCAAAATGCTTTATTTTGGGGAACCCAGTGTGTATGCAGCACTCAGCTTAGTGCAGGCTGAGCTTTCTAGAGGATACGAAGATGCCCATCGCACTGCCCCCAGGGAGACAGACTTCAAACAAGGAACTATTATACAGAACGTTCTAGAACAGTGGATGTGTGGAATGCTCTGGGGTTAGAACACAAGCTATGAGTTCTTCAGTGGGAGGAAGCATGGGCAAAGGCATCAAATAGGGGTAACTTTTGATTTAGATCTTCCAGGAGAAGAATCAAGAGCTCCTTGTAAAGCATTTTCTAGTAACATTGGTGAAGAAGGCCCAGCTCTGCTTTTCCTTGGTGAAGAAGAACAAACAGATCCAGGGATATTTTATATAGCCCTTCCTGACGTCTATTGATTTATATTTAGTAGTTTCTAATCCCAGAAAGACTGTGGAGCTACAGAAGCAGTGGGCACGTCTGTGAATGGTCACTGACCCATTCCCTTATCCACACTGTGCACCTATTTTCCAGCAGCTGTGACTATCAGAGATGTGCCCGTGAGCCCTGGAACTGCATCCCTCATGCAGACAACCAGGAGTGCCTGGGACGCTATTAGCACCCCTTCCACCCCTGTGCCCCAGCTGGTGGCCAAGATAGACGGAGTAGTGTGGAAAAGCCCAGCTTCTTTCCCATGAAGCAGGACAAACCCTGGTATAACAAACACTCGAGAGCTCCCAACAGAATCATGCCAAGTGTGAGATGACACTTGAGACCATATCTTTTCTTGGTTTCTTCCCCTTTGCTATCCTACTTCCCCTTCTCCTGGAAGCACATACTCAATAAATCTGATTACACTTGAACCCTGAGCTCAGAGCGCTTCTAGGAGAACCCAAGAGAAAAGAGAAATAGAAACATTCCGTGGCTTTAGACGTGTGGTGTTTGGCTGTATTTTGGATGTCGGTGATCTACTTTGCCCAGGGAATATATCTAGAACATTCTGTGAGGTGGACTGCGTTACAGGATCATGCCCACCCCGAGGTCACATATTTCTTCCTAAGTATTCCTTTACATGTTACCCAGTCCTAAGGCCCATCTCTTTCTGCCAACACCTTGAAGCTGCTGCCAAGATCAGCCAGGCCACCGTGGACAAAACTCCTGCAAAAATTCTATTCTGTCCTGAGCAGTAGCCCAGTCCTGGACACTGTAGCCCAGTTCTAACATCAACACTGAAAAGTAAAAAACTCAAGAAAAAATATAATAGTTAACAATGCTCTCAACAAAAACTATAATAGAAATAGTGACCACAACTCTCTAACCCAAGGCTTGAACCAGGATGACATACATCATGACCCATATGCTCTTTAATGGCTTATTACAGAGGAAAACTACAGGTCCGTAGCACTTTTTCCTACTACACTCACAAAAATAATGCTATTGGCCATCATGGAACATGTAAAATCTGGACAATATTAACACTACCATTACATAATTGTAAAATAACTCTCCCCAAAAAGTGAAAGCTCTTCCTTGTATCTTACTGCATTCATTTATACTTAAAATCTACTTGAGCTTGCCATATACTTTTTATAGTTGTAAACCAAAGAGAAAAAAATTAATGAATAACAAATGTCCTTATTTGGATCCTCTTTCCAGCATAGTAAGAAAGATCTAGGGGATTAGTTTTGTTTTTTCACTTTGAGTTGTAAAAACATAGTTGAGTGAGGACAAAAAGTGGGCCACTAACAAAGGCTGAATCCCTTCATGTGAAATAGAGACTTCTAACCACACTGCCCCCACATCAAGTAGTTTTCACAATTTCACAGTGTAGATTAAAACTTTTCTTTAAGAAAATAGGAATTAAAATGTGCCTAAAACAATCCTTTAAGAAAAGGCAACAAAAACATTTTAAATTTGAATCAGCAGTTTATTACATGAATCCTGTTTCATTTTCATATACTACTTTTCAATATGTCATTTTGTTTTGTAAGACAAACCAATTATAAAACATGAAAAATACAATAGAAAAGTATCAGGATTATGGTGATAGCCGAATAATGATATGCATGCTGAAGTACGTAGAAAGAAAGTACATAGTAGAGCCTCCAACTTTGAAAAGCACTCAGATAAGTTGGGTTAATGGACTGATGAAGAGAAGATGAATAGATGGATAGCTATGCATAAGGCACATATGGGAAAAGAATTAATGGCAGAACCTAGAAGGTGTGTATACAGGGGTCCTGTTTGAAAATTTTTATAATTAAAATGTTGAAGAAAAAAATGGACAGAAGCTTTTTTGTTTGATGTGCAGTCCCACTTGCTTGTTTTTGCTTTTGTTTCCCTTGCCCAGGTAGACTTGTCCAGAAAAAAATTGCTCATGCTTATGTTCAAGAGATTTTTGCCTATATTTTCTTTAAAGAGTTTTATGGTTCCATGTCATATTTCAAGTTTACTTTTGCATATGGTGTTAAACAGTAATCCAGTTTCATTCTCTTGCATGTAGCTGTCCAGTTTTCCCAACACCATTTATTGAAGACACTGTCTTCTCCCCATTATTTATTCATGGCTCCTTTGTCATATATTAATTGACTATATATGTGTGATTTTATTTTTGGGGTCTTTATTCTGTTTCATTGATCTATGGGTCTATTTTGTGCCAGTACCATACTGTTTGATTACTGTAGCGTTGTAGTATAGCTCGAAGTCAGGAAGCATGATAACCCCAGCTTTGATCTTTCTGAAGATTACTTTGTCTATTTAGGGTCTTTAGTGGTTCCATATAAATTTTAGGATTATTTGCTCTGCTTCATTGAAAAGTGCCACTGGTATTTTGATAAGGATTGCAGTGAATCTGTAAATGGCTTTGGGTACAATCAAGAAAACAAAAGGCAACCTACAGAATGGGAAAATATATTCACAAATGATATATCCAATAAGGGGTTAACATTGAAAATATATAAAGAACTCATATGCCTCAACACCAAAAAAACAAATAACCTGATTAAAAAATAGTTTGAGGACCTGAATAGCCATTTTTCCAAAGAAGACATACAAATGGCCAACAGGCACATGAAAAGATCTCATCACTAAAATCAGGGAAATGTAAATCAAAACACAATGACATATCACCTCACACCAGTCAGATGGCTTCTATCCAAAAACACAAGAAATAACAAGTATTGGCAAGGGTGTGGAGCAAAGGGAAACCTCTTGCACTGTTGGGAATGCGAACTGCTGCAGCCACTACAGAAAGCAGTGTGGAGGGTCCTCAAAAAACTAAAAATAGAAATACCGTATGACCCAGTAACTCCACTTCTGGGAATTTACCCAAAGAAAACAAAATCTCTGCTTCAAAATGGTATATGCACCCCTATGTTATTGCCACATTATTTACAATAGCCAAGATATGGAAGCAACCAAAGTGTCCATCATTAGGTGAATGGATAAAGATGTAGTAGGTATATATAACGGAATATTATTCAGCCATAAAAAGAAATCCTGCCATTTGCAACAACATGGATGGACCTACAGGGTATTATGTTAAGTGAAATAAGCCAGGCAGAGAAAGACAACTGTATGATTTCATTTAAATGTGGAATCTAAAAATAAAACAAAATATCAAAATACTCACAGATGGGGATGAAAGTACAGCATAGAGAATATAGTCAATGGTTCTGTAACATCTTTCTGTTTTGACAGATAGTAACTACACTAGTTGGGGTAAAGATTTAATCATGTAGTTAACTGTTGAATCACTATGTTGTTTACTTGAAATCAATATACTATAGTATATCAACTATACTTCAATAAAAATATCAAAAAAGAAAAAATAGTCTAAAAAATAAAATAATAAGGAAACATGGATGGACATGAGGAAATGGCCTTTCTAAATCAAACAATAGAGAAAAAGCAACAAAAGGAAAAAATTAGAGATGACTACATACTTTTTTAAACTTACACACAACCAAAATACACCCCCTCCTACATACATATATGCACACAGTCAAGTGGTGAAAATGAAGAGTTCTCACAAATCAAAAAGGAAAAGATTGATGCCAATGGGAAAATGGGCAAAGGTCATGAATAGGCAATACAAAGAAAAGGATTGCAAAAATCAGTATCATTGCAGTATCACTAGTAATGAAAGAGAGGCAAACTAAAACATCAGTAAAATGCCATTTTTTGCCTACTTAATTGGCAAAGAACTTTTAAATGATTGCACCCAGTTTTTAAATAAACTGCACTCAGGTGCAGATATGAAGCTGATTTAACTGACCAGACAGCATGAGTTTGAATCTCAGCTCCTCCACTTAACAAGCTGAGTTAACCTTGGGCAGGTTACTTAACCTCTCTGTGTATCCATGTCCTCATCTATAATATTGGAAAAATGATAGTATCTATTAAGTTAATATACTACATTTCAACCCTGTATCTAGGCACAGAGAATATGGCAGTAGTTCAAAACAAACAAAACAAAACAAAACAAAAAACCTGGTATGTAGATTTTGGGTAGGTCAGAGCATGGAACTCACAGGGCCCGAAGCTTGATTTCAATTACAGTGCGAGGGACTCTGTTCTGTGGTGGAAAAAAATACCTCCAGTATTCTTCAGATAAACATGACTAACTTGTTTTTCAAGGCTTCTCTCTGTAAAACTGATGTCCCATTATTATTTTTCCCAGACATAAAACACCTACAGGAGCTAGCAGAAAGGAATGCACATCTTAAAGAAAACTCCACAAAGTCACATTTGAACTTTTTCCTTTGTAAACAAGTTGGAGCAAATCTCATCAAAATCATTTCAGCAAAGACTTTTCTACTATTATGGCAAGTTAAAAAAAAATACTGAAATAAAAGAACACACTTTTAAACCTGGGTTTAAAAAAAATTCAGCAACATCTCAGACCAGGAAAACTCCTGGCACTGTTTCCAGGATCACCTTTTCCCCTGTGATCACAACCGCTCTGGGAGGGCAATGCCCAGGTCGGGAAGGCCATGTCTCAGGGCTGGGTACGACCTGGCTGGGCGACATGCACACGGGCTCCCAGGTAGAATCACAGAATCTTCTCCTTCCCCTGACAATGTCTGGGCAGCTTTCAACTACACTATCCCTTTCTTCTACACCTTAATAACATAAATTTGTCACTTTTGATTTTTAAAATTAGTCCACTGTAGTTAAGAAATATCAGTTTAATACCTGATTCAGCCTCTCTTCCTAATCATAGACTAGACTAGGGCTCACAGGGCTTCCTGGAGGGATAAGGTGGGGGGCATGCCTGCCTTTGAGATGCCTCCTGTCCCACCATCATCTGATGGGACCCAAATGAACAGAGACCAGAGACAACTCCCACTGTTAACCAGCCACCTTGCTGTAAGAAGACTGTTCACCTCCTACCCCAACCCTGCAGTAGAGGGGTTTCGCTGGAGGTGGTTTTCTCTGGGTGGTGTGCATTTCCTCTTCAAGTCCCTCCATCAGTAAGGAAGCCTCTCCACCCCCAGAAGCACCCATATCTCCCTATAACTCCTCCTCCCCATCATTCCCTGTACTCCTAGGGGAACCATGAGAATCATGGCATCTTTGTCCCACAGCCTCCCTGGGCCTCAGAGAATGGATGGGGTTGGGGATGGTTGGTGCGGTCCACTCCCCATTACCCCAGTCGCCCCTCCTGGAAGGCACCCTCAGTCTCTAAGAGTCTCCTCACTTCTCTTGGCTTTGAGGAGGAGAACATTCTCTCTTCCTCTCTCACGGTGGGTCTCTTCAGTGTTAGAGGGTTTTTTGAGCGGATTCTGTAGCTCCTTAGCTGCTTAGTGGGGCAGAGAAGAGGAGAGGTCCAGCCCCAGTTGTGGGTGGCTCCTGAGATACTTAGCACCTTTTGATTTGAGCTTTAGGCCCTCACTGTAAATCAGAACAATGTGAAAATTCCCACTTGGTATTACACATGACATGTATATTTCTTCCAGAAATTTGGATAAAGGAGTATAAATGAGTCAGTATACATTATCTTTGCCAGAAGCAGCAGATTTTCAAAATGCTATAAAAGAAGTGGGTTAGTCATATCTTTATTGCAAGTAAGGGTAAGCAGTATTCTTATTAACTCTGAGTGAAGATAAAAACATTGAACAGACCTTCAGGCCACCCACCAGGGGGTCCCTAGTGCATCTGATGCTGGATTTGCCCTACCCGGCTGATGAGAAAGTTGAAGTCACATGGGAAATCAAGTACAGGCAGGTATGGCCTTGAAGAAAGGTTAGAGCCTTCAGTTGACCCGACTACCAGAGATTAGACCCAAATTAATTTGGGTAACTTTAAGGGGATTTGAAGGAAGACCAGAGAACACCCTTTCGTTAGAAATGAACAGTTATAGTAAATCTTTGGCTTCAGGTGTCATTAGCAAATGAGTGATTTTCCTCAAGTAGCACAAATATTACCTTTTTCAGTACCTTTATATTATTTTATTTGGGCTGAACCATTCCAAAGCTTCTTTACATTCCTAAACAGAGTATACTGATCACACTCTCCTTAACTATTCCAGATCATCATTACCAATCCCAGTTTGTGTTCTAGGACTTTACACAGCTACACATTCAAAACCACTTGACCATGAGCTGACTCTTTGCCCCATACACTAAACAACCCTCACATTCACTGCTTTTTGAATTACGCATTCATTAGAGACTTTTCTGAAATTTTTCTTAGGATCACTCAGATGACCCTTCTCTCTGCTGCATACTATCCATTAGGAGTCCTTATAATCTGATGCTCCCTACCTCTGGGTTTGGAAACTAGTTAACCATGTTCAATTGAACTGCACGAAAGCCAAGAGTAAATTAGTTAAGAGAGTGGGTCTGAGCAGATCTCTATGAAACAAAGTACATTGTCTTCAGCACATGTGACACCAAGGTTTGCTGCTGAGGAGCCATTTGTGGTTAGTTCTTGGTTCTTGGCTGTGTTTGGATGTGTGAGGCCATCAGGTACCTTATTGGAGTCCCAAATAAGTAATGTTGAAACCACAGTTTCTAGGTAGAAATTAAGCATGGTGAGGAGACATTGATTCTCATATCACTGGGGTGTTATTTCAATAAAAAATCTATCAGAAAGAGGACTTCTGGGAAGATGGCCGCATGAGCAGGGCGACGGAAATTTCCTCCCAAAACCATACATATTTATGAAAATACAACAAATACAACTATTCCTAAAAGAGAGACCAGAAGATACAGTACAACAGCCAGGCTACAGTGCACCTGCGGGGACTCAGCGCTTCACGAAGCGGGTAGGATACGGGGCCGTGACCCGGCGGGACCCGAGCGCTGCCCCACCCCAACGCTCCAGCGGGAGGAAAGGATTCGGAGCGGGGAGGGAGTGGAAGGCATGGGCCCGCCAAATAAATAGCCCTGGTGATCTGCGCCGGGAGCGCTGACACACATTGCGTGGTGTATCGGAGATTGGAGAGACAGAGGGGCAGGATCTGAGAGGGACGGTGCAGCCGGGTTATCTCAGCTGGCTCCCCGGGACAAAAGAAAAGCGTGCGCTTTCCTGAAAGTCTTAAAGAGACAAGGGCCCAACAGCAGAACAAAATCGTCCCAGCGCACTCAGCCCAGCAGCCTGGGAGTCCTGGGGAATTTCAGAACCGTAGGCGCCTGGCTGAGCAAAGGAGCCGCGCAAGTCTTCCCACAGACATCAGCAGCCTCCCATTCATTCCCCTGCCCGGTGCCACAAAGGGTCCAGCGAAACAGAACAGTGGAGCATTAGCGCCACCTACAGAAACCTCACAGAATCTACTCCTGGTGGGCGTTTTTTATTTTCCTTCTTTTTTTTTCTTTTCTTTTTTTTTCCTTCTTTATAAAAGTCTTAAAGAGCCCAGCTGACATACATGGTGCTACCAGCAACCACTATCACCATGAAATGACAGAGGAATATGGTACAAACAAAGCTAAGCCAGACAACCCCAGAGAGGGAGACTGATGGGATGGACAAGCACAATTTTCCTGAAAAAGAATTCAGAATAAAAGTCATAACCATACTGGTGGATCTACAGAGAAATATGCAAGAGCTAAGGGAGGAAGTGAGGGAAGTGAGGAAAGACAATGCAGAAATCAGACAAGCGATTGACAGGCTTAGCAGCAGACTAGACGAGATGCAAGAGACTGTTAATGGAACAGAAATCAGAGAACAGGAATACAGAGAAGCTGAGGCCGAGAGAGATAAAAGGATCTCTAGAAATGAAAGAACAAGAGAACTGTGTGACCAATACAAATGCAACAATATTTGTATGATAGGAGCAACAGAAGAAGAAGAGACAAAAAGGGATAGAAAGTGTCTTTGAAGAAATAATTGCTGAAAACTTCCCCAAGCTGGGGAAGGAAATAGTTTCTCAGACCACAGAAGCCCACAGATCTCCCAACACAAGGGACCCAAGGAAGACAACACCAAGACACATAATAATTAAAATGGCAAATATCAAAGATAAGGACAGAGTATTAAAGGCAGCTAGAGAGAGAAAAAAGATCACCTACAAAGGAAAACCCATCAGACTATCATCAGACTTCTCATCAGACTTCTCAACAGAAAACTTACAGGCCAGAAGAGAATGGCATGATATGTTTAACATAATGAAACAGAAGGGCCTTGAACCAAGAATATTGTATCCAGCACGATTATCATTTAAATTTGAGGGAGGGATTAAACAATTCCCAGACAAGCAAAAGCTGAGGAATTTGCCTCCCATAAACCACCTCTACAGGATATCTTAAAGGGACTGCTCTAGATGGAGGCACTACTAAGGGTAAAAAGATGTCACCAGAGAAAAGAAAATAATAGCAAAGAAAGTATACCATCCAAATACTAACTAAAGGCAAAGAATAAAACACCTAGTATATAAAGAATGGAGGAGGAGGAATAAGAAAGGAGAGAAATAAAAAATCATCAGACTGTGTTTACAATAACTTAACGAGAAAGTTAAGTTAAACTGTTAGATAGTAAAGAAGCTACCCTTGAATTTTTGATAACCACAAATCTAAAGCCAGCAATGGCAATAAGTACATATCTATCAATAATCACCCTAAATGTAAATGGACTGAATGCACCAATCAAAAGACACAGAGTTACTGAATGGATAAAAAGGCAAGACCCATCTATATGCTGCTTACAAGAGACTCACCTCAAACCCAAAGATATACACAGACTAAAGGTGAAGGGATAGAAAAAGATATTTCATGCAAACAACAAGGAGAAAAAAGCAGATGTTGCAGTACTTGTATCAGACAAAATAGACTTCAAAATGAAGAAAGTAGCAAGAGATAAAGAAGGACATTACATAATGATAAAGGGGTCAGTTCAACAAGAGGATATAACCATTTTAAATATATATGCACCCAACACAGGACCACCGACATATGGGAAACAAATACTAACAGAATTAAAGAAGGAAATAGAAAGCAATGCATTCATTTTAGGAGACTTCAACACACCACTCACTCCAAAAGACAGATCAACCAGACAGAAAATAAGTAAAGACACAGAGGCACTGAACAACACACTAGAACAGATGGACCTAACAGACATCTACAGAACTCTACACCCAAAAGCAGCAGGATACACATTCTTCTCAAGTGTACATGGAACATTTTCCAGAATAGACCACATACTAGGCCACAAAAAGAACCTCAGTAAATTCAAACATATTGAAATTGTACCAACCAACTTCTCAGATCACAAAGATGTAAAACTAAAAATAAATTGTACAAAGAAAACAAAAAGGCTAACAAATACATGGAGACTTAACAACATTCTCCTAAATAATCAATGGGTGAACGACCAAATTAAAACAGAGACCAGAGAATATATGCAGACTAATGACAACAATAACACAAAGCCACAACTTCTGTGGGACTCAGCAAAGACAGTTCTAAGAGGAAAGTATATTGCAATCCAGGCCTATTTAAAGAAGGAAGAACATTCCCAAATGAATAGTCTAAACACACAATTACTGAAATTGGAAAAAGAAGAACAAATGAGGCCCAAAGTCACCAGAAGAAGGGACATAATAAAGATCAGAGAAGAAATAAATTAAATTAAGAAGAATAAAACAATACAAAACAATTAATGAACTCAAGAGTTGGTTCTTCGAAAAAATTAACAAAATAGATAAACCCCTAGCCAGACTCATTAAGAGAAAAAGAGAATCTACACACATAAACAGAATCAGAATGAGAAAGGAAAAATCATGACAGACCCCACAGAAATACAAAGAACTATAAGAGAATACTATGAGAATTTATATGCTAACAAGCTGAAAAACCTAGAAGAAATGGACAACTTCATAGAAAAATACAACCTTCCAAGACTGATCAACCAAGAAACAGAAAAACCAAACAGACCAATCACCAGCAACGAAATTGAATTGGTAATCAAAAAACTACACAAGAACAAAATTCCCGGGCCAGATGGATTCACCTCTGAATTCCACCAGATGTATAGAGAAGAAATAATACCCATTCTCCTTAAAGTTTTCCAAAAAATAGAAGAAAAGGGAATACTTCCAAACTCATTCTATGTAGCCAGCATCACTCTAATACCAAAACCTGGCAAAGACCTCACCAAAAAAGAAAATTACAGACCAATATCCCTGATGAACGTAGATGCAAAAATACTCAACAAAATATTAGCAAACCAAATTCAAAAATACATCAAGAGGATCATACACCATGATCAAGTGGGATTCATCCCTGAGATGCAAGGATGGTACAACATTCGAAAATCCATCAACATCATCCACCACATCAACAAAAAGAAGAACAAAACCACATGATCATCTCCATAGATGCTGAAAAAGCATTTGACAAAATTCAACATCCATTCATGATAAAAACTCTCAACAAAATGGGTATAGAGGGCAAGTACCTCAACATCATAAAGGCCATATATGACAAACCCACAGCTAACATCATACTTAACAGTGAGAAGCTGAAAGCTTTTCATCTAAGATCAGGAACAAGACAGCAATGCCCACTCTCTCCGCTGTTATTCAACATAGTACTGGAGGTCCTAGCCACGGCAATCAGACAAAACAAAGAAATACAAGGCATCCAGATTGGTAAAGAAGTCAAACTGTCACTATTTGCAGATGACATGATATTGTACATAAAAAACCCTAAACACTCCACTTCAAAACTATTAGAGCTAATATCTGAATTCAGCAAAGTTGCAGGGTACAAAATTAACACACAGAAATCTGTTGCTTTCCTATATACACTAACAATGAGGTAACAGAAAGAGAAATCAGGGAAACATTCCGATTCACAATTGCATCAAAAAGAATAAAATACCTAGGAATAAACCTAACGAACAAAGTGAAAGACCTATACTCTGAAAACTACAAGACACTCCTACGAGAAATTAAAGAGGACACTAACAAATGGAAGTTCATCCCATGATCTTGGCTAGGAATGATAAATACTGTCAAAATGGCTATACTACCTAAAGCAATCTACAGATTCAATGCAGTCCCTATCAAAATACCAACAGCTTTCTTCAATGAACTGGAACAAATAATTCTAAAATTCATATGGAACCACAAAAGACCCCGAATAGCCAAAGCAATCCTGAGAAGGAGGAATAAAACAGGGGGAATTACGCTCCCTGACTTCAAGCTCTACTACAAAGCCACAGTACTCAAGGCAATTTGGTATTGGCACAGACTAGTGGAACAGAATAGAAAATCCAAACATTCACCCAAACATATACAGTCAATTAATATTTGATAAAGGAGCCTTGGATATACAATGGGGAGATGACAGCCTCTTCAGCAGCTGATGTTGGAAAAACTGGACAGCTACATGTAAGAGAATGAAACTGGACTACTGTCTAACCCCATACACAAAAGTAAACTCAAAATGGATCAAAGACCTGAATGTAAGTCATGAAACCAGAAAACTCTTAGAGAATCTTGGACATAAACATGAGCAACTTCTTCATGAACATATCTCCCTGGGCAAGGGAAACAAAAGCAAAAATGAACAAGTGGGACTATATCAAGCTGAAAAGCTTCTGTACAGCAAAGGACACCATCAGTAGAACAAAAAGACATCCTACAGTATGGGAGAATATATTCATAAATGACGTATCTGATAAGGGGTTGACATCCAAAATATATAAAGAATTCATGCACCTCAACAAACAAAAAGCAAATAATCCAATTAAGAAATGGGCAGAGGACATGAATAGACACTTCTCCAAAGAAGAAATTCAGATGGCCAACAGGCACATGAAAAGATGCTCCACATCGCTAATCATCAGAGAAATGCAAATTAAAACCACAATGAGATATCACCTCACACTAGTAAGGATGGCCACCATCCAAAACCCAAACAACAACAAATGTTGGCGAGGATGTGGAGAAAAGGGAACCCTCCTACACTGCTGGTGGGAATGCAAATTAGTTCAACCATTGTGGAAAGCAGTATGGAGGTTCCTCAAAAAACTCAAAATAGAAATATCATTTGACCCAGGAATCCCACTCCTAGGAATTTACCCTAAGAATGCAGCAGCCCAGTTTGAAAAAGACAGATGCTCCCCTATGTTTATCACAGCACTATTTACAATAGCCAAGAAATGGAAGCAATCAGTAGATGAATGGATAAAGAAGAAGTGGTACATATACACAATGGAATATTATTCAGCCATAAGAAGAAAACAAATCCTACCATTTGCAACAATATGGATGGAGCTAGAGGATATTATGCTCAGTGAAATAAGCCAAGTGGAAAAAGACCAGTATCAAATGATTTCACTCATATGTGGAGCATAAGAGCAAAGAAAAAAAGTGTAAGAAAAAAACAGCAGCAGACTCACAGAACCCAATAATGGACTAATAGTTACCAAAGGGAAAGGGACTGGGGAGGATGGGTGGGAAGGGAGGGACAAGGGGGGGAAAAGGCGCATTACAATTAGCAGACGTAATGTTTGGGGGGCGTTGGGAGGGCTGTACGACTCAGAGAAGACAAGTAGTGATTCTATAGCATCTCACTACGCTTATGGACAGTGACTGTAATGGGATTGGTGGGGGGGGGACCTGATGAAGTGGGTAGTTTAATAATCGTAATATTGCATATGTAATTGTAGATTAATGATACCAAAATTAAAGATGAAAAAAAAATCTATCAGATGAAAATAGTTGTCACATCTTTGAAATGCCTTTATGTTACCAAGGAGTCTGTCTCTTACCTGGCCCATATCTTGATATTAATTCTTAAAGCTATTTATACTATGCAGGCTGTTCCTGGAGCCACACTTTAAAAGATGCTATTTCCAGCATGAGCTCAGTTGTTCAGGGCAGTATCCTGGGGTTTTCAGTTCAAAAAAATCAAATTAGTACAGCTGGGCCAATTACCAAGAGCCATTAGAAGACTCCAGTTGTCTTTTTAACAGCTCCCTACTCTCTGCACTCTTGCTGCCTAGGAGCCACGGATATTCAGTGTGAGAGCCTTTTTTCTGAATTGCTTTTGGCACAAGCTGCAGGCAGGGAAGTGTGCAGCCTGGAGCTCATCCAGAATCAAAGTTATGTGACAGTGCTGATTTTGGCTCTGAAAGTCAAAAGGAAAGTCACATGTTGGCACAAGTCCTCCTGCTCTGACCCATGTCAAGGATATTCACTCATTTTTCAGGGGTTTTTATAACTTCATGTCAGTACTAAAATGTGGGACTCAAGATAATAAAAAATGAGCACTGTAGTCTTTATGAATTACATTTTCAGATTTAATGAGAATTGTTTCTTAGAGTTCTAGGTTTGTGATGGGCTGAATTGTGTCCTCCCAAAAATCCTTATGTTCGGAGTCCTAATCTCCAGTATCTCAGAATGTGACTGTATTTGGAGACACAAAGTTAAAATGAGGTCATTAGGGTAGACTCTAATTCCATAGGACTGGTTTTATTATAAGAAAAGATTAGGACATATAGGTACAGAAGGACTATATGAGGGCACAGAGTAGAGACAGCCATCTACAAGCCAAGGAGAGAGACGTTGGAAGTAACCAAACCTACTGACACCTTGATCTTGCACTTCAGCCTTCACAACTTGGAGAAAATTAATTTCTGCTGTTCAAGCTACCCAGTCATTGTTATGGCAGTCCTACCAATTAACAGGTTGCACTGATTAAAAATCTGTATCATAAATAAGAGGTACAAGAAAGCTCATCACCACATATGGCAGTGGTCCTACCAGGGATAGTATCTGAATTATAGTTTGAGGGTATCATTTTGCTTTAACTAGATGTGGGGTTTTTTGTTTCTTTTTTACTGAGGCATAATTAACATGTAACATTAGTTTCAGGTGCACAACATAATGGGCAATATTGGTATATACTGTGAAATGATTACCACAATTAGTGTAAATATCTGTCACCATCCATAGTTACAAAAAAGTTCTTGTGATGAGGATTTTTAAAACCCACTCTTTTAGCAACTTTCATATATGCAATACAATAGTATTAACTACAGTCACCATGCTGTACATTACATCCTCATGTGCTGTAAGTTTATAGTTTTTGACCCTCTTCACCATTTCACCTACCTGGCAACCAAACTGCTCTCTGTGCTATGAACTTGGGTTTTGTCTGTTTTGCATTTTTTTAAGAGTCCACATGTAAGTGAGATCATACAGCATTCATCTTCCTCTGTCTGATTATTTCACTTAGCATAATGCCCTCCAGGTCCATGTTGTCACAAATGGAAAGATTTCATTCTTTTTTATGACAGAATAATATTGTGTGTGCGTATCATATTTTCTTCATCCATTCATCCACCAATGGGCACTTAGGTTGTCTTCATATTTTAGCTATTGTAAATAATGCTGCAATAAAACATGGGGGTGTAGATGTCTTTTTGAATTAGTGTTTTTGTTTTCTCCAGATAAATACCTGGAAGTGAAATTGCTGAATCCTATAGTAGTTCTTTTTCTATTTGAAGAAACCCCATACTATATTCCATAGTGGCTATACCAATGTACATCCTCACCAACACTTGTTCTTTCTTGTCTTTTTGTTTTTTTTAAATATATTTTTATGTTTATTTTGATATTATTAATCTACAATTAAATGAGTAATATTATGGTGATTACACTACCCCCTTCATCAGGTCCCCCCCCACCAATCCCATTACAGTCACTGTCCATCAGTGTAGTGAGATGCCATAGAGTCACTACTTGTCCTCTCTGGGTTGTACAGCCCTCCCCGTGCCCCCCTAACATTACATCTGCTAATCATAATGTCCCTTCTTCCCCCTTGCCCCTCCCTTCCCACTCATCCTCCCCAGTCCCTTTCCCTTTGGTAACTATTAGTCCGTTCTTGGGTTCTGTGAGTCTCCTGCTGTTTTGTTCCTTCAGTTTTTTTTTTCTTAGTTCTTATACTCCACATATGAGTGAAATCATTTGGTACTTGTCTTTTTCAGCTTGGCTTATCTCACTGAGCATAATACCCTCTAGCTCCATCCATGTTGTTGCAAATGGTAGGATTTGTTTTCTTCTTATGGCTGAATAATATTGCATTGTGTATATGTACCACATCTTCTTTATCCATTCATCTACTGATGGACACTTAGGTTGCTTCCATTTCTTGGCTATTGTAAATAGTGCTGCAATAAACATAGGGGTGCATCTGTCTTTTTCAAACGGGGCTGCTGCATTCTTAGGGTAAATTCCTAGGAGTGGAATTCCTGGGTCAAATGGTATTTCTATTTTGAGTTTTTTGAGGAACCTCCATACTGCTTTCCACAATGGTTGAACTAATTTGCATTCCCACCAGCAGTGTAGGAGGGTTCCCTTTTCTTCCACATCCTCGCCAACATTTGTTGTTGTTTGTGTTTTGAATGTTGGCCATCCTCACTGGTGTGAGGTGATATCTCATTGTGGTTTTAATCTGCATTTCTCTGATGATTAGCGATGTGGAGCATCTTTTCATGTGCCTGTTAGCCATCTGAATTTCTTCTTTGGAGAAGTGTCTATTCATGTCCTCTGCCCATTTCTTAATTGGATTATTTGCTTTTGTTTGTTAAGGTGTGTGAGTTCTTTATATATTTTGGATGTCAACCCTTTATCAGATACGTCATTTATGAATATATTCTCCCATACTGTAGGATGTCTTTTTGTTCTACTGATGGTGTCCTTTGCTGTACAGAAGCTTTTCAGCTTGATATAGTCCCACTTGTTCATTTTTGCTTTTGTTTCCCTTGCCCGGGGAGATATGTTCATGAAGAAGTTGCTCATGTTTATGTCCAAGAGATTTTTGCCTATGTTTTTTTCTAAGAGTTTTATGGTTTCATGACTTACATTCAGGTCTTTGATCCAACTTGAGTTTACCTTTGTGTATGGGGTTAGACAGTAGTCCAGTTTCATTCTCTTACATGTAGCTGTCCAGTTTTTCCAACACCAGCTGCTGAAGAGGCCATCATCTCCCCATTGTATATCCAAGGCTCCTTTATCAAATATTAATTGACTGTATATGTTTGGGTTAATGTTTGGATTTTCTATTCTGTTCCACTGGTCTGTGGGTCTGTTTTGTGCCAATACCAAATTGTCTTGATTACTGTGGCTTTGTAGTAGAGCTTGAAGTCAGGGAGCATAATTCCCCCTGTTTTATTCCTCCTTCTCAGGATTGCTTTGGCTATTCGGGGTCTTTTGTGGTTCCATATGAATTTTAGAATTATTTGTTCGAGTTTATTGAAGAAAGCTCCTATCTTTTTGATTATAGCCATTCTAACAGGTGTGAGGTGATATCTCATTGTAGTTTTAATTTGCATTTCCCTGATGATTAGTGATCTGGAGCTTTTTTTCATGTACCTGTTGGCCATCTGTACATCTTCTCTGGAAAAAATGTCTCTTCAGTTTTTCAGCCCATCTATTAATTAGATTGTTTTTTTTGCTGTTGCAGTTGGCCTGTTTAATTTCAATTATATGTAGAACTTGGAGGTACCCATGATAGGTCCCCACAAAATAGTTACTCTTTGGACAAAGATGTTCTTTGTTCTGTTCCAAACATTAAACATCTTCCTCACTCTGAACAGTTTTCTCATCTTCTAGAGCTCAATGTGCTCTGCTGATTCCAGGCTTTGTGGCCCTCATTCTTTTTCCAGGTTCTGTGTAGCAGCTGAGGTAACCCTCTCCCTTCCCAGTATCAGCTAATTAACCTGTCTCCCACCATCTCCTGGATCACTTTCTTCTCCACCCAAAAGGAGAGACTCTCCTGTGAGGCACACATACAGGCAGGTGCTGCTTTTTGAAACCTTATGGGTGTTCTCCTTTACTGACTGACTTAGTCACCTGGAATTAATCAGCTATTAGAGTTCTTATTTACTTTCAAAAAGGAAAAAAATTCATCAATGTACTGAAGTGTGATTTCTGAAGAACATAAACAAGAGAACTCTAAATGGAGAAAAAAATATTTTCAACCACATGTGAAGATGAGACAGCTGTGCATTCAGATTAAAATAGTAGGGATAGAAGATTAATTGTCATGCTGCAGGTCTGTGGATCATCCATTTGGACTTGCTCCTAGAGAAGGGTGGTTCTCATGTCCAGAGGAACATTCAGAAAATTCTGACAGATCTTATTCACGGAGATCCTGAGTTAATTGGTGTAGGGCAGGACCCATTCATCAGTATTTCAAAAATATATCAGAATTTGAAGGAGGGGTTATTAATGAGGGAAAGAGAGAGAGAGAAAAACATTAGTGAAAATGAGAGAGGTTACAAGAGATTGAAGGATAGATGAAAGAAAAAAAAAGCATCAGTTTATTTTTTGTTCTCAACTACTGTGCAGGACCCAGCCTTTCCTTTGCAAGCAAAATTTGGAGTAAATTAGGTTTGATTGCAGCTAAGAGCATCATATTAAGACCTTGGAAAAACAACTCAAATTGTTGCATTGCAGAATGGATGTTATCTTTAACTGTGAGACAGCTTTATAAATTACAGGGTACATTAGGTTATTTTGATGAGATTATGGGTTCTTTATATTGCTTACTCAGACAGGGATAATAACAGAATACAACCATGTGTGTTTATAGTTTCTATTGAAAACACTCTTAAAGACGACCAAGATGGAATTAATGATGATTGCATCTCCGAGATGTGTTTTCTTTATAATGAGGTTGGTACCACATCTTAAACTGAGCTACCACATTTAGACGTCAAGGTGGGCAAGATTCCATCTAGATTAAACCAGTGGTCTGCTATTTAAGAGCAACCTGGTCTTCCCTGCTATTCTTCTTACTGGGAAATACTCATTTGTTGACTTTGTGGAGGTTCTCAAGTTACAAATACTTGAAAATTCAAGCAGGGTGGGAAGTTATTACAAAGGACTGTTCAATATTTGGCACTGTAAATTAATTTAATTTTTTTTCCTTTCTTCAGTGTAATAGACAACAAGAAAAACTTAGTTAAAATAGTGCCCTGTCAATATGATGTTTAGACCCGGGAGGAAAAGCCATAGATAGGGAATTTGACTGAGATGATGTCAAGGTTACTGTGTACATATTATTTGTTAGTCAACTGCAATAAAGAATATCTTTATAAAGACATTTATAAAAATTAAGAAAACCATTGTTTTCCTGTGTGTCCTCTTTCTCCATCAAATTCAAACTCAGCATTCTTCAAAATGAGAATTAATTTTCTCTCACTTCTGAAATTCTTGATCTCAGTTAACTGCATCATCTTCCAGTCAAGTCAGAAACCTCTACACCATCATCAACTTCTAATTTTTCCTTCCTACTTTTTTCTGGAGTTTATCCCACCACCCTGTAGCCCACTGCCATTAGCTTACTTCAGATCTATACCTCTACTTACCTGGAGAAGTGCAAGTGTTTTCTAATGGAGTGCCAAGCCTTCTCAAATGCTCACATACTTTTAGGAATGAGGAATTTGTTAAAAGGAAAAACACCACCACCAACAAAACACTTCCTGTGCCTGGTCTCATTTCCCTTCCCCAGCCTCCCAAACCATTTTTCATAACATTTCCAGGGATGTCTTTTGAAAAGAAAAATTAGGTATATCATTCTTTTGCATAAGATATTCCAGTGCTTTAAAGATATTGTTCAAATTTCTTCCAACTACTTCCTCCATGCACACAGTGGATGATTCCATTTACTTCTGCAACAGGCCATGCTCTCCCCGACACCTAGCTCTTTCACACTCCACTCGCTCTTTCCGGAATATCCTTTAGCACTCCCTGTCTGTAATCCTAAACTTCTTTTCTACCTCAACTTTTGAGCTTAAAATCAAATGTTACCACATAGATTGAGTTACCTCTTAGAATGAGTTAGTTGTTCCTTATTGTCAATAGCCCTAACACTCTTACAAATCCTCACTGTAAGTAATTTGTAGGGCAATAACTATTAAACACATAGTATATGCTAGATACTAAGGACAGTGTAGCAAATAAGAAAGTTAAAGTCCATACTGTCATGTAATTAACATTCTAATGGGGAGAGGCAAATAACAATAAACAGAAAGAGTAGTGTCTACAGTGATGTAGGAACAGAACTCCAAATAGGATAGGTTGAGGAGAAAATAGGAAATGAAAAAATGGAGACAATTTAGCACATTTTGGAGTTTTTAATCTGTTTCTATGTCTTCCTTGTCCTCTAGACTGTGACCCACAAAAGAGCAATGACATCTTATTTATTGATGTAAATGAGGGCACAGCACAGTGTCTGGCTTGTAGTAAGCAATCAATAAATGTTGGGTTAAACAAAGAACAAATGAAGGAAGGAAAGAAGGAAGAGAATGAAAAGATAAAACCCCATACTCAGTTTCTGCCACCCACACCTGTTTTGGGGTATACACCAAACTGAAGGCTGAAAGCCTAAATGCTAAAGTCAGAAAATCATATACTTCAAATATGATGGACTGACACCTGATTTCTTTTCATACACAGAAGGTCAAAGGGAACTACAGTCCACAGCAAGGGTGGGAGTTCAGAGTTGGTAACAGATTTTGTACATGTCATGGAGTCAGATCCAGAACTGGTATTGAGGTGCATATAATAATTGACATGCTATTTGGGAAAATTAAGAACAGGGTGCTGATTATAATACCAGAGTGTGAATGATCAACAGAAAAACTGAAGCTTATGTTGGCTATTAAAAATAATATTAATTGCAACTATACATGTGAACTGCTGATCATTTATTTATGTTCAATTACCTTGCAGCACAATGATAATTTTTACTCATATAAGATTGCATTTTTAAAACAACCTTTGTTAATTACCTTATCCAACTAATATTAAACTTGTGCCTGCCATGTTAAAGACGTTCAGCTGGGCTCTCTGAGGGGCTATGCAAAAGTTCAGAGAACAAGACCCTTCCTTTAAGGAGTTACAAATAGGGGAGGAAAAAATTCTCATATAATATGATTTCAAATATGACAGATTCTTTATAAGAGATCATGCTGCAGGAGTAGAAGGCTGTACTAAGGAGGTCTCATGGGAGATTAGGGTAAAAGGATGTGGTAGGATTTGGTCAGATGAAGATGGTGGGAGAAGCAAAAATGGTCTTTCTTTGCAGATGACATGGTCCTATACATAGAAAATTCTAAAGACAAAAATGCTGTTGGAACTAATCAATGAATCCAGTAAAGTTGCAGGATACAAAATCAACATATAAAAATTAGCCACATACACTAACAATGAACTCTCTGAAAAATAAAGAAAACAACCCCATTACAATAGCAGCAAAGACAATGCAATACTTAGGAATAAAGCTAACCAACAAGGTGAAAGATCTGTACACTGAAAACTATAAAACATTGATTAAAGAAATTAGAGAAGACACAGATAAATGGAAAGGCATCCTATGTCCATGGATTAAAATTTTAATATTATTAAGACACCCATACTATCCAAAGTCATCAATAGATTCAGTACAATCCCTATTAAGATTACAATGGCATTTTTCATAGAAACAGGAATGACAATCTTAAAATTTGCATAAACTACAAAAAACGACCACAGCAATCTTGAGTAAGAAGAAAAAACTTGGAGGCACCACACCCCCTAATTTCAAAATACATTACAAAGCTAAAGTAATAGGAAACACATGGTACTGGCATTAAAAACAGACACATAGACCACTGGAACGGAAGAACCCAGAAAGGACACAGTCACCTAAAATTTGACAAGGGAGCCAAGAATACTTCATGGAGAAAGAATAGTCTCTTCCATAAATGGTGCTGGGAAAACTGGGTATTAACATGCAAAAGAATGAAATTGGATCACTCACAAAAGTTAATTTGAAATAGGTTTCAAAGAATTACATGTAAGACCTGAAACCTTAAGCTATTAGAAGAAAACAGCAAAAACACTTCCTGACATTGTTTTTGGCAGTGATTTTTTGGATATGACACCAAAAGCACAAGCAGCAAAAGTAAAAAATCAACTGGAACTATATCAAACTAAAAATCTTCTGTAAAGTGAAAGAAACAGTCAACAGTGAAAAGGAAACCTATAGAATAGGAGAAAGGTATGTAAACTGTACATCTGATAAAAGCTGGAAAATATATAAGGAACAAAACACATAAAGAAATCATAAAACTCGATAGCAAAAACCCAAATACTCTGATTTAAAAGCAGGCAAAAGACTTGAACAGATATTTCTCCAGAGAAGACATACAGAGGCCAACAGGTACATGAAAAGGTATTCAACATCACTAATCGTTGGGGAAATGAGAATCAAAACCACAATGACATATCACCTCACACCGTTAGAATGGCTGTTATCAAAAAGACAAGAAATAAGTGTTGGTGAGGATGTGGAGAAAAGGGAACCCTTGTACACTGTTGGTGGGAATGTATATTGGCACGGACATTATGGAAAATAATATGGACATTCCTCAAATTTAAAAAATAGAAACACCTTGTGATCCAGCACCCCTGCTTCTAATTAAACATGCACAGGAAACAAAATCACTGTCTCAAAGAGAATCCTGCATTCCCACATTCATTGCAGCATTATTCACAATAGCCACGATATGGAAACAAACTATATGTCCATTGACAGATGAATGGGTAAAGAAAATGTGATATGTATATTTGTATGTGTATATGTATGTGTGTGTGTGAAAATTATCCAGCCATAAATAAGAAAGAAATCTCCCCATTTTTGAAAACATAGATGAATGTGGAAAACATTATACCAAGTGAGATAAGCCACACATGAAACACAAATACTGCATGATCTCACTCACGTGTAGAATCTAAAATAGTCAAAACTCACAGAGGCACAGAGTAAAATGGTAGTTGCCAGGAGCTGGGGCGGGGTGTGGGAGAAACAGGCAGATGTTCAGTTATAAACATTTATGAACAGGTATAAAATTTCAGTTACACGAGATGAGTAAATTCTGAGGACCTAATGTATAGCGTGGTGACTATAGTTAACAATACTGTATTGTGTACTTGAAAGTTGCTAACAGATTTGGTCTTAAATCTTCTCACCACATCCGCACACAGAAAAGTGACTATGTCATGTGATGGATGCACTAACTAACCTTACTGTGGTAACCATTTTGAAATATAAGCATGTGTAAAATCATCACATGTATACCTTAAGCTTATATAATGTTATATGTCAATTATACCTCAATAAAGCTGGAGAAAATAAACATAAAATTTCATAAAGTAAAAAAAAGAAAATGGTTGGAAAAAAGGATATTCTAGAATAAACAAAGTTCATATATGGGACACTGTGGTGTGTGTCCAAGAAACTATGAGTAGTCCATCTGACAGTAAAGTAAAAGATGTAAAGGGGTGAAAGAGGAGGGAAGACTGGAAGAGTGGACTGAGAGGAGATCACAATAGCCAAGTAAAAGCTTATATTTTGTCCACTTCCTTAAAAATTCCAAGAAAACATTCAATAATGTGCATTTGGAATTCTTTATGCTGTGTCCAATAGGTTTTCTTATTCCTAATCAAAGCTTTTAGTACAAGAAAGCTCCACCATGGGAGGATTCCTAAGGTGCAGCTCATGCATGGTAAATCCACTTAGTTTTCACTAGTCATTGCCATCAGGCTTTTAGTCTCAGTTGTCACCAGTTTGTGCTGTGTATGGATGATAGACCCACTTAAAAGTTCTCATACATTTATTGCCTATACCTGTGTTTGTTGATTTTTAACTTATAATCATAAGGTTTGTCTGTCAATTATCTATTTTGGTTTTCCACTTACTTTGACAAATTTCCCTTTTCTGAGGTGGTGTTAAATTACATTTATCTCCTAAGAGATTCCCTGGGCCTTCTCGTGGAGAGGGATCTTGGTTGGGCAAAGAGTTTCTCATTGTTCATACCTGAGCAACAGCAAGGAAATACAATCTAACTGTAAAACCTTCATTTATAACCCAAAAGGCTGAGTTTATGGCCTATAGTAGACTGCAGTTATTCATTTTTCATATTATTTGTGTGCAAATCTCCACCTCTAGGCGGACCAGTGTTCTAGGAAGTCCCAGGAAATGTAGACAAGTCTGTTGAGATAAATGCTCCCAGAAAGACCCATTATCTGTATAACTATATCACACAATTTTTGGTAACTACCTATTAGAGTACTCCAAATATGAAAAAAATAAGAAAATGTTGCTTATTCCTATTTATTAATTTATAATTTTTTCAACACTGACTATGAGAGCTGGTTTTGATTGTCAAATAGCAGACCATTCAAGGAAATAATAAATGCAGGTGGTTCTACAGTGCTTCTTTTTGTATGCAATTCTATTTAAAAATATGTATACTTCTCCACAAAGAGCTGAGCTTACCAAATGAGTTGGGCATTAAGACCAGGTTTATGTAAGGACATTTCCAATAATACAATATTGTTTGTCCCCCAACATTTTTTCTCAATATGTAAAGGTTCTATGTTCACTCAGTAGAGTTGGTTAGAATCCTAATCAGGATCCTAGTAACGCAGATAAGACGTATGTCCTTTCCCAAGAACTTTCAATCTGATGTGCTTATGACACATGTAACCAGAGTCAAACTTTGGAAATAAAAGAACTTCATCCAGTTCAACTACATTTTTTAAACCCCTTTTTTAAATTGTAGAATTCAACATAGATATAAGGAAGTGCACAAACTGAAAGTGTAAAACTCAATAATTTATAACACAGTAATCACCATACAATCACTTTCCAGGTCAAGAAAACAGAACACTGGAAGCACCCAAATCCCGTCATGTCCTCTCCCAAACATTATCTTCTCTCTCCAAATAGAACCACATCGTTCTATTATTTTCCTATTTCCATTGGTTTTCTTCATAGTTCGCCTACCTAAGTATACATCTCTAAATTCGATTTAATTTTGCCTCATTGTTTTTTTATATTTATGTAAATGTGATCATGTAGCATTTTTTATGTGCCTTGCTTCTTTCATTCTATGTAATGCTTGTGAGATTCATACAAACATTTTTTGAACATTTCCATTTATCTAAATCTTGTCTAATTTCTCCCAGTATTTTATATTTTTCTGTGTAGAGGTTTTGCGTGTAATTTGTTTGATTTATTCTTAGATATTTGATTTTTTTATGCCATTGTGGGTGGGTTTTTCATCTTCTGCTCATTGCTAACATATAGAATTAATTACAATTACCTAATTTTATAGTTACAATACAACAGCATTGATAAACACTAATTTATTATGGGAAAATAATGAAGATTTTATTCCTTTTAATCTTTATATCTTTATTACTTTTTCTTGTCTCATTGCACTGGCTAGGATCTCCAGTACAATGCTGAATAGAAGTAATAAAAACATCCTTGCCTATTCTCAATCTCCTGGTAGAGAAAAACTTTAGACATTTCACTATTACTACATATATATTTGCTGCAGGTTCTTTGTATATAGTATTTAACATACTATGAGTCTTTATTTTCCTATTTCCACAAGTAGTTTTTTTTTTAAGTTCACAAATGGATATTGAATTTTATCAAGTAAACTAAATTGGTAGTCAAAAAATTTCCCTTAGTACTTTTGCAGTTTCAACAGCTATAAGACCTAGACAATTTTGCTGGCAAGTTACCATACCTTTAAAATAGATATTATCTGTATTATACAAGTCATTTAGGAAACTAAAAATAAAGGGAGGAAGATATACAATATATTTTTATGAGATTTGTGTAACCATAATAACAAAACCAAACACAGCATGAGAAAAGGAAAGTATATCTCAATAGCATTTTTATTTGCTTTTTCCAGCTTTACTGAGGTATAAATGACAAATTAAAATTGTATATTTAAGGTGTACAATGTGATATTCTGATATATGAATACATTGTGAAATGACCAGCACAGTCAAGCTAATTGACATATCAATTATCAACTTCTTGGTGAAACTTTAGAAACATCCCCACTAAAGTCAAGAATGGAGGATGGTGAACATCATGCCAACTCTTTAACATTATACCTTTGGTCTTACCCAATAGAATGATAAGGAAAAAAATGGGAGGAATAAAAATTGGAAAGAAAGAAACAAAATATCCATATTTGTGAATGCTATAGAATATCCCAAAGAACCTACACATGGATAAGAATAATGAGAAAAATTTGGGGTTACAATATTAAAGTATAAAAACAAATACCATTAGGATGAATAAAAATAGAACAATTACATGACCCTTCAAAATTTTCTTGTGTCCATTTGTAGTAAACCCCACCTTTGACTTTCAGTTCCTGGAAATCACTGATTTTCTTTCCATCCCTATAATTTTGGCATATTCCAAAAAGTCATACAAATGAAATAACATAGTATTTAGCCTTTTGAATCTGGCTTCTTTCATTAGCATAATGTATTTAACTCATCCACACTGTTTCATGAGTTAGTGGATCATTATTTTTACTGCTAAGTAGTATTCCACTGTATGATGAACTACAATTTGGTTTTCCATTTACTAGTTAAAGGACATTAGGATATATCCAGTTTTTTGTAACCATGAATAAAGCTTCTATAAACAATCACATACAAGTTTTTGAGTGAACATAAGTTATCATATCTCTCTGGGACATTTAGAGGTGGCATAGTTGTCAAACTATTTTCAAAAGTAACTATCATTTTGTTTTCCTTCAGCAACATATAAGAATGCCACTTGCTCTATATCCTCATCAGCACTTGGTATTGTCACTGTTTTTTATTTTAGCCATTCTAATAGGTCTATAGAGGTATTTTGTTGTTTTACCTTGTATTTTCCAACTGATAAATGATGTTGGTTTATAGTTTTGTTTTCTTTTACTGTCTTTGATTTTGGTTTCAGAATGATGTTGGCTTTATAGAATTAATTGGGAAGTATTCCTTCCTCTTCTGTTTTCTAGAAGAGATTGTGTAGAATTGGTATTATTTATTCCTTAAATAATTGGTAGATTTCACCAGTGAAGCCATCTGGGCCCAAAAGATTTTTAACTGTGAACTCCATTTCTTCAATATACATAAAGAAATTCATATTTTTTTCTGTGAACTTTGGTAGTTTATGTTTTCCCAGGAATTTGTCTATTTCATCTAATCAAATTTATAGGCATAAACCTGTTTATAATATTCCTTTATTATTTGTTTAATATCTCATGGGTCCATAGCTATGTCTCCTTTTCCATTCCTGATATTCATAATTTGTGACTTCTTTCTATTTTTGTGGTCAGTCTGGCTAAAGGTTTATCAGTTTTATTGACCTTTTCATAGAACCAATTTTTGGTTTCATTAATTTCCTGTTTTACTGTTTTCATTTTAATTTCTTATTTTTATTCCTACCTTTTAATGCTTGCTTTGGGTTTAATTTGCTCTCTCTTTTTTTAAGTTTCTTAAGGTTGAAACTTAGATCACTGACTTAAGACTTCTATTATTTTCTAATATAAGTATTTAACAATATAAATTGCTCTCCAAGCATGGTTATAGATGTACCCCACAAATTTTGATATGTTGTATTTTTATTTTCATTCAATTCAAAATATTTCTAATTTCCCTTGTGACTTTCTCTTTGATCATTTAAAAGTGTACTATTTAATTTCAAATATTTAGAGAATTTTCAGATACATCTGTTATTAATTTCAAGTTTAATTCATTTATGTCCAAAGACCATACTTAGTATAATTTCAATTTTTAAAATTTTGTTAAGGTTTTTTTAAATTGCCCAGAATATGATCATTATAGAACATCTAGAAAATTCATATAAGCCAAAACAATATTTTAAAAATCTGTGGCCCAGAAATAATTAATACTTTGATATATATTTTTCAGTTTCAATTAAGGAAACTATTTTATAGCATGTGAAGTGCCTAGAAATATAGATTTCTCTATATAAATATAAATTTCTGTATTATATGTGTATAAATAAAATATTCATATAAAATTATATATTATATATAAAGTTGTATATATAATTCTATATATTTTTTATATATTTATTATACATACAATGAATTGGAAAGTGTTCCATCCTCTTGTTACAGGAGAACATCAGAGACCCTAGCCCTTGGGGCTCCATTGAGTGGAGGGTCCCTGGATACATGTAGGATACAACCAAATGAGCTCCAGGTACAGCATGAGGCAGATTTATGGAGAGGCAGAAGGTATGGATTACACAGCAAAGTGGAGCAGACTACTCAGCAGGCACAGTAAACACACACACATGCCCACACACACACCCCACTCCCAGTTTGTTCCTTTATTGGAAGTATAAAGAGTATGTAAAGCAGAGCACAGAATAGTCATGATTTCTCTGAGAAGATTCTTAGAAGAAGGGGTCTTTTCTTATTAGACCTATACTGCGGATTGTCCTGACAATTGTAAACTGTCATCGTGCTGATGGGTGTAATTTTTACTAGGTAAATGAGATTTTAGTGAAGTTAGAGGTCTATTCCCGTTCAGATTGGTTTGGCTTAGTTCCAGCCAGCTTCTTCTGCACCTATTTGTCAGTTTCAAGCCCCTCTGCCCAGGTTTGCCCACTGTTCTCATGCTGCCTGGTTAAGCTAGCTCAGACTTTCTGTCTGCTTCACTCTGCCATTCCCTTCCCTATCTCACTCATACACACACACGGACACATACATACACACATAAACATATATAAAGAAGGATGCTGTTTCCAACCATGAATATGTAGCTCCCTGATTTGAAGAACAAGTATACTTGATTCATAAGAACAAAAAATGGAGGATTTGGGGACAATGTACTGAAATCCAAAATGGAAGTATTTAGGGAGGTAAGGAATATGGCATGAAGAAGTCTTCAGAGTTTTACCTTAACATTCTTTCATATTAAACCTCTTTCCCCAACAGGAATAGCAAATGTTTTACTGGTCTGCAAGTAAATACAACCAAACCCAGGATCTCTTCATCTCAGCTAGAAAAGTGTGGCTCATGGAACCCAGGCCAGACATTCTCACATATTTCACCAAGCCTTAAAGGTAAAGAGCTCCAACCATTCTTCTTAGAAATCAAGATTTGACATGGGGTAAAATTAATCATACACAAAGAGAGGTCCCTCCAGGGACGCCATCTTACCTCCAGAACTACAGCAGAACAAAAAGGCAGCCCTGTGGGGGGTAAAGAATTGAAGAATTTCTATTTCCTTACAGTAAACAAACCAACTGAGAGAGAACAAGCTGATCTGCTTTAAGAACAAATAGACCCTGAGAACTAGAAAATTTAGGTCCACCAAGTTTTATTCACAAAAAAAACTCTCTTTAAAAAGAATTACAGATTCTTCCAAAATATAAACTATACCCCAAGGCTAACTTTTCTTTGAGTCTAGATTCTGTGGGAATCTTACATAAAATTAAGAGTTCAATTGCACAAAATAACTAATTTACTATATCTTCAATATTCCAAGCATGTGGAGGAGACCAAATAATGTAACAGCCACCAAGAGAGACAAAACTGTGTCCAAGGGCTTGATTAGAAGGTGATCTGTCTGGAAAACAAGATACTTAACAGAAAACTAGTATCAAACCGGAGCCCCTTCTTTTCATTGTATTCCTTCTGCTTTAGGTAATAGTCTGTTACCAGTCATGAGTGGATATGTCCTTTCATATGACACATCTTCAGGTAAAAATTCATATGCCTTTTTCTTTAATTCAGTTGAATAAAAGATCTCATTTACAAATTGGTAATGACAGCTTATCAAAATGTTTGCTCTGTGCCTCCTTCATGGGTGCACATTAACAGAAACAGTGAAAAGCATAATGTCAACTCTTCATCTAATTTAAACATCTTCAGACAGAGAGAGATTTCAAAACTAATTTGTTCTAGACCAGCAAAGTACAGCACTTCTCTTTTCAAAGTGCTTTTTTATTATTAATCACTTTATCTGCACAACATCCCATGAACTGATTCAGTCTAATCTCCATTTTATGGATGAGTACCGTTTGGGCAATGAGATGATAGTAATCTGCTATAGGCTATGAAATGAGAGTAGTGGACAGTGGCTACCACCAATGAGGATGATTACTTTCTGAGTCCTAATCCTGACTTTCCTGTAGATTGTTAGAATTTTGTTTTTATTATACACACACACACATACACATACACACATATTCTTTATATTAAGCTACAGCTTATGTTGACCTTGTACACATAGATATAAAAGGAACCACCAGCTACTCTGTAGAGGCAGATGGCACAGCAGAGTAAAAGGAAATCAGAAATCTGGAATCAAGTAGACCAATTCAAGTCTTGGTTTTGCCATCTACCAGTTACATTACCCTCTCCGAGTGCCATTTTCCTCATCTGTAAAATGGGGCTAATAGCATCATCTTCAGAGAGGTAATGAGATAACAGAGCAAATGCAAGCACATTAATTGGTACACAGTTGATGCTTGAATATCTGTTCTCTTCTTCCTTCCCCCCATCTCATTAATAAATACAGCAGGTGGCAAATTAAGTTAAATCAGTGTCCTTTACTATTTACCCTGAAATGCAAGCAGCAAACAGCTCAGGACAGAGCTAAATTGGACACATGCAATCCTCAGATAAACTGTTCACAAATAGCCAAACAGACAGATATGAGTAATTCCCATGTCCCTGTTATTACTTACTCTATCCAAAGGGCTAATGGTGGTGACAGCTGCCAACAGGCAGGCGGTGGAAGAAGTGAGTTGTTATGGACAGGACTAATGCAATACCAGGTAATTCCCCATATAATTAGGGGTTGAATCAGTGCAAACTCCTTCCTTAAGCATTTCTCTTTCCCATAGATGTTAAACTTAGCATAGGCAAGCTACTCTCAGACTGCTTTCTACTTAATAGCATTAGCTTCCAAAACTGCTCAGGAAATTCTTTGCCATTCATTCTGAAGAGAAACACTCTAAAAAGCTGAAAATATCAAGACATCTTTCCCCACCACTTTCATGCTGTTTCAATACTCTTTATTGTCATATTTTACCAGTTTGAAAACAAGTGTCTCAAAGGGCCTATTCCCCTCTTCAAAAGGATGGACTGTGTCTTATGCTCTGGAAAAGGACCACAGAAATAATTGAGCCTCAGACTCCCAAAGATTCCTCAGGTTCCCTGAAGGAACTTTCCACTGCTGCCACCCAAGGTCCTAACACCCTAGCCTGATCCCAAAGTATTTCTCCTCACCTTTTCTCCAGCACACAAGACTTAGAGAGTTTAAAACTTTTTTTTTTAATGTGAAGAACTGTAGGGACCCAAAATTTCATTACATGACCTGGAACAAGTGTTCTAACTTCTCAGGACTACAAAGAGGTTGGTAGCAATCTTGGCAATCTGGCCACTATTCCACGGTTTCCTATGTACAGAAATAGTCTGGTTATGGAAACCTCTGGACAAGGAGTTGGAAGGGCTGGTCCTGGGCCCTAGTTCTGATAACATTTGTGTGGGGCCTTGACTTCTACAGCTTCAGCTTCCTCTATTTATACAATAACAGTCAATGGTTAGATCAGGGGTTTTGATGAAAGCTGACTGTTGCCCCAGAGACATGCTTATAGTCACAAAGATTGGCATAACATATCAGGAGATGGCCTGGCCCACAGGGCTGGTTGGGCCTCCACTCTCCAGAACTCAGAGGTTACTGTTCTCATGTACCCTGACAAGTAGGGGTGTCTCCCTCACCTACTGGCCCCTGTTGCTCTGGTTGCCGGAGACAAGGAAGAATACATCAAGGAGAAAGAAGCATGAGCAGGCCAAGATAAGATGTAATGACTAGACCAGTAGCTTGATATACTCTCCACACCCACAAACTGAGGCCTCTGCAAAGAAAGATCTCGCTTCTGTGGCCCTGTGTGCATTTACGTAGGAAGACAGCCAAAATGTCTCACTTATTGTTGATGTTATATGCATGAGAGAGAAAGCCTGCCCTGTAGTCACTCCCTACCCAGGAATACTCTGCAGAAACGCACACTGCATACAAATTGCCCAGCAGAACTTTTTGAAGCAGAGTGGAGGTAGAAGTGTTCCTTGGCTAGTGTCTCATCCCAGTGAGGGCCAGGCAGCAGCGGCCTCTGCAGTAGCAATAGAAGGTCCTTGGAAGTATCTCAGCAGCTCCAAAAGTAAGGACAAAGAATAAGGTATAGTTCTACATTGTCTACTACTAATTAGGCAATAGTATACCTAGCTCATAACATTGCTCTAAGAAGTAAATGAATTAATATATGTAAAGGACTTTAACAATGCCTGGCCCTAAGACAAGACTACTAAATGTTAGCTATTAGTGCCATAAACTACTTCACAAAGAAAAAACCTCCTGGAATTCAATCTAACAGTATGAAATCAAAAGATCTTCTTTTACACTCAATTGAATAGAAAGGCCAGGAACTAGAAGATATGGTTAGTCCTTAATCCCTTTATTTAGCACAGTGAGAAATGCTGATTCTAATGCATAGACTGTTATTATAAAATAATAACTGTATTATAATATATACTATTACATATTACACATATACTACCTGAGCTGGGTCTCTGTTTGACTCCACCCCACTCAGATCCATTCTCTTCCTTTCTCTGCTCTACTCAGTATGCCAGAAAGCCAACATCTCTCATGGGGGCCCCTCCCTCACTGAATCCTGACTGGATCTGGACAACGGGAGGCTCCAGCAAGAGACAGAAGCAGCTGCATTCCCCCACAGCTATAGCTCCTGCTTTCTGGGCCCTCTCTCAGGACCCAGCTCCCTCAGGGTTTGAGTAATGCCACTCCTTCCCTTTGCCCCTTCAGGCCAAGGAGTTACAACAGCTTTCCAACAGACTAGACTGTGGATATCTCACCATCCGTTGCTAGTCCCCTTAACATCGTCCACACCTCTGAAACTCTGAAAATCGTCTATTACATTATCTTTAGTTCAATGCTTCGGACTGTGGTATCAATTTCCTCTTGGGACACTAACTGAAACACCTTCTTATTTTCTTATCTAGATGTTTCCTTGAAGTTAATCTTTTCTTCCCAGCCAGAAGTTAGCAGAATTGCCTTCAATGTCCCTCATGCTTTCTCTCTTCCACCTCATTCCCCCTCCCCCACCCCAAACAAACAACAGCAAGAGCTATGTACTCAGGGCACAAAAATAAAGCTGACGTGGCTAGTGCTCCATGAAATTCCATGTTTTCCCCAGATAAAGGCACCTTTAACTAAGGAAATCATCTCTAAAACTTGACATGCCTGTTGCAATGAGTCTTTGTACTTCACAGCTGAGCTGTTCTTGATAGTTTAGACCAATTATTCTCAACAGTAATGTCAAACTTAACACAGCCTTAACTCAACTGTGAACTCTGCCACAGTAATCAGTTACTAATAATAACGATATAGACATGTTACAGATATGATGTCTATGTCTATCTATACAAAAATTTAGGAACGATTCAAGTTTTGTCAAAAAATATCACTATCCTTGCTTAAATTCCAGCCTTCTCTTCAAAGGGAGAGGAAAAGGAGAAGTCCTATTACCAAAAGGGCAATGGCAATTTTATAAGAAAAAGCTAAGAATATGATTGCAAAAGCTGAAAAGTTCATGAGAGTGTCATTTTTTTTCATTAATACATGTGTGTTGAAGTCTTCCAGGGGGTGGACTCTGTACCAACCATGGAGGATCCAGAAGTAAACAAGACAGAAATGATTTCTACCCTCCAGGATTTGACAGTGTGATGGTCAAGACAATTTTGACTAAGCTCATGAGTATGATGAATGTCATGAGAGATTTAGATGCTATTTGAGAATATGAAGAGACTCAACTGACCCTGGGCAGTCAAGGAAGGTTCCTCTAAGGAAATTTAAGCTGAGCCCTGATAGACTGGCATTGTCTAGCTGACTGGGAGTGGGAAAGATGGAACAGAGCAAGATATGGGAAAGAAGATCACATGTTCAAGGAGTTGAAATAGGCCAGCATTCCTATAGTAGAAGGAGTGAGGTTGTAGAAGAGGGCCAGATATTGCAGAAGATTGACCAGATTTAGATCATGAATTTTATCTTGAGGCCAATGGGGAGCCATTGAAGGGCTTTAAGGAGAGAGTCATTACTAGATTCTGAAAAGATCTGTCTGGCTGCAATAGAAAACTGGATCAAAGAGGGCAGAAAAGGATGTGGGGAGACTGTTTTGTAGGCTGGTACATCTAGTCCAGGCCAAGGATGACACTTGTTTGAACCAAGAGAGCAGTAATGATGGAAGAAAGTGGTTGCATTCAAAAGGTATTGAGAAAAAGAATCAGTAAGATTTGGAAATTGGTAGGATGTGGAGAGTGAAGAACAAGGTAGAGGTCTGACGACTCCCAGGTCTCTGGCTTAAGTAGTTGGATGGATGATGCTGCCATCTCCAGAGATGGGGGAACACAAGATAAAGACAGGGCTGGGAGCATGGGAACATCACACATTAGGTTAGATGAAAAAAAAATGGTTAAGAACCACTGACTTAAACTGTAGGTTGAATCATATAAAACTGTCAATATTGGACTATTTTTGATGTACAAAAATGTAAATTTAATTTGGTCCAACTTAATAGCAATAGTACTGGTACAAAAACACCTCTCCCAGGATTATCATAATGTTTAAGGAACCACTGATTATGGTGCTTTATGAGCCTTTCTTCAAGGACAGGTCTGTAATGTCTATAATCATATTCAAGAAGAAGCCATAGGAAGGGGGCACAGAGATACATGAACACACATACACCAGGGGACCTAACTCCAGGTATGAAAAGGTACAGACTCATCAAACCCAAGTGAAGAGAATTCAGCTGCATGCAGCATTACTATAAGATCAAATATATCCAGTGTACCCCAGGGCTATTCTAGGACTATTGGAAAACACTTATCCAATTAACTTAAAGCCGGCAGTGAAGTCAGAGTTTCAAAACTGGTTCACGCTTATTCACCATAACACAAGGAAGAGCAGGCAAGAAAGGTACTGTGTTTCTAATTTTAAACAAGAATCCATGTTTCTCGCTCAGGAATTCACTTGGAGAAACAGGTAACAGAAGACCATCTGGAGGTTCCATCCTAGATCTTGGATCACTGTCAACTGTCTTTATTGCATATTGAAATCCTGCAGCTCTGTTTTTATATAGGACATAAAGGACAATAAAGGGTATTAATCAGGATCTAGCATTTCTCAGTGCACTTTCTGGCGGAATATGCCTCCTCCTCAGGCTGTGTCCTTTTGCTACTGAATTCCAAGGTTCTGATCCTATTTATCTTGAAGTGAAATCACAAATGTAACAGCGTGGGAGGTGGAGGCAGGTAGCTTCAGTTGTCTGTACAGTATGATATTATTCTCACTGAGCACAGCTTTATCCTGAGGTCACTTCAAATTAGGGATTCACTTTACTTTGCTTCTCTCTGGTGTTAGTACCCGACTCATGATTAAATAGGGGTCAGAGAAATAAGCTGCTAGTAAAAGGTAAAATTGCACACTTAAAAGGCTCAATCTACTACGATAACCATTAGCTCAAGTTAATATTAACCCAGAGTTTTTCAATGTATGGATATTAACAAGTTTGATTTCTTACACATTATTTTTCCATGTGAAGTCTCACTACCAGGCATGTAACAGTACCTGGCTGTTTTCTTCACTCCTCCAACCTTGGGGTGGGAGGAGGGAAATTTATGCTCCATATTTAATGAACTTCTTTGCTTATTTTATTTCTGAAATGCTTTAACAAGTAGATGGAATATTTTGAATTTGTTACATTTGTTAGTTTCTTTCAAAAAACTAATTGCATATTTATATTAAAAAATTTAAAAAGAGCTCCTAATTTCCTGTCAAAAAAACAGATGCTGTTTATAATCTGCTTACTGGGTGATTTTAACAATTTTATAGACATGTCTGTGGCTAGTTGGTTGCAATTGGTTAGAGCAGTAATTCCCCATCCTTTGGGATTTTCAATGCCTTGTTATTTTTGGTTTCATTTTGTATTTCCAACTGCCTCCACCTTCTCAGGTTTGGCATATACACATCTTCCTATAAACCACCTAAGCCAGAAACCCCCCAAAAAATCTGATCTGCATACCTTCTTTCCCTTCATCCAAGACTCCTCCCAGAGTCAGTCAAGTCACCAAATTCTGCTTGTTTTCCCCCTAAAGCATCTTTCTAATCTGTCTTCTCTGCTTCATCTTCAAAGCTGCTACCTGGTTTAAGCCTTATAATCTATCACTCCAACTGCCAGAGCCCTCCAACTCTTTACCCTGTTTTTAACTATTCCCCCATTCATGCAGCCTTCAGTACATCCAGCACAACCTTTCTAAACACACAGATGTGATCATTTGCTTCCCATTTCAACCTCTCAGTGCCTCTCCCTTGCTTATAGGATATAGTTCAATACCCTCAGCATGACAGGCAAGGCCATCTGTCTTGTAGCTCTTTCTTCCCTTTCCAGCCTTACTCCCCTTTCCCCATCCAACACTGCCTCTAAGCACCAGCCATGACCACTTACCTGTAAGTTCCTGAGTATGCTCTATACTGGCTCACACCTTTATACTATTACATTTTATTCTCTCTACATAAGAATATCCCCTGCCAAATTAAGTTTTTCCTCTTTTGCGCTGCACCAAACTGGGTAGATAGCTCTATATTTGGATCTATCACACTATACAATGATTTTGTTTCCATGGCTGCTTTCCTCTGTAGAACACAAGAAAGGCAAAGAGTTTTCTTATTCATTTGACCAATGACAATGCCTAGCACAGTGGCTAACCTATGGTATGTGCTCAGTCAATAGGTGGATGAGGTGTTAAGGTGCATTTGCTTAATTTTTTTTAAATTGATGAACATTATTTTGCTATAAGAATATAGAAAATTCCTTCAAATACATAAATTGTAAAATGCTGTCCAATCTTCACTGAATTGTTGTAGTAACCCCACCATTTCCCCCACTCCCAGTGGGTCTACTTTTCTCTTCTAAAAGCCACAGACAATCTCTGATTCCCAATCATACAAATATTTCTAAATGATGCCTAAGCCTAAATGTATAATGCATAATTTTAAAATTTTCACATAATATGCCTAAAAGAGGGACAGTAGGAGCATTCTTATATATAAGACAGCATTATGGATATAAACTTAACATTCAAGAGGATAAATGCCTAGTGGCAAGCTTCCCTGTGCTCCCATCTGTCTGCCTGGCCTGCTCAGCCCAGCAGCACTACCATTGCTGCCCAGCAGGCAGAGGGTGGCCTCACCCACAACAATCCAGCAGAAGGCCACACAGCACACAAAAAGCCTGCTGAAATGAGCTGTCAATTGCTGCTGACAGAGATGAGCCACTGTCCCAGACAGGCAGAAAGGCAGCCCCACCTACAGCCAACCAACAGCAACTGAGGCTCCACCACAAAGGAGAAACAGGCACTGGAGAGTAAAAAGTCTTGAGCTTCTGGGCACCAAAGAATGCCTTCTTCATAAAGCTGTTACTTTCTAGACTAGGTGTCAAAGCAAATCTGTCTAACACAAAGGAAGAAACACAGAAACCCTGACAAAATGAGGAAGCAGAGGAATATGTTCCAAACAAAAGAACAGGATAAGACATCAGGAAAGGGCCAAATGAAATGTAGATCACCAATCTTCTCGATAAGATCTCAAAGTAACAGTCATAAAGATGCTCAGTAAACCTGGGGAAAAAAATTGAGGATCTGAGCAAGAACTTCAACAAAGAGATAGAAGAGTTGAAAAAGAGCCACTCAGAGCTGAAGAACACAATAACTGAAATGAAAATACAATGGAGGGAATGAATAACAGATTGCTACAAGGAGAGGAGACAATCAGTAGGTGGAAATTAGAGAACAGGAAAACAAAAAAGCTGAGGTACAGAGAGAAAAAAGAATTTCTAAACATGAGATGATGCTGAGAGCTGTATGACAACTCCAAATGAAAACAATATTCGCATAATAGGGGTACCAGAAGGAGAAAAGAGAGACAAAGGAGCAGAAAGTCTCTTTGAAGAAATAATTGCTGAAACTTCTTCCATCTGGGGAAAGAAACAGACACCCAAGTCCTAGAAGCTCAGAGAGTCTCTAACAAGAGGAACCCCATTAAAACAACACCAAGACATATAGTAATTAAAATCGTAAAAATTAAAGATAAAGAGAGAATCTTAAAAGCAGAAAGAGAGAGGCAGACAGTTACCTATAAGGGAATCTCCATAAGGCTATCAGCAGACTGCTCAGCAGAAACTTTACAGGCCAGAAGGAGGGGCATTAAATATTTCATGTACTGAAAGGGAAGAACCTACAACTGAGAATCCTCTTCCACCAAGGTTATCATTCAGAACTGAAGGAGAGATTAAAAGTTTCCCAAATAAGTGAAAGTTGAAAGAATTCATCACCACTAAACTGGCATTACAGGACCTGTTGAAGGGACTTCCGTAAATGGAAATTTTATTAAGTCTAAATATTTTAATTAGTTTTAATTAGTGAAAATAAACCTACAATAAAGGTAATAGACCAATTACTGACTAAGCAAGTATGAAGTTAAAAAAAACAAAAGTAGTAAAATCAAGTATACACAAAATCAGCCAAGAGATACCCAAAAGGGGTAGATTATGATATCTTATACATAAAGTATAGAGGAGGCAGAAGAATAAAAAAGTAGTATTTTTAGATTGTGTTCAAAAGAGAGCTACCAACAACTTAATATAGACTGTTATATATTTTAGAAACTGTCAATGAACCTTATGGTAACCACAAAGCTAAAGCCTATAATAGATGCACAAAAAATTAAAAGAAAAAAGATAAATCAAATGTTAAGGGGGAAAAAGATGGCACCATGAGAAGTGAACCAGAAACCTCCCAAAACCACATATAACACAAAAATACAGCAAATACAACTAATCCTGAAAGAGCGATCCAAAGACTGCAACAAACTGCCTACATCAGTGAAAAAGAGAAGACTTCACAGAAAAGAATAAAGTAGCAAAGCTGAGATCCAGTGGGACCCAAGCACTCCCGCCACCCCAGCTCACAGGCAGGAGGAAGACAAATGGAGCAGAGAGGGAGTACAAGCCCAGGACTGCTAAACACCCACCCCTGGAGATCTGCTTCAGGAGCACAAACCCACATTACACGGTGCTCTGGATATTAGAGGAATAAAGAAATTGAACTACTAATCAAAAAACTACCTAAGAACAAAACGCCTGGACCAGAAGGCTTCACCACCGAACTTTGTCAAACATTTAGTGAAGACCTAATACCCATCACCATTCAAGTTTTCTGAAAGTAGAAGAGGAAGGAATACTTACAAACTCATTCTATTAGGCCAGCATCCCTCTAATAACAAAACCAGGCAAAGATACCACAAAACAAGAAAATTAAAGACCAAATCCCTGATGGACGTAGATGCAAAAATATTCAACACAATATTAGCAAACTGGGACTTCCGGGAAGATGGCGACGTGAGCAGAGAGGCGGAAATCTCCTCCCAAAACCATATGTATTTATGAAAATACAAGTACAACTATTCCTAAAAAAGAGACCAGAAGATACAGGACAGCACATAGCCTGCAGCTACACCTGAGAGGACACGGCACCCCAAGAGGCAGGTAAGATATGGAGCCATGACCCACCGGGACCCGAGCATGCCCCCACCACAGCGCACCGGCGGAAGGAGAGGATTCATAGCTGGGAGGGAGTGGAAGTACAGGTCCGCAAAATAACCAGGCCCGGTGATCTGCACTGGGAGCACTGACACACATTGCGCAGTGTAGTGGAGACTGGAGAGACAGAGGGTGCAGGATCTGAGCGGGAACGCACTGGATCCTCGCAGCCAGTCCCGGGACAAAACTCAAAATGGATCAAAGACCTGAATGTAAGTCATGAAACCATAAAACTCTTAGAAAAAAACATAGCCAAAAATCTCTTGGACATAAACATGAGCAACTTCTTCATGAACATATCTCCCCAGGCAAGGGAAACAGAAGTAAAAATGAAGAAGTGGGACTATATCAAACTAAAAAGCTTCTGTACAGCAAAGGACACCATCAGTAGAACAAAAAGACATCCTACAGTATGGGAGAATATATTCACAAAAAATGTATCTGATAAAGGGTTGACATCCAAAATATATAAAGAACTCATGCACCTTAACAAACAGAAAGCAAATAATCCAATTAAGAAATGGGAAGAGGACATGAATAGACACTTCTCCAAAGAAGAAATACAGATGGCCAACAGGCACATTAAAAGATGCTCCACATTGCTAATCATTAGGGAAATTCAAATCAAAACCACAATGAGATATTACCTCACACCAGTTAGAATGGCCACCATCCAAAAGATAAGAAATAAGAAATGTTGGCAAGAATGTAGAGAAAAGGAAGCTCTCCTACAGTGTTGATTGGAATGTAAATTGGTACAGCCACTGTAGAAAGCAGTATGGATGTTCCTCAAAAAACTAAAAGTAGAAATACCATACAACCCTGTAACTCCACTTCTAGGAATTTACCCAAAGAAAACAAAAAGATATAATCACCTATATGTTTATTGCCACATTATTTACAATAGCCAAGATATGGAAGCAACCAAAGTATTCATCAATAGATGAATAGATAAAGAAGAGGTGGTACATATATACAATGGAATATTATTCAGCCATAAAAAAGAAAGAAATCCTGCCATTGATGATAACATGGGTAGATCCAGAGGGTATTATGCTCAGTAAAAAAACCCAGACAAAGACAAATACCATATGATTTCACTTATATGAGGAATCCAAAAACAAAACAAAATGAACAAAACATCAGTAGACACATAGACACTGAGAAGTGACTGGTGGTTACCATGGAGGAGGGGTTGGACTGGGTGGGTGAAACAGGTGAAGGGAATAAAGAGGCACAAAATCTCAATCATAATATAAGTGGGTCACAGGGTGGAAATGCAGCATGGAGAATATAGTGAATGGTCTGTAATGGCTTCCTATGTTGACATACAGTAACTGTGCTAGAGGGGGTAAGGATTTAATAATGTGTGTAACTGTTCAATCACTGTGTTGTATACTTGAAAGCAATATAATTTTGTATATCAACTATACTTCAATTTTAAAAAAAGAGGAGAAATGCCTACTCAGAGTCAAGTAGCAACTTGAAAATCTTTCTTTGTACTAAAACTAGATTATTTTGTGAAAATATCATTATTTTTGACTCATCCTAAAAGAAGGGGCTCCTCCCAAAATATTCAGGTCATAGACCTTACAATAGTGCATCCACATGTTAGGCCAGAAATTAAGTCTTGAATCAAAACACAATGGACAATAAAAATCCCAGGGCCTGAGTAATATTTTAATTTATCATTCACTCCTTTAAGATGTTTAGCCAGAACTGCTAAAATTTGTTTCCCTGTTGAGAGTCTTAAAAATAAACTTTAAACTTAAGAGCTCTGTGAATTGAGTCCCTTTACAGATTGAAACCAGTTTATTTGTTAACTTTGCTTACAAGTAAAAACATACAGCTGTTTAGTTTAATTAACCAAGGATATAAATTGCCCAGAAATGTTTTCCTTTTTATAAATAAAACTACTAAGGAAGAATACAGAAGATATTGCCTGCCTGTGTGTATTCATTCTTTCAGTGAACTTCTATTGGAAGCCCTTGGTAAGCCCTGGGGCTACTGAAATGAATAATTCACAGTCCTCTCCTTCAAGAGTTCCCCAGCAAATGGGGATATGATGCCTAATCCGTAATTGTGAAACCATGTGGGAGGTTAGTGATAGAGAAGCACGGGGTTTGGGCCCAGAAGAAGAGTATCTAACCCACAGGTGGCCGAGCAGAACAGACATCCATTTTTGAGACTTAAGGGACCAAGAATAGGCACATTAGAAGTAAATTTATAGTGAGATGTGAGGAATGGGAAGATGTCGAACTTACAGCTACTGATCTCAGTTCTCTCAATAGCAGAGGATTCTAGATCCTTTGCTGAGAGAAAGGAATCAAGTATTTGAATAGGGGGGTCTCTTCTAAGAGTAGTGAAAGTGTGGAATCATTTTGGGGAAAAATAGGAAAGGGAAGTGGCTAAAGAAAACAAAGGGTGGCTGTGTGGGCTTAGTTAGGGGTCTGAATCTATCCATAAGCCAGAAAAAGCAAACAGCAACACTATTCCACATCAGGGTTTTGTACACCCACACAGCAGAAAGATACAAGAGGAATTAAGAAGGCTGGTAAGAAGCTGGTTCAGATGGCTAGCCATAGGTTGGATGGCAAAGGAAGGTTATTCAGCAGTGCATGATGAGTAGTGTGATCATTTACCCATGTTTGCCCAGGACCTTCCTGGTATAATTATTGTAGTGTCCACTTTCACTTGCAAAAACACATCCCTGTTGATGGCCAGGGAGATTTAATAAGGGAATGGGTCTCCATGAGGTTAAGGGAATAGAGTGTTGTAACAAAAGACTGGAATGAAGGAGTTATGACTGAAGAAGGATGGGGTTCCTGGTAATAAGATAAAGGGCATGGTCCTGGGAGAGGGTGGCTGAGATGGCACAGAGATGACAGTCTTCACAATTATGGTAGCCCAGGAATTATGAGGCTAATTGGTTGGACGGGTCATTTTCGTGGCCACTGAGATCAGCATCTGGCACTCAGTAGACATTCAAGAAATGTTGGAAGATGTGGCAGGAGTTGAAGTGGGAAGGGAGGCTATGAATCAGGTCCGCATGTTACAGACTCTAGGGAGCTCAGCAGACAAGGAGAGACAGAAATGAAAAGAGGTTCAAGATGGCATAGATGTGTGCCTGAGATGGAATATAAAAATGTACTTTTAAAAGAGGGAAGAATAATGACCAGACAGCAATAAGGGGCAAGCTGGTAGTTGATGGGGTGCTGGCTACAGCAGGAGTGCTGTCCCCAAGAGACAGGAATGGGGAGCACCACTGTATGAGGTCTTGCACATGGGGTCTGCAGAGGGCAGCAAACGTTCCACTAGGAGAGGCCATGGGCTCTATCTCAGCTAACTGCATCCAACTGACGTCAAAAAATCCAAAAACCAAATTAGAAAATTCATAGGAAGTTTAAGGGTACTGGGTAACTTCTCATGTATCATTTTTCTTTTATTGTATAATCCTAATACATCTTGCAGAGCTGGTATTATGAAACAAAGACAATACACTGCTTTAACCTTTTGGAGCTAAAGTGTTAATTATGTTACTTAATTGTTATTACCTAACAATTACTAGAAAAAAGACTGATGTTATAAATAAGTCATTTCTGCTTCCCACATAAGATCTTTTCTCAGTGTTTGAGGAGAGAACTGTAGCTTGTCCTGAGATGTCTCTTCCCGTCTGTGTGGAGCATAGAGACAGACCTCAATAAGTAACTACCCACGAGTTGTTCTGGATTCCCTAAAAATATACAACATACTAAATAGTCTCAAAGTATCCTTTAAAATTGCAAATTAAGTGATCACCAGATATAAAGACGGTAAAACACAAAATGTTTTAACTCAACTAAAAGATTATCATGAAATTCAGTATTTTTAGGATAATTTGAAAATGTTTGGGTTCCTCTGCCCTTTAATAATAATTTGGGGTGGGGTGGAGAGCTAGTCGGAGAATTCCTGACCTATTGACTCAGGGGGGAAAGGGAAAGGAATTGGATAAAGGTCCACCCCAAAACCTATTCTAGTGAAATGGGTCCTGGATCTCCTGTGCACACCTCTGTCCCAGTTACGAAGCGGCATGAGATACATGTTTTTGAGCACACGGCAAAAGTTTCTTGACTACAGGTGTCCTGTTCATCTGGTACCGACCTAAGTACTTCCATCTTTTCAAGTGTTGACTAAAATGGTGCTTCTCAATCCCAGGACTCCTGAGACTGATTCATTGCCTGTCTACTGCATTTTCATGATCTTTCTTCTGCTCAACCCCAGTCTAAATGTCAAATAACACAATGGGAAGACTGTAACTGGGGGCACAAGTTGTATAGAAATAAGGGGGATGACTTTTATTTTGGTTTGTCCTTATGAGGAACTCTTGTGTGTGAATAATCTAAACTTAATGAAAACATCACTGAGCTAGGGGCATCTCTGAAAAATGTTAGCAATACGGTGTGCATTGTTTTATTTCTCCCTGTTTCATTATTTAGACCCACACATTCTGCAGTGGTAGGTTATCTATATTTATCTCATACGTCTGTCAAAATACACTGCAGTATGAGTTTAGCCAATAAATACAAAAAAGACACCAGCACCTTTTTTAAAGGATTTTGAATTTCAGATCAAAATGTCATATTGCACAGTGAAAGAGACAGAGCTTTTCAGAATGCAGTTTGTGTTAGGGGCAGTGGTGACAGTTTCAGATGGAATTTCTGAGGGAAAGGATTATATTTAAATTAAATTAGCAGGGGGAGGTGCCTCTTGGGAAGGAGACATTTTCCTTCTTCAATTCATGGAAGAGGAAGCTTTAAAAAGGCAGAAGGGATCATTTAGTGCAACCTCTTCATTTTACAGAGCAAAATATGAGAAGCCAGAGTTTGAGAAACTGTTCAAAGACCTAAAGAAAGCCCAGGTGAGAACCTGGAAACCAGAATGCCAAAGAGGGGATCAGTGCTCTACTTTGCACAGTGTCTTTAATAAATGGAAACCAAATCATGCCTTCATGTTTGGAGGTAACACAGTAGGGGTTTCTACAAAACACTCCATGGGTATTGTGAACACCCACCATTTTTTTGACCACCCAGCATTATTTCCTAAAGTCTTCTGATTGTTCTTTTGGAATCACCTCTCTCCTACTGGGAGAGGTCTTGGAGGGAGGGTCTATCCAGGCACCTGTCCCTCTATTGTAGAACCTAAAGCAGACTCTAGAGTTTCTTCTGCTGGAGCCTTTTTCTCCACCCTACACAGCCAGAGGCAGGCATATGGTTGGGTCCAATGGTTCCAGCAGCCAAGTCTGCCAAGACTGTCAGGCAGTCAGTTCCTGCTCCTGAGAATTAATACCTGTCTTTCCTAAGCTTGGGTTCTGAGCACTATGGTCCAGAGATTTTCCTGTATTTTTGCAACAAAATCTCATTTAGTCTAAGTTAGAGTCAGAGTTGATTTCTATTACAGCTTGAAACTTCTTGGAGGAAAAGCATGGAGAAGTCCAAAGGATAGTGAGATTCTAATTCTGAAACTAGATACACACATTGAAGGAATTCCTTTAGTTAAACATTTCCACTGTGGCAAAAGCAGAGAAAAGCTACAGATCTACTGAAATTTGATTATAAACAACTAATGAAATTTTGATGTCATACTGGTATTATCTTGGGGTTAAACCTAGAGTCTAGCATCTTTTAGAAGAATGTTGAACCCAGAGCCTTTCAGAAGAATAGAGAAAGTTTCAATTCCAAGATAAAATTTAAGATGAATTATGAAGAAACAGCACACCCAATCTGGGGCTAAAACCAGGGTTAAATTTTAAGAGATAACAATACGGTGAAAGACATTATCTATGACTAGGCGTTTATTTTTGAAATCTTTATATTTACTTAAATCCAGTGTTTAGTAGTTTCATAATATTATATTTTCCTATCTTGAGTTTTATTTTTAAAAAAATAACAGAGGGTGGACAAAGTGGTAGAATGAGGGGGTAAAAAAATGCATCTCAGGCAAAAAAATTGGGCTTTACTATGACCATGACTGAGCATGATCGCCTCCTTGTGGTGGTATACTTTAATTACAGTTACATTTATCTAATGAATAAACCCTTTGGAAGACTGACCTTACAACTAAAAGTATAATAAACAAGGGCAGTAAAGTCATAATTTATATGTGAATTAGAAAAAAGAAATTATTTCATATGATAGGAAAAGCTTTTTAGTTCCAAAATGTTGGGGAGTAAAAAAATTCTGGTTGATGGTAATTAACAAGCTAAATGTTCAATCATATTGCTCTGTCATGTTCTTCATACTAAGATTGTAAATCAGTATGTTGAGCCAACAACTTTTTGGAAACTAGAAATGGAGACTTCCAGTTGTAGTAACCAGGCAGATGGCACTACAAATAGAGTTAAAGAGCTTCTGTCAGAGCAACAGGTTTTACAAGTTCGGATTTTTAAAAAACCCAGACTGAGCTAAACTGGGTTATGGGAATGCAATAAGGAGTCTTTCTATCTTAGTTGGAAGGAAAATTTATCTACAAAAAAAAAAATCACCCAGAATATCATACATCAGAACATTCATGCAAGCAGATAAAAGCCAGCATGAATTTCTAACACATAAAAACCATTTTCAGAGACTGCATGGAAAATAAAAAATTTTATTTCAAAATTCACATTGCATTTTGAAAACAAGCCATCTGTTGTTTGTAGGGAAGGTGTTAAAAGTTTTTCAAGAAGAGAGAAGGAAGTGAGCTTCAGAACCAAAGGTGACAGGAAAGGCACTGATTCGTGTATAAACATGTAAATATAAAAAAACAGCCTCCAGATTCCCAGAACACAGATAATTTATCACCAGAAATTGCCAACATCAGGAGCTGCACTGCTTTGGCTTTGCTACCGTTTAGCTTGGGCCTCAGTCCAAATGTCACATTATGGGTTTGTGTAGGCAATATCAGAGACCCTACTGATTTGGAAAGTAGGTACTTTGATAATTAGTTTTATACTCAGAAGTCAAGACAGAAATCTGACTATAGATTTTTTTAAAATATATTTCTGCTACAAGGGAATGTCAAATTTCTTTTTTTTAAATTGATCCTGACTACTAAAATCAGTTTCTGTGTCCAAAGATAAGTAGAGAGATATTCAATCACCCAATGAATTTAGAAATATTTAGGAAAACTATTTGGGGAGGCAGTCCAGCAGGCACAAAGGAAGCAAGACTGAACTTAGAAGCACATGCTGGTTGAACAATCACACATGTTAAGTTTTTAAAACTGATGTGTATAAAAGATTTTTAAAATACTAGAACACTTTTTCTATTGATGTATAGGTGACATTAAGGGGGAAATTTTCATATTATAATGCAAAGACTAAACTTTAAAAACTTAACCCTTTAATTATGGAAAGTTTCAAACATATACAAAAGTAGATAGGATAGTAATGAACTTCCAAGTACCTTTCAACTAGCTTCAGTAATTACCAGTTCACTCCTGGGCATGGCAGAGCTCAGGCTGTGGACAGCAATCTCAGTATGTTGTAAAGGACAATACTTCTAATTTATTTTCCAAATCAACTGTTTACCTTTACTCTATTCTATGGTTACCACCTGTATTCTTAAACATAGATACCTATTTTTAGAATCAAAAAAGCATACTGGGGGAAACTTAGAGGTCATTATCTAATCAAACACTTCCTTGTTCAATTGAAAGCCCCCTTTACCCCCAATATCCTTATGCAGTGTATAGAAAGTTTTTCTAGAAACAGTAAGAATCATTTAAAATCCAGGAAAGCTGCCTTATGAATGGTGGAAAGGTTGAGACAGAGATACAGGCTGGAGTTCAGCAAGCACTTAATATCATGGTATATCAGGAAGAGTGTGTGCTTGGCAAACAGACAGACCTAAGTTTGAATACTGCCTTTGCCACTTGGTAGTTGTGCCTCTTCTGAGTCTCAACCCTTCCGCCCCAGGATTGCCATTAGGATCGAATGAGGTCAACATAAATAAAATGTCTAGCACACAGGAGAAACGTAATAATCTCTTTCTTTCATCTCTCTTTACTCCCAAGATACACTGCACATAATGACAGAAAACACACCAGGATATAACAGTATCATACTAAATGAAGCCACATACATGTGTAATTTTTCAGTCACAGTCTTATTATGGGATAACATTTACTGAGGTATTAAATTGGTGGAGTTTTTCCTATGGCTAGACTTTTCCCTAGACAATCCACATGTAAAAAGGATTGGAGAATATAGTGCTTTCATATCAGTTTATTAAACTAGGACAACACAGGGCAAATCACTCCAGAGACTTACAGCAATAAGAACAAAATCAGTTTGTTTTTCTTCAGTCACATTCTTATGCTACAGAGAATATCAGATTTGGAAAAACAAAAGTGTTTGATAGAAGGAAGAAAACGCTATTAAAAGGAAATGGGGAAAAAAAATCCCAAAGTAGACAAATTCTTAATCACCCTTTCTCTCACTAGCTTAATCTCAGCCCCAATTGTATAATATTTCAAATTAATGACCCCCAGGTGGTTTCCTTGCCTATAAACCTTCAGTATAAAATAAGTCTTCATGTAGCCTTGTGCCCATAATCAGCATCTCTCTGAGGAATGGCTGGGTCTCTATGCCTCGCAATACTCACTTCCAGTGTGGAAAATATCTAACAGCTACATGAGGCAACATTATTTTTTTTATTAAGGTATTATTGATATACACTCTTGTGAAGGTTTCACATGAAAAAACAATGTGGTTACTACATTTACTCATATTATCAAGTCTCCACTCATACCCCAATGCAGTCACTGTCCATCAGTGTAGTAAGATGCCACAGATTCACTGTTTGCCTTCTCTGTGCTATACTGTTTTCCCCATGATCCCCCACACCATGTGTACTAAACATAATGCCCCTCAATTCCCTTCTCCCTCCCTCCTGACCCGCCCTCCCACACCCCTCCCCTTTGGTAACCACTAGTTCCTTCTTGGAGTCTCTGAGTCTGCTGCTATTTTGTTTCTCGTGAGGCAACATTATTACTCCATATGGAACCAATTTTTTTTTAAAGACTCTTTCCTGAAATACCTGTCATATGAAAAGTACTGACATCTGTGACATACACAACACAACATGTTAGGGCATTTGAGAATCTCTCTGGACTGGTTTCTCATCTATGGTGCATAGGACTTTTGTGACTTTAATGCAGATATTTTTCTTCTTGAATATTGTGCTGTTTTTTCTCTTTTCACAGATATCCTACAGCCATCAAAATAAAGGTGATTCTTTTTTAAAGCCTAAATGTTAAAATTATTTACTGAGAGTGTTTCAGTTAGCCCATGCTGCATAACAGATCAGCCCCAAACTTGTCTGCTTAAAACAACAGTGCTTTTTTTTTGTCTCATGATTCTGCAGTTTAGCTGGCATTCTTCTTTTTATTTTGCCTGAGCTCTCTTATGCAGCTTTATTCAGCCGAGAGTTAGAGGAGCCAGAAGTTTCAAGCTGGCCTCACGTACATCTAGCAGTTGATAATGGCTGTTGGCCAGGGTGCCTCAGTTCTCCTCCACTTAGCCTCTCATCCTCCAGTAGACCCAACTCACTTTCCTACATGACAGTCTCAGGGCACTGTGCTTGTCCTAAGTGGTCTAAAGCAGAAAGTGCAAGGCCTCTTAAGGCTTTGGAAGTTGTATAATGTTATTTCCATCACATTCTATCAGTAAAACAAGTAATAAATCCAGCCCTTATTCAAGGGATGGGGAAAAAGACTCCACCTCTTAAAAGGAGAAGCAGCCAAGTCATACTGCAGAAAGTTGGGGAGGAAATGTTACAGCCATTGTTGAAAACAATCAGCCGCAGAGGATCCTAAACGCTGGTATCACATTGTCTTGCTTTTCTCAGAACTAAGTTTGTCCTCTTCTAAAACCCAAGCACAGCACAATGCCTCTGGTTGTGATCTCCTAAGAGTCAGAATCTAAGCCTTTGCTTAAAACTGCAACACATCTCTCAGTGTTCTGGCTACTTTAATAATTCTTTTATCCCCACCTGCAAGTAGAAGTTTATTTTTTTTTCCACACTAACAGCTTGTTTCCAAATGGGAAGAATAATGTAGAAAAAAGTTTTCAATCCTTCTAATTCCAACACTTGCCATGCTCAGGTCATGCAGTAAAATCTTTGAGAACCACAGGTGGAGAACTTCACTGAGATGGTACAGTGGCCATCCGTGTATCCCACGATGTCACAGTGAGCACAGAGCAGCTTCTCCCACATTCAGCATGCCCTGACAAAAGCCAGCAGTTAACAAGCGAGTAGGTCAGGCCTAGACTGGTACTCAGCAGCCTGGAGCTCTGACCTCTCTGACTGCTACTTACCTGACCATGAACCTGACTCTTGTGTTTTTCTCTGCATGACAGTATTGCAATTGCTCACAGGATATGCAGAAAGCCTTTTAGATGTCTTTGATAAGATAAAATGGTAAAATACCAGAGTATGGTTTTCTCCCCAAATTTTGGCTACTGCTAATCAATTGGCAGGACATTTGAAGAGATTGGAGTGCAAACAGGAACTTGCCATAAGTTTTTAAATATTTCATTTGGAAAAAATATAATCATGAAGTTATTACAGAGCTTTGAGAGCCAAAATTTGGTTCTGTAGTCATCATACTAAATTATAGTGAGAAACACTATATAGATTTTTTTCTATATATCAGTGATTAGCATCTTAAAAGATTTTGTGGAAGATATTTTGAGGTGTCAGGTGTTTATCTGGTGGTTTTGATGATTTATGAAATAGATTCCTATTTTGCTCTAGTAAAACATACAGGAAGGTGTGTGTGTGTGTGTGTGTGTGTGTGTGTGTGTGTGTGTGTGTGTGTGTGTGTGTGTGTGTGTGTGTGTGTGTGTAAGAGTGAGATCTCATTCACCTATGCTATATAAGGCACTCCTAAGGGAACAAATCCACCTCATGTCCAAAGCAATATGTGCTTCTATTGACTACCTGGCTATGGATCTTCCATGCTGGCTACTGTCAGTGATTAGGAACACCTGGGTGCTATATCACAGCTGGAGGTCTTTTTTCCTCCAAACTATTCCCTGTTCTGCACCTGCTTGGGCTCCTCAGTTTGTTGTCTTCCTTCCTGACAGAGTCTGGACAGGAGTACCGCCTTTTTTAATAAGCCCACCCACCATCTCAGAGAGACCTAGGTTTCATCTTACCTAGGCTACAAGCATTCTCTGGAGGACACATCAGCAAGCCACAAACCCACCTTTTCCCTGACCCAACCCTTCAAAAGCCCACCAAAAACCCGGCTATAAAAAGTCTCTTAGTAAGAGACACCTTCTTTGTTCTGCTGGCCAGAACAGAGGGGTCCCTCTCAGGTTTAGCAATAAACCTGCTTGGACTGTTGAGTATGTGTCCCTTCTTTCCTTTTACTCCTTTTTGGGGGTTAACTGATGATAGATATTTTACTACTTTGAAGGTACATAAGCTCTGCCATCCTTTCTTGCCTCTAGACTCTGAATTATGGCACTTAAAGAATGCACAGTGTCAGAACTGTGATCAGGTAACTGGAAAGGAGTTAATAGAAAAGTTGCAGGAAAGGTAAAATCACCCAGGTAGCTGCCAGAAGTTAACTGCGTGAGCTGTGAACAGCAGTTCTTGCCAACGGCTCGAGGTTCAGGCCTCGGCTTTTTACACATCCTCCCTCTAAACTCTCCCCTAGTACCATAATGCACATTTTATTACTGTAAGCCATGCTACACTGGGCTTTCTCAAAGAGTGATGAAATGCTAACAGCTCCAGCAAAAAGCAACAGAACAATGGGGAGAAAACCACAAACAAGCAGAAGCTTGGCACTCACCGCCTCTAAGGGCAGAACAGTTAAATTCATCTTTTCCAAGTGCCAGCTAATTGGATCTTCAACTCCAGAGTAAATAGAGATAAGGCTTATTAGATTATAATATTCTTAAGTGGGAAAGGATCAGCAAGTACTAGGAGTAGCTAGGAAACTATGAGGACAAAAAATTAAACATGCTGAAACTTTGAGCAAGGAAAAAAACATTAATTTCCACATAAAACACTCTCTAAGGTGTCCTAATTACGCTTGTAAATGAAGGCTCAGTAATCTATGAAGTTAATTTCCCTTTCCAGAAATCGTGGTATCTCCCTACCCTGGAGGACATTAGGATCTACTTGACTCCTGAGAGGCAGGTACCACATTACCTGCACTCACTTATGATTCCCCAAATTTTTGTTGACCTCTATTTATATGGCCTACATTCACTTCAATAATGTAATCTGGACAGAAAGCAAAATAGCCTCTGTTCTAGGCAGAGAAGTCATCAATTCTACCATTGCTAAGGCAATTCTACAATTTTGCCATTGTAATTCCACCTTTCCTCCAAGCAACTCTACCTGGCTTCCCTTCCCTCTCTACTCTCACGGACTTCCTGGACCCTGACTCCCAGACCTTAGCCTCCATCCGCTTCTTCCTCCATTTGATTCTACTTCCCAATCATATGTATGTTCTTGTGGGCTCCAGGGCTTGACTCTGCCTCCCTGGCTGGGGCCTGCTGCAAACAGTCTGGCATGGTCAACTACTGCCTATGTTCACATGTAGATTATTATGCAAAGACTTCTAAGGAGGAAAAAATGGAAAAAATTTAACCTGCTTTTCAGCCAAATTAACTTTGTTTTGTTTATTTCTCCACACCATTGGAAGTCTCCCGAATTCCACTGGATTTAACATTCCAAACTCATTAGTGTCCATATAGAGGTTTTGTCTCATGAATGTGTGAACTTTCATGTATTTTTTTAAAGCTGCTCTCAGTGGTATAATTCAGAAGAAATCTCATTGCTGTGTTGGACAGCTTTCCTCCCAAGTGGACACAAAACAATGACTTTTACTCTCACTTTGCTGTTTATAAAAATAATTCAATCAAAGCTTCATTTTGTAACCATTTCACTGATGGTGGCCGCTCTTTGTGTATGTGACATTGTGTCTCTTCTTACACACAGGCTGTCCTGGGACCATTCATGGCTTATGTATCCTGCTGGGAGGTGGAGCTTCTGCTTCTGAGAACAGGACTGGGGAACAGAGTTGTCAAGGTGCCTCTAAGCATTAATGCAATCATTTAGACATCTAAGTGTTGTAAAGACAACCCACCGCCACCCACCAGAGGGTCCCACCTTTGAGCAGCTCTGTTCCAGGGTTCTTAGGGACCCAGGGAGCAGAAGGTACCCAGCACGTCAAAGGTAACACTTTGCTACTTACTTTCCTCTCTCCCTCATTTTGGCAATTGGAAGGTGGAGGTAGGGCTGGATGGCTGCTTAGTACAAGCACACCCCGAGCGCCCCAGGTCTTCATCATCTTGCAAATGCACAGGTCCATCCTCCTCTGTATTCCCACCAAGCAGAACTGTAGTAAAACATGATGTTTGGTGTGCCAAGTTCAGAGATTCTGGGGGGTCAATCTGGGGAAACTCCTTGGTAACTAAGAATGTCCAGATGGCAGACCTCGATCTCCTTGGGATGCTGGTCATGCCGGGATCAGGGTTGGGGCCCTAGACAGTTGCTAGGTTAGGTTTTTTTTTTTTGGTATCATTAATCTACAATTACATGTGTAACATTATGGTTACTAGACTTCCCATATCATCAAGTCCCCACCACCTACCCCATTACAGTCACTGTCCATCAGCATAGTAAGATGCTACAGAATCACTACTTGTCTTCTCTGAGTTGTACAGCCCTCCCTGTGCCCCCCACCTACATTATGTCTGCTAATCGTAATAGCCCTTTTTCCCCCTTGTCCCTCCCTTCCCACCCATCCTCCCCAGTCCCTTCCCCTTTCGTAACTGTTAGTCTATTCTTGGGTTCTGTGAGTCTGCTGCTGTTTTGTTCCTTCAGTTTTTTTCTTTGTTCTTATACTCCACATATGAGTGAAATCATTTGATACTTGTCTTTTTCTGCCTGGCTTATTTCACTGAGCATAATACCCTCTAACTCCATCCCTGTTGTTGCAAATGGTAGGATTTGTTTTCTTCTTATGGCTGAATAATATTCCATTGTGTATATGTACCACATCTTCTTTATTCTTTCATCTACTGATGAACACTTAGGTTGCTTCCATTTCTTAGCTATTGTAAATAGTGCTGTGATAAACATAGGGGTGCATATATCTTTTTCAAACTGGGCTGCTGCATTTTTAGGATAAATTCCTAGGAGTGGGATTCCTGAGTCAAATGGTATTTCTATTTTGAGTTTTTTGAGGAACCTCCATAGTGCTTTCCACAATGGTTGAACTAATTTACATTCCCACCAGCAGTGTAGGAGGGTTCCCCTTTCTCCACATCCTCACCAACATTTGTTGTTGTTTGTGTTTTGGATGGAGGCCATCCTTACTGGTGTGAAGTGGTATCTCATTGTGGTTTTAATTTGCGATGTGGAGCATCTTTTCATGTGCCTGTTGGCCATTTGAATTTCTTCTTTGGAGAAGTATCTGTTCAGATCCTCTGCCCATTTTTTAATTGGATTATTTTCTTTTTGTTTGTTGAGGTGCGTGAGCTCTTTATATAATTTGGATGTCAACCCCTTATCGGATACGTCATTTATGAATATATTCTCCCATACTGTAGGATGTCTTTTTATTCTACTGATGGTGTCCTTTATGTACAGAAACTTTTCAGCTTAATATAGTCCCACTTGTTCATTTTGTCTTTTGTTTCCCTTGCCCGGGGAGATATGTTCATGAAGAAGTTGCTCATGTTTATGTCCAAGAGATTTTTGCCTATGTTTTTTTCTAAGAGTTTTATGGTTTCATGACTTACATTCAGGTCTTTGATCCATTTTGAATTTACTTTTGCGTATGGGGTTAGACAATGATCCAGTTTCATTCTCTTACATGTAGCTGTCCAGTTTTGCCAACACCAGCTGTTGAAGAGGCTGTCATTTCCCCATTGTATATCCATGGCTCCTTTATCGTATATTAATTGACCATACATGTTTGGGTTAATATCTGGGCTCTCTATTCTGTTCCACTGGTCTATGGGTCTGTTCTTGTGCCAGTACCAAATTGTCTTGATTACTGTGGCTTTGTAGTAGAGCTTGAAGTCAGGGAGTGTAATTCCCCCTGCTTTATTCTTCCTTCTCAGGATTGCTTTGGCTATTCAGGGTCTTTGCTAGGTTAGTTTTTACACAGCAAAAAGCTTTCTGCTTGTAGAGCCTGGCACTGATGCTTTATCCAGTCTGCTGCTCCTGGACTACTGGTTCATAAGCTCCCCTAATAAACCTGTCTCCATCACTGTCTCTGGGTCATTACTGTGGTCTCTCTGGACCATCCCACATCCCTGGCTTAGAGTCAGCTGGGTGCAGCCACAGAGAAGGTTTCTTTGGGTGAGAAGAGTAAAAGAATGCCTTGTTGGCTTGGGGAATTAGTTCTTAACTACACAAATCCTCGGTCTAACTGGGAAGTACATGGTTTCCACACGCAACTTTGGGCTTAGACCCCAGAACAGGGAGAAGAAAATGCTATGCTAAGCAAAAATCCAGAATCCAAAGATCCTCCCTTGTTCAGTGGGTTTTATTGCAGAATGGGGGTAGCTTAATAGGCAGCAGCGTGGGGCCTCAACCCAGGCTGGGGCTTGAAGCATGCCTATGCCATTTACCATATTCCTCAACACCCTGAGTTTCTTCATCTATAAATCAGAGGTAACACCTACCTGACAGGTTCAGTGTGACAAGAAAAAATAACCTAGCACAGAGCAGGCTCCCAGAAAATAGTAGCTATCTTTACATTCCATTTAAAATGCAAGACGATAAACTGACTTCTGCGAGAATACCATACCTATGTGAGGTCATTTATAAAAAGCCACAGAACTCTATTTTTTAGGAGATTTTTAAAAACTAGGATTACTAGTCATATACTGTAGTACTTAATGACATATTTTGGGCCATTTAGTTCAGGACTGTTTGTAAGTTCCTTAATTGTTGTTTTTCTATTTTTCCAATGATATGCATATTTTGTGTCCAAATATGCTGAAACTCTTAAGCTGTCTAAACTCCACAGCAGGCCCACAAGGAATGCTTGCTAGAAGAAGGATAAGGCTTAGTGATTCAAGTGTTTTGTTTGTTTTGTGGGGGTTTTTTTGCAGTGGGAAAGCTGGTTGTTTTTTGTCTTCTTCCAAAGCTTTGTGTCATTCCAAAATGACTCAAAGGACAGACATTATGCAAGCACCATTTACTCTCCAGAAATGCAAGGATAGAGAAAGTATGCTTTAAAAATACAGGAGGGTTATAACGAAGGGGTGAAGGGTACAGTCTGGAGTGTATGGGCATGTCTGAGTTCAAGTCTGTTTCTAAGGGCTCTGCAGCAGCTCGAGATGGGGTAGTCTGGCCACCCACTTGCCATCTCCTGTGCCACACAAGGAAAGAATCCTGGAAGAAAATCCTAAGCATGGGAGCTTTTGAGATAATCCCCTTTACCAAATAACTGAGACTTTTTTAAAAGATATGCATTCTATTAGGATAGTCTGAGTCCAGGAGAATAAAATTTTTTAAAAAGGAAATAAACGTGAGCAATAAGGCCTCCTAAAATACCTGTCTTGCTCCTTTGAAGTTTATCTCAGAACAAAGGCCTTCTATAATGACACACTCAAATAAGAAGACTTACTATGTAAAGCAAAGAATTTCAGAGGTCAGATGCTTACTGCGATGGGCAGTGTTGGGCAACATGCCACCAAGGACCTACTAGAGGGAGTCAGTGCATTCTCCCTCAGTGAGAAAGTCAGGCGTGTTTTATGCCCATGGATAAAAATATGAGGTTTGCACTGGTGTAGCCCAATTTCCAACATTCTCAACCAAAAAAGTTGGACTTTGTCTTTACACCACTAAAGCTGCTTCTAATTTTGACGAGCTTTTTCCTTAACATTTTCATGTTTAGATGAAAATGTTAAATGAAATGAAACATTTCAAATAGGATATTAAAGTAAAGAAAATGGTATAATAAGCCCTTGGGTATCCATCACCAGCTTCAACTACTAGCCACCCCTGGTCAACCTTGCTCCATCTAAATCCCTATCTTACTCCTCCTGTGCCTGGATTATTTTGAAGCAAATCCCACTTCATTATAACACTTCATCCATAAATATTTCGGCATGCATCTTTAAAAGATTAGAATTATATCCTTATACCTAACCACAATATTATCATGCCATTGAAAAACACACTGATTCCTCAACATCATTAAATATCCAACTCTGGAGACCTTTTGCATAATTACCCACACGTTACTTTCACACAAGCTTCGAAGCATTCACATGAAAATAACAGCTGTCACAAATCTTTTAACACTCTTCATTAGAATTCAGTTATTGATGGCAAAGAGTGTCTAGCCCAAGTTTCAAGAACAAAAGCCTATTTCTGTGATGAGGGTGATCCACTTTGAAGAGCATTTGCTTTCCCCTGTGAACTTAAATAGTACATTCAATCCATCCACTTAACTCAAAGTCATGGAGTAGTTGCATATGGAAAATTGAAAGCATGTTATTTTTAGGCTCACACTGTAGAACTCTATGTCTGACCAAGAAAACATCATAGAAATCTAATGAAGCCAGCTTGACCAAGACAGCAGTTGGCTTATTTGTTGGTATATTAAAGAAAAATATAAGGTTTTTCACTGGTAGGTTAGAAAATTAAAAAATATAAACAATTAAAGTCCGAGTATTAAATACGTCTGAATGCTGAAACTTCTTTTACAGTACATTAACAGTATAGACCTGTGTGTGCACATGTGCGTGTGTGTGTATGTGTGTGTATGTGTGTGTGTATTAGTTTCATGCAATTTTATTACACGTAGATGTGTGTGAACACCAACACACTCAAGACACAGGACAGTTTCATTACAAGGACGCCTCATGCTACCCTCTTGTAGACACAGTGGTGTTTTGTTCTGCTATGTTTTGTTTTTACGGTGTGATTCATGAACCACCTGCATTAAAATCATCTGGGGGGCTGGGCCCAGGTGTTGCTTATACATTCCAGGGCCTCACTCAAGGAGAGCTGAGACAGAGCTGCTGCAGGCTGGGTCTGGGAATTTGCATTTTAAAAGCTGCCCAAGGAATTTTTATTTATACTAGGTTTTAAGAACTTCTGTCATATTTCAGTATCCTGGCTTTAGTATGTATTTTACTTAAAACTAGGACTGAAGGGATCTTTTAAATTAACTTTTAAATTAAGGTGCAATCAGAATTGTTGGGCCTAAATATAAAGCATCTAGTCCAAGCTCAAATGGAAAGGCTATTTTGGATTTGGGGGAGAAATGCAATGTGTATAGTTATATGGTTGCATCTAGAGTCAGCTAAAATTGCAAAATTTAGACCGTAATAAATTTCTAAATATGCCATGTATAAAGCAATCCTCTGCTACTTCCTAGCTGGGCACTGTCAGGTACTTTACCAACACAAGGCATGTCACCAGAGTTCTATGTTGTGGATCTAAAGATACACATTTTATGGATGAAGAAACAGAGGCTCAGAGAAATAACTGTCCAACTGATACACAGCTGGGCGGCAGCTGAGCTGGATTAAAATACAGGTATGCCGGACATCAATATTCATACTCTTTCCACAAAGAGGATTTAGACATAAAACAGAGGAAGTTAAGTTAGGTTGATATGAACACTCTAAATTTTCTATTTTGTGATTGTAATTTTATCTTCACTAAATTTTCTGCCATGGTTGTCGTGTTAGTTTCCAAGCAGGACGACAACAGGGCAGCACCCTTCAGCATATCTGACTAGACTGTGACAGAGTGAGCAGGGAGGCTGAGAGCAAGCCCTGAGAAGCGGTCATAGCAGTAGGGCATCGACTGCTGTGGTCTGAGTGAGTGAACAGCAGATTCACCTCCTCAGAGACAATGCAGGCCAGTCAGGATGCCCAGCTCGTGAGGAGCTCTGTGTGCTCAAGCCACAGGCTAGTCCTATGGGGCAGGACCAGGTACTGCTTTGTGATGGGCTGGAACAAAGAATTGGTCCTTCCCTACAGATAGTTGGAAGAGTACCGGCTTTTGCAATTAAAAATTTTAAAGGTGTAATGGATGCACTTTGCCTCTCATTTGCCCATGGTGCAGGGTGGACATAAGCTGACCAGCCTCTCAGAAGCGGCCCAGGCCTTATCGAGCCCACAGCTGTCTCCCTAGGTAACACACTAAAGCTTCCTCGGCCACCATCACCATCCCACCAACTACAGGCCATGGCATGTTCTTCCACAGTAGTGCTTTTGGGTGTTACTGTTGATCCCTCCATTGGCCTGCTTTCGTCATCAGCGCAGAAGCCTTTTGATTGGGAATTGGATGTCCCTTGTGTCACCTGTGCAGCTCTCCTGTCTCCTTTTACCTAAGATACACAAGTTAGAACCTCAGCAGCATCATTAAGCAGCTACAGTATGCTAAAAATTGATGTGTCAAACACCGCACCTGGGGCTTTATGTAAATTATTTCCGTTAATTCACAAAACAACATAAAGTATGTATAATTATCTCTAGTTTTCATAATAAGGAATCAAAGCTTGAGATGGTTAAGTTATTTTCTCTGAGTAACATGGCTAATAAGAGGCAGGGCAAATAACTGATTTCAAACCCTACATTCTTAACTACTTTAGATAAATAAATATTCAGCATTATTAATATCTCAATGTAGTTAGTAGGCAATATCTCCATTTTGCAGATGAGAAAACTGAGGTACAGAGAGGGTCAGATACCTGGTAATAAGACAAGTTAAGTTCTCATGCCTCAGAATGAAGCCTTTCAGACTAGTGCTCAGTTAGAGATTGTAGATTTCCTTTTGCTACTCCTCCCCACAAATGCCCTACTCTGCTGTTTCAGAGTCATTACTGGTACTATATAAATGGAGATTTACTTGAGCAAAGTACCTCAGAAAAGGCAACAGCAAAATAAATCTTTCACTTAAATTTATGAATGCTTACAGCTTCTGGATTCTGTTTTTATTTGGGTTAATATTGAATTTAGCTTCCTTGTGAAGGCAAAATGAGGGGATACACAAAAAGAGAAAACTGAACTACATTATAAGGGGTGGGATAAAAATGGAAGTATGTTAATTCTCAAAAATGATGGTGGATATATTAACAATTCTATGCTCACAATGTAGGTATTAGCAACTTTTTAAGGCATAGAATTTGGCCTTCATTAAATTTTTAATAAGTCAATATGGCACACTGAATCCAAACACTGAGATTCTAAAAATAAGCCCTTAAGAAACATTTTCTCTGTGCATCTGTGTGTTCATGTGCATGTAGATTTGTTTTCCTCACAACCAAGCCATCCATGACTTTTTTCCAGACACTGAGGCAGGGAAAGTAAGATAGCTAATTAGACCTCCTACTCCAGCCTCCCAGAACAGTTCATCTCCACCTTCCCATTGCTGCCTTTCTGATGGAGCCAGGGTACTAACTTCATAAAATAATTCCATAATCTCCTTGTCACACAACCATCATGTTACCTATTTCTTTTAACATTTACTGAATGGAAACCTGCCTTTCTTATTTTGGAAGGTAATTTTGTGGGTTCTAGTAAGAAATATCTCTGAACAAAGGCTGTATAGAGCCAAAAGGCAAGCATTCAACTGGAAAAACTGTCAGTGCTGGAAAGCCCACGTCATTACTTACTACAGCCTCCTACGAAAAGTATGGAAAAGTAGAAAAAGGTACTTCGTACAAGGTTGCCTGGATGCTTAGAGATTCTGAGACAATGCTTTTAAGTCAGTTGTGAAAGAAACGAAAATGAATTTTCTGTCCCTTTTTTATAAGACCTGATGTCATATAAATTTTAAATGGACTTTGACCACAATTTCCTGTAGCTCAAGGAGGAGTATTTTTTGAAAGAAAGCAGCTATATTTTCAACATTTTAAAACACCATCTGCCTCCTTTGCAAAGGGCCCAGTTCTGAATTTAGAAAAGAAAGTACAACAAAAAACCCACAAAAACAAAAATTAAGCTATAAAGTCACTAACCCAACAATAAATTCTGTAGACAGTGGAGCAGGTTCCCCGGTGATCCATTTAGAACAATGAAATGGAAGCCTGCACTACTGAGTGAGCAGCCTATTAAAATGCCTCTCATCGTTGGCAGGAAAGTGCACTTCAGAGGACAATTCAAAGGGAAGGGCACAGGGGTCACGAGGCTCTTCCCATCTGACAGGTGGTAGCTGGTGCAAGCACTAACTGACAGGACAACTATCTGATTACCACGCTCTGTGGTAGCATTTAGGGGTTGTTGGGAGCAGTGGGGGATGCTGGGCATGGCTTGTTTTGCTTTTACAATTACAAAGCCAGAGATACTGTATTTCCTTCTTAGTCATTATCACTGAGATAAGGGTCATCTCATAACCAATGATCATCTCATCACAGTTCCCAGAAAAACAGAGTACACAATCAAGCATTCTGAGAGGTGGGAAAAGAGAGGAGGACTTAACCTCTTGGGTTATTTTTCAACCTTCATGGCCTCTCTCTTCCTTGCATGCTCTCCAAGCACCCTGAGCTGTGAAGCAGGGGTACCTCTGGTGCCAGGTAGTGCTCCATGGGAAAAGAGCTTGCACACACATGACATGCAAGGGCTGCCATGGCAGATTTCATGGGTGCCTTTCTGAGGGCAAGCAAATGACTACAGGTCCTGGTACCTTTAGTGATTCAGTAAATGCTTGGAACTTTCAGGATGACTTATTATCCTGTAAGTCACAGTATAGAATAATAAAATCTGGTTGTTGTGTCTATCTTGGTGCATTTATAACCATGGGAAGGACTGATATATACCAAAAATTCTTTATGTTGTCCTGCACACTCAGGGGACTAGGATTATGTCTCACATACTCAAAACTTCATTGGCCAATTGGCCAATTTTAAACCTCAAATCAGGCTTTCCCCCACCATTTCCTCACAGCTTACTCCCCATCTCATAAACAATTCCAGTGTTACTTCAGGGCCACCGCTCACTTCTATGGCATAGATGGGGTCTTTGGGGGAGTATAATTTGACCTCATATTCTTCCAATGACTTTCCTCCTAGCTTTAGTTCCCCCAAGTCTCTTAAGTCAAATTTTTCCCCTTGATCTGCACATATTAACTGTAAATTTACCTGACTGGAAGTCTCTCCTCACCCACTTCACCTCCAGTTTTGTTCCTACCCATAGCTGAATTAAATAACTCTGGAAACTAATTTCTAATGTGCAGTCACAAATTCCTCCGCCTTCCATAAGTGGGGCTGAAAATATGCTTCGTAGCTTAGAAGCCACTTCAGCCTAAAGGTTCTACGAAGCTGTAATGGAATTGCACAAACACTGCAGCAGCCTGCGTGGAGAGACTGGTAAGGCAAGATCTCCATCAACATACAAGCAAAGGCTAAAAGTGAGCTCCATGCACACAAAATCTGCTACCGATTGTTTTCTGAGTTATAGGTTGTTACTTTATATAATTGTCCAACATTTTGTAGATTGTGTTATTATGTTTTTCTAGGTATATCTGTGTTTCACACAGTATGACCTCATGATTAATTTCACTTTGCATAGCGCATGTTCTCTTTGGTTCTATGATCCCTTTTCCAATCCCTACCTATCCCTGTGTCTCCATGCATAATTACAGATAGAAATAAGAAAACCTATCTGAAGCAACACTCAAGGCTTATATCATATCCTGTACCACACATAGTCTTAGCCACTTTTTCACCAGGAAATGAAATGCCATGAACAGTGAATTAGCAGAGGGGGTAAATTTTTCTCAAATTTTCTCTTCCAGATCATGAAAGTAAAGGTAATGCTCAAGGTCAAATTCAGGGAATAATTCCTGGAATAAAAAATATAGCAAAATCAGACTTTTACTGCTTCCCTGAAGACAACTGTTTTCCTTAAAGACAATTACGCATATTAAATAATATTGACTAGTTTTTATTGAGCACTTACTATGTGCTAAGTACATGTATTATACACATACACCATAAATAATTCACAGCCCTACCAAGAAGTTGTATCAGACCCATCTTATGGTTGAGGCAGCAGACATCATCCTATTGAGGTCTTACAGTCAGTACAGGAGAAAGCCAGTAAACTGCGAAACCTTACAGTTTGTATGAGAAGAAGCCAGAATTCATACACAGGTCTGTCTGCCATCAAGACTTGTGTTTTTTCTCTCCGCCACAGTGAAGGGACATCCTTCATCAGGAAAGCCAGCCCAACATATTTGGCAATAACTTCCTCGCCATAAATGCTGGTAACTCAGTTTTAAGAAACAATCTGTATAAAGACCAGTCTTTATATTATTAATAGAATTTATGACGAAAGAGGCTCTAGAGAAACAATCCCTCTAACGTGACCTGAAACCTGAAACTAATTAACACCTCTATCATTGCCGTGGCAATTGCTAGTTCTTTTGGGATGCTGTGAGAGTGGTTTTCACACAGTCGCCGCCATAGTGTTCCCAGGCTCTCTACTGGAGTTTCTCAGAAGCCAAGTGCTAAGTTTAGACCCTGAGGAATCAGTGTGCATCAGTCACAGAAACTGTGTGTTCAATTCATGCCACCAGTAACTATATCCCCCAGAACTCATCTTCCCTAAGGACTGAAGGAGGAAAACCATAAAAGTACAACAGAGTTCAGAAGGCAAAGCAATCCAAGTAAGACCTTGGTAATCTTTGAAAGGCCAACTGTGTGTCAGAGTAGCACAAGTACCAAGTGTTTACCATAACCACCCTCAGTTATCAAGGACAGTTTCAGCATACCCATCACCACCACAGTCACTAGTAAAACATTTTTTAGAAATGTAACCAAAATGATTAATCTTTGAGTCTATCACATTTACCTAAATGATTGCAAGTAATTTCGATGTTTTGATGATGAAAACTTTAGGCCTCAGTTACCTGGAGTGCTACACTATGTGAAATATCTCTGAGATGACGCCAGACATCACAATTTAACCAGGATGGCAGCTTTGGAAGTTCACTGACTCCTGGCTTGGGGCGCCATTCTCCTCTTCTTGCTGCTAGACAATCCGGCCACTTCACTGTGCAGTTCCCCTGCCTACTTTCTTCGACAAGGAGATAAGGCCACAGTTGAGAAACTGCTTTTTTTTAAAGCACTCAACAAAATCAACATATATGAATTACAAAAAAAAAAAGTAAGTAGTGTCTGGAAAGCAGGCAACAGAATTTTCCAAAAGCCTGATCTCACCTTACTGTATAACTTACTAAACGCTGAGAACATGCCCCGGGTACCTTTGATTAACAGGATACAAAAAGCAAGTAGTAGTAAAAGAGGTGTACCTGAGAAAAATCACATCCATCCCTCCTTTTCTATGCTCATTTCTTAAACTTTCTTTTCCCACTTTCTCCTTTATAGTAGCCATGACCACATAACCAGATCTGTGGACCCACTTGTTCATTTTAACTCACCCTTTGGACTTGGACTTCATGCAGATTTCTGATTTCCTTCAACATTCTGGCTATGGAACATGGGGCAAAAAGGCCTCTTTGGGTGTGTTCTGAAAATGTTATGACTGTGGTAACCCTTCAAATAATACATAAATAAAACTACTGAAGATTACGTGCTTCAGATGCACAGATAAAACACACTTCTGGAAAAAAAGTGACCTTTTAAGGATTCAGCTATAATACATATTGGCAGAGATTAATGAAAAGACCAGAAATCTTGAAGATGTTGGTGGAATTCAGAGGACTGGGTTTTGAATTCCTGTCCCGCCATTTACTAGCTATATAACTTTGAACAAGCTACATTATTTAAACCAAGCTTTCCTCGCCTATTAACTAAAGATAAAACGGACTCCTTGCCTCATCTGAGTTGTTATGAGAATTTAAATGAGATGATGTCTGTAAGTGCTCAATAAATGTTAGTTTCTAATATCTCCATTAAATGTAATCATACTTTCCCTAGTCAGTTTGTATGTATAGATATTTCAATTTAGAATATTTGCCAAGTTCGGATCAATGAAAAAATAGAAAAATCTTAGCAAACCAACTTTCATGTTTTGTCTCTGGCTTTCATGGATGTGCTCCCCCTTAGGTTTCTTTTAGGTAATCTAAGAAAGGCTCAAAAGATTTCATTCATCAGGAAGCAATCATTGAGGCCCCAAGGGGTGTAAAGAAAGAAAAAATATTTAAGAACTTGTCACCATGTTTACTCCCAAGGACCCAACTGATCACAGTGAAGTGATCAGAATTTCTATGCATTCAAGTCATTTAACCAATCTGGCCATGTGGTGATTCAATATTATCAGAAATTCCAAATCAGCCATGATACAGTATTTTAGATTCCATCAGAAACATCATCTACAGGAAAGTCACCCAGAAGCCCAATGGATTAGAAACCACTAGATGGGAAAGAACAAATATCACCCCTTTGAAAAAGGAACACAAGGAAATATGAGGTCATTTTCTAAACAAAATTCAATGAATGAAAGTGATACATAAATTACTGTATAAAAATATTTCTTCAGTGAACTCATGAATAATTATTAAATTAATAACCAAAATCTTTAACTTTTCATTTCTACAGAGTAAGAATTCTCTACCCCTGTATCACATGTTTTCATTTCTGATAAACAGTCATCATTTGTTATTTTCCTCAGGTTCATAAAGCTTTGTTTGATCACCTCAGCTGCAGAATAAACTCTGCTCATTTGGACCTGTGAATTTTAATTTTTACATAACTTTTTTCAGTCAAAGTTAGAAATGATTAGAAGTATTATCCAGTATGATGAAGAGCACACATTTCTATCTATGCAACTTTTCAAATTGACATCAATGGAACATATCAAAATCATATCATCAAAATAATTGAGAACAAAGTAGGTAATAAAAGGAACTTCTCAGGCAGCAAAAGACAACTCAGCTGAATTTTGGTTCTTCCTCCAAAAAAAATTTTTTTTTAAATTTTCATGTAAATAGTGTCATTCTAAAGCACCATATGTGCAGAATGAAACAAGCACACACAGCTGGCTCCTGGCCATACCAGATGGAAGGAAACCAATAAAGCAGTTAAGCATCAAGCTGAGGGCCTCTCTCTCTCTCTCTCTCTCTCTCTCTCTCTCTCTCTCTCTCTCTCTCTCTCTCTCTCTCTCTCTCTCTCTCTCTCTCTCTCTCACACACACACACACACACACACTCTCCATAAATATTATCTGATGTTGATGAAGTACTCATTTTTGCTGGGAATCTCAGATGACAGGTGACATGAGTGAAATTATTAACAACTTTATAAATACTGACAAGGTGGATGTGCTCTTGCTGCTCAGTTAACATAGAAACATATTAATTTGCACATGCATATCCACAAATCATCTCAGACTTCCTAATTGCATGACCCCTTCCCTCACAGAAGGGCTGTCAGAACCATGCCCAAATTTCCACAGAAAATACCTTGTTATAACCTCCAGGGACTGAAAGGACTGGTGAAAACATTTTAAAAAGCTGTCCTCAGTGAAGGTTGTCAACCTGCCATACAGAAGATGGGTGACTTTGATCCAGACCCCAGCAGTCCATGCTCTGTCATGTCTGCTAGGGGAGGATAGACCCCCCTCCATTGCCTGCTGGGCAACTTGCTGGTGGGACTCCCTGGTGCTCCCACTACCCCGGGCATGTATTACCCTATTTTTAGTATTCCCAGTGCAGGCAGGCCAGCGGGGCTCCTCCTGGGAAGTGGCATCGGGATTGGCATAGAATGAGATAGGGCACATGGGTCAAAGGGAAAAGGAACATTAGAAGGTCCTGCTCCCCACCTTGCACATTAAAATATATCATTACTGACCATCAGTGTGTTCTCATACTGGTCATCAAACCTCTTTGGGCTTCAATTTTCTGATCTGCAAAATTATAGAAGTGAGACTCTAAAGTACCTTCCAATTCAACCAGTTCTGTGAGGAGTAGCTGCAGAGTCTTCCATGCCTATAAAACTTAGGAATGCTATCTGGGGAAAAGAGTCTAATGATGACAAAGGCATCAAAAAATGCACAGAAAAGACCAGCTATCATAAAAATGGAAACCAATAGAGGAAAAAAACATCTAAGCCCCAAACAGAGCATGTTAAACACTGTGTGGTAGATAGAATTATTGGTCCCTATTTGTCACTCTCTTGTCCCTGTCATATCCCGATAGTGTAGGGAATATACTGCCCCACCCCTTCACTTTGGACTTGGCCAAGGGACTCACTTTTGTCAATGGCGCAGTAGTGAAGGTAATAAAGCAGAGATAACATGTGCTTGTGCATAGGGGTTGCCCTCCTGAGCTTCTGCCATTCCCAGGGGGAGAGCGCACCAGAGGGAGGCACAGCCCATGCAGCATGAACTGCAGAAGAGACCCAGCAAGAGGCCCCTTATTGGGCTCTGGTGAACATCACAGACCCGGGAGCAAGGGAAAATGTGCTTTTGTTGTCAGCCACCAAGACTTTCAGGTTGTTACATGGCTTCTTCATAAGAAAAGCTGACTGATAAACCCTGCAAAGAAATAACATGTGGAGTACGAAGAAAATGCCTAGAGAACAGGAGAAGATAAACACTATCCATATATGTGTCACAGAACCTAGAATGAGGTATACTGAACATGTCACAAGTGTGTCAAAATGACAGTGATGTCAACTTGGAAACTATACACAAATTACAACAGGACCTTCAATTCTCAATTTAAAACTAATATAATTAATGACCACAAGTGGTTAGCTTGATAACTAAATTAGACGTTTATGGGAAACAGGTAAAACTGGGAAATCTCTAATCATCGGAGAAATGCAAATTTAAACCACAATGAGATATCACCTCACACCAGTTAGGATGGCCACCATCCAAAACAAACAACAACAAATGTTGGCAAGGATGTGGAGAAAGGGGAACCCTCCTGCCCTGCTGGTGGGAATGTAAACTAGTTCAACCATTATGGAAAGCAGTATGGAGGTTCCTCAAAAAACTCAAAATAGAAATACCATTTGACCCAGGAATTCCACTCCTAGGAATTTACCCTAAGAATGCAGCAGCCCAGTTTCAAAAAGATACATGCACCCCTGTGTTTATCGCAGCCCTATTTACAATAGCCAAGAAATGGAAGCAACCTAAGTGTCTATCAGTAGATGAATGGATAAAGAAGATGTTGTATATATACACAATCTTCAGCCATAAGAAGAAAACAAACCCTACCATTTGCAACAACATGGATGGAGCTAGAGGATATTATGCTCAGTGAAATAAGCCAGGTGGAGAAAGACAAGTATCAAATGATTTCACTCATCTGTGGAGTATAAGAACAAAGCAAAAACTGAAGGAACAAAACAGCAGCAGATTCCCAGAACCCAAGAATGGACTAACAGTTACCAAAGGGAAAGGGACTGGGGAGGATGCGTGGGAAAGGAGGGATAAGGGGGGAAAGGGGCATTATGATTAGCAAATGTAATGCAGCCACAGGGGGACACGGGAAAGGCAGTATTTATAGAGAAGACAAGTAATGATTTTATAGCATCTTACTACACTGATGGACAGTGACTGTAGTGGGGTATGTGGGGGGACTTGATAGTAGGGGGTCTAGTAACCATAATGTTGTTCAATGATTGTACATTAATGATACCCAAAAAAAAACTATGGGAAATCTCGCAATTCCTGAAACTTCATTTGGAATGTTGGTTTTCAACAGACTACTACCACATACTGTCTTTTCACATTGTATTCAGCCTGGGGATGCTGCAGATGTTTACCACCATAAGCCATAGGGCTGTCAACAACACACCTTTTTTGTTTTCTTTGCAAATGGGCTTTTATTCTCTATTTTTTAGAACTGAGATATAACTAACAAATAACACTGTGTAAATTTAAGGTGTGCATGTTGGTTTGATACATTTCTACATTGCAATATGATTACCACCTAAGCATTAGTTAACTGCTCTATCACATTACATAATTATCATTTCATTTTTGCAGTGAGAACAATTAGGATCTAGTCTCTTAGCAACTTTGAAGTTTATAATACAGTATTGTTGACTATAATCACTTTCCAGCACTTACTCATCTTCTATTTGCAAGTTTATACCCTTAAAGAGCATCTTCCCAATTCCCCCAGCCTCCTGCGCCTTGTAACCACCATTCTACTCTCTGTTTCTGAGTTCCATTTATTTTAGATTCTACATATGAGCTCATACAGTATTTTTCTTTCTATTAGACTTATCTTACATAGCAGAGTATCCTCAAGGTCCATCTATGTTGTTGCAGGATTTTCTTCTTTCTCATAGCTCAATAATATTCCATTATATGTCTACATCATATCTTCTTTATCCATTGACAGACATTTAGGCTGCTTCCATATCTTGGCCATTATGAATAATGCACAGTGAACACGGGAGTGCAGGTATCTCTTTGAGATCCTGATTTCCAAAGTAGGATGGCTGGATTATATGGTAATTCTATTTTTAATTTTTTGAGAAACCACCATGTTGTTTTCCATAATGGCTGCTTCATGTTTTACATTTCCATTTACATTTTATACTCCCACCAACAGTGTACAAGGTTGAATTTTCTTCACATCCTCACCAACACTTTTATTTATTTTTTTGATAACAGCCATCCTAACAGGTATGAGGTGATATCTCGTTGTGGTTTTGATTTGCATTCCCTGATGATGAGTGACGTTGAGCACCTTTTCATGTACCTGTTGGCCATTTGTATGTCTTCTTTGGATAAATGTCCATTTAGGTCTTTTGCCCATTTTTAAATTGCATCATTTGCTTTTCTGCTCCTGAATTGCAGAAGTTCTTTATATATTTTATATTTTAACCTCTTATCAGATATATGGTTTATGAATACATTCTCCCACTCTGTACTTTTATGTTGCCTTTTCAACTTACTGATTTTTCCTTTGTTACACACAATCTCTTCAGTTTAATGTAGTCCCACATGTGTGTTTTGGTTGTGTTGCCTGAAGCACACACCTCCTTAAGAGACAATGTTTCCATTTTTCCTAGGATCCAGAAGCTACTGGATGGGAACAAGTCAACTTTATAGAGAAATATAGACTTATCTGTCTTATAATTAAATAATGTAATCACCATGTTGCAGCTGATTTTTATGCTGCTCTGTGTATTGGAGCCAGAAGTTCTGCTCAGGCATCTAGGGCTTACAGTAAATGTTCCAAAGTCTTAGTTTTGCTTAACAGACTAGGCAGAGAGGGCCAGAAAATAAACTAGGCAGAGAGGATAAACTGCCAAAACTCAATCAATCATGCTAAAATGAGTGAAGTATCTATTATTTTATAACACTTGATAATAAACTATGTAGCCAATGAAATCAAGGTCTGTGAAAGTTTTGTGATAATCTATAAATTGTTTATGCTGTGATTTTAAATGGAAAAAAAGGAGTACACAAAACAGTATCTATTTAGGTATCTATAGTAATATCACAACAATCTAAAAATAAGTACAGTCAGAGTTGAAATAGTCTCAGAATTGTTAACACATTACCTTTGAGTGATGGAGCATCTGAGTGATTAAATTTTTTTCTTTATATTTTTCTTCATTATCTGTATTTTCCATATTGAATGTGTATTACTCAAATAAAATACCTTTTGAAAGTACTTTCCCTAAGTTACAACTTTATTCTTTCAAAATGTAGTTTTCCTTTTTGGTATACTTTGTTCTCTGTCTTCTTCCACATCCTTACCAAAAAAGGAGGGAAAGTAAATTAATATTGCAATAAAGTTAATGAATTAATACCTGATCTTCAAAAGTTTTGTTCATTACCAACAACACAAATGTTTGGTCGCATTGCTAAAATTACAGGTGCAATCTTTTAGAGCCTAATGCCAACTAGAACAATGAAACATTGTCATCTCCGTAAATGAGTAAACAATGCCTCACAGCATGGTCATTAAAAATGAAGATGTAATCTTACACTGCAAGATGAGGGAAGATTTGACACTACACAGGACATGAAAATACTGTGTCCCAAACACATCAATCATATCTCCAAATTTGTAATGATTTAACAGAACGGACTGGCCAACCTCAAAAGTTATATTTAAATAAATCTCAAGAGAATAAGTAATTAGCATACTCTTCACCCCTGAAGGCTTTAAAGACTTTATTTAAAAGAATATCATGATCTCTGTTTCTTCAAAGACAAGTAGAAAATTGAAATGTAAAATGATTTTCCTAAGGCCACAAAGAGTAAAATGTAATTGAGCAAAATACTTACTAATTTATTAATGTTTCCTGAGTGTGTCATTAGATCTTGAAAATATATGGTCATGGGGCTACAGAGAGAAAATGATTCTTTTTTTTTTTTAATCACAATTCCCAGGTTGCAAAGTAATTTTGTATAAAGTAATATTTAGTATTTAATTTCCAAAGCAAACATTTGAAAAAAATAAAACTACTTCCTACTTGCTTTGTGGGGAATTGCTACTAATAACTATCATTAAACAGCCTGCAAAAAATATGACACGCTATTTCATTGCCTGATAATAATAAGCTTAGCAGAACAAAGCATAAATAACTCTGCTATTGTTTTTCAGCTTCAGAAAATTATGCTAGCTTTTACTAGTTGATAATTTTGTGCATTTAAAATCTAGAAACACTCATTAAAAATTAATAGTCTTGTGTCATAAATAATATAAGCATATCTTTTAAATCTATGGAAGACAGATTATTTGCACTTTGTAAAATTAACAATGAAAGACTACTACTACTTTGAATTGCTTCAAAGATTTACCTAAATTCCTAGATAGCCTCATGAACTATTTCGGGAGTTTGTTTACTGTATACATTCTCTTATGATTTGAAAGAGCCAATAAACAGCAAAAATCACCTCCTATCTATTCTAACATCACACACAAACACACATGTTATATCATAGCACTAAGATCACCCATGAATTGATTTTAGGGGCTTCACTACTTTTCTTTCTTCCTCATAAAAAGAAAATACCTTAACTTGCCCGTGATTGTCTGAGGAGAGAAGCAGAAGCTCACCAGATTTAGGACAAACCTGTGCAGAGACCCCAGTGAGCAATGTCATATGATATTAATTAACACCAGAAGAGCAGTGCAGACATTTTTAAGTCATACGGATACACAGGATACCAAACAATAGAGCATCCTGACAGTTTGGGGGCTTCATTAGAAAGAAACAGCTATTTTGCCTCCACAAAAATGAATTTTTCCTAAGCACGCTCTCTACCCCTGAAGAAGAGTGACAACAGGATTGGTAAATTTGGGGCAATGGGAAAGGACATGCTCTGATCAGCTCTGCTTTTCTTCCTCTTGAGAATGAGCAGACCATGAGTTCTCTCTGCTCTTCCATGCCCAGAGCCTCCCTGGGCAGGCTTCCCCCCACCCCAGGGGAATCCTGCTCCCCCTGCTGGGTGGCACCTGGGACAGGTGATCAGTTCTGCCTAACTCAGGGGTTCAGCTTTTAGCACCTCACGTGGCCAGCAGAGCAAGAGCCATCGTGTTCCTCCTGACTTCTGGTAGTACACAGCAGGTATCTGATCCCTGTCTTTATGCTGTTTTATATCTCAACTTCTTCAGAAACAAAGCCTTTTGGGGTATCAGTTTTAGGATTGTTAAGTTCCAATAGTGCCATAGCAAATATACTTACTCTCAGAAAAGGGCTTTCATTCATTGCTGATCGATTTGCAAAATCTCCAAGCCAGATCTACTGCCTGATTTATAAGGAAGCCATCAATCATCACATGAGGCAGTCAGCCCACACTTGAATAATCTGCTTACCAACATCACAATTCTGGCCTTAGCATTCTGACTTATGCTATTATTTATTAATGTTTCTCTTTTAGGAGGCTCATCGTTTTTTACTTTAAACTATTATGTCAAAAAGAAACTACATCGCCCCTGTGAAAGGGAAATGAGTACCACTTGTCAAGGATTAACACCAAAAACATACACAGCACTTAGTATATGTCAGGCATCACTAGAAGTACTTTTTAAGTATTAACTCAATGAATTCTCACAACAATCCTATGAGGTAGGCACTATTATTTCTATTATTTTATAGATAAGAAAACTGAGGCATGGAGAGAGATTAGGAAATTTGCTCAAAGCCAGGCAGCTAGTGAAGGGCAGCCTGGGCTCTGTCCCAGACAGATGTCCTGACTCCAAAGTCAGCTCTGACCCACCCCGAATATAGGAAGTGACGGTAAAGACAAAAGCAGTGAAAAGAAATCAATGTTCTCACAGTATAAAAATGAAAATGAAATGCAAAGCATAAAAACCAATTAAGTAACAGAAATTCACACCTGAAAATTCTATTTTTCTTGCACAAGAAATAACTGTTCAATGGTCAGTCAATAATAAAATTTTAAATTTAAAAACAAAAATGAAATACAAAGCATCATAGCCAATTGATTTCTGAAAAATCCACTCCAGAAAATTCTATTTTTCTCATGCAAAAGCTAACTATTAATGACAAGTCAATAATAAAAACTTCATTTTAAGTAGATTCATTTTTAAGATTAGAGTGAAAGGGAAAAAAGCATTTTGATTTGTTTTTGTTCCCCCTTTGCTGTGTCCTGAGCAGAAATCTAGAAGTTTCCAAACTTCAGAGCACATAAGCATCCTCTGGGCGTGATTCTGATTCAGGAGGCCTGTGGTGGGGCCAGAGGGGCTGTTTTTCTAACAAGCTCCCAGGTGATGCTGATGGTCTGAAGGCAACTACATATTTGGTAGCGAGGTAAAAAGAAAATTATTGAATGAATTTTATTTTTTGCTTGCTTATCATCATTCAGGGCAGCTGATGGAGATTATGAGGCAGGGAGCCTCTCAAAGTTGTTCCTTGCCACCAACAATGACTATCCCCACTTTTAGCTTCTGTTCTCATCTTTCTTAGCATCAACATCTCATGTCTTTCACTTGGGTCCGTGTGAGCCCATCCTTCCCAAGTGCCTGACAGCTCCAAGATCGTCTCTAGCAAGCAGTTTTCCCAGTTGAAAAATGACAGCTCTCTCTCTGACTTTTGTCAGAATTTGTTCCTGGTCTTGGCAATATTCCAGAGGACACCATGCAAAAGTGCTAGCCCTTAGCCTGGGGTCGAGGACTCTGCATTGCACAACCCTCAGTGAGGCTTGAAGGAAAGGGCACATCCCACCCTCTGGAGAAGTGGAAGTGGCCATTCAGATTACATACCAAAACAGTGTGGGCCCATCTTACTTTCTTAACTCCTCTATGGAGGTAAAGGCTTTGCACAAATTCACAAAATATGAGGTGATTCTAATACTCTCAGGTGATAAACTGACTATCTCAGTTTGGAATACAATAAACAAAACAAGTATTTCCTAGAAACCTCTGGAGGTCAGTGTAGCAGGCAGTGTGGGTAGCAGAGGCCATGGCAGAGCTAAGCTGGAGAGAGGAGTCTGTGAAGTTTGATTGGACATTTGTAATAACAACTGAAGTAGCAGCCTCCCCAAATTCAAGTTTGTATTACTTGTTACTTGAATTGGCTCATTATCCCTAATTTCCCACCATAATGAGCACTGCAGCTTCTAAAGGTGAGGGAAAGTCGAGTGGACAGAGCAGAGATCTCCAACTGTGGGTTTTACTTTCAGATTCTCTACTCACTTAGCGTGAAGCTCGGAGCAGTTTACATAACCTTTCTGAGCTTCAGTTGTCTCATCTCTACAATAAGAATAATAGTTTTGCAAGGGCATTACGAGAATTAAATTAAATGTGTACCAAGAGGCTTAATGGAATGTCATGCATTTAGCAGGTACTGACCAAAGAGCCCCCTCCTTCAAAGACCACCACAGACATGGGAGGCACCTGGTGTTCTGCAGGCACCTGAGGTGTGTGAAGCACTTTAACTTTTAAAGCACCTTTACAGCTATTTTCTTACTTGGTTTTTCTAGAAAAATAGGGAAAAGGAAGATGGAAGAAAAGAAACACAGAAAGGGGGTACCATGGAAGAGGCACAGGACATTGCAAAACAAAGCGAAAGCCTAAAGTTCCATCAGACGTAGGGATGCAGCGTGATCATCAGAGGCTCTCACAGACAAGTGAAGGTCAACAGACAGCAAATCAAATCTGCAGTAAATGCTCTCCATTTAAAATGATAGTAAGTCAAGCATCTGAATTTGTTGTGAATTTGACCCAGAAATTAATTTTTGAGAAGAAAACAGTCTTGCTATTCCAATTGCCTGCTAGTAGAGGGACAGTGGTGTTTGGCCTTGCTAATCACCCATGATTCCCTGCTAATTTCCAGCAGGGACCCTAAGGGATACAGCCATACCGTAGAAGGAGCCATGCTACCTTATTAAAACCTCCTAAATGTAGCCTCTGATGTCCGTCAGACCCTTTTACATGTCACGAGCCAAAGCAAGTACAAATCTGCAGCACATATAAATGGGGGCCCAGCTGGAGCCCAACCTGTGCCTTGTCCTTTCACTCCTCCCTTTCAGGGTGAACTTACATGGAACCACTAGATGTTTTCCAAGACATAAGTCAGGCTATGGAAGAGACAGCCAGCCTCCAAACTGGCCCACCAGAATGGACCCTCTAGCGTTTGACTAAGTCCTTGAACTAGGACAACTTGGGGAGATACTCACAACACATATTCACAACTCTGAGACACTGGCCACAGCAGGCAGCAGAACTTTGAGAGGATGTGACAAAGTGAGGTAAAGAGTGGGGAAACAGGAAGATGGCGGTGTGAGCAGGGCAGCAGAAATCTCCTCCCAACACTATATTTATATACGAAAACACAGCAAATACATCTATTCCTAAAAGAGAGACGAGAATACACAGGAAAGTGTACAGCATGCAGCTACACCCGAGAGCACTCGGCACCCCAAGAGGCGGGTAAGATACGGAGCCGCGACCCGGTGGGACCCGAGCCCTCCCCCACCCCAGCGCACCGGCGGGAGGAGAGGATTCAGAGCCGGGAGGGAGTGGAAGTGCACCCCGCGAAGTAGCCAGCCCCGGTGAACTGCGCGGGGAGCGCTGACCCACATTGCGCAGTGCAGCGGAGATTGGAGAGACAGAGGGGCAGAATCTGAGCAGGGAACGTGCCAGGGTGCTTGCAGCCAGCTCCCGGGAAGGAAAAAAAAAAAGCGCGCACTTTCTTCAGCAGTCTTAAAGAGACAGGAGCCCAGCGGAGGAGCCGGATCGCCACAGCACACTCAGCCCAGCAGGCTGGGAGTCCGGGGGAGTTTCAGATGCCTTAGCTGGCGACTGAGGAAGCATAAACATACTTCCACTTCTCACTGAGATCAACAGCCTCCTATTCGTTCCCACCCCTGCCAAAGCGATAAAGGGCCCTGCGGAGCGGCACAGTCACACCTGTGGAATAGTGGGGCAATAATGCCACCAACAGCATTCCCACAGAATCTACGTCCGGTGGGCATTTTTTTTGGTTTTTTGTTTTGTTTTCTTTTTTCTTTTCTTTCTTTTTTCCTTTTTTTGTTTCTTTCTTTCTTCTTTTTTTTTCTTTTTTTCTTTCTCTTTTTTTTTTCTTCTCTTTTTAAAGTCTTAAAGAGCCCAGCTGACATACGTGGCAACTATCAGTGACCAATTCTACAGCCATGATAAGACAGAGGAATATGGTTCAGACCAAAATCAACCAGACAACCCCGGAGAGGGAGTCTGAAGGGATGGAAATGCACAGTCTTCCTGAAAAAGAATTCAGAATAAAAGTCATAACCATGCTGATGGACCTACAGAGAAATGTGCAAGAGCTGAGGGACGAAGTGAGGGAACTGAGGAAAGACAATGCAGAAATCAGACAAGCGATCGACGGGCTTAACAGCAGAATGGATGAGATGCAAGAGACTGTTAATGGAATAGAAAACAGAGAACAGGAGTACAGAGCAGCTGAGGCAGAGAGAGATAAAAGGATTTCTAGGAATGAAAGAATATTAAGAGAACTGTGTGACCAAACGGAACAATAAAAGGATTTCTAGGAATGAAAGAATATTAAGAGAACTGTGTGACCAAACGGAACAATATTCGCATTATAGCAGTACCAGAGGAAGAAGAGAGAGAAAAGGGGATAGAAAGTGTCTTTGAAGAAATAATTGCTGAAAACTTTGCCTCACTGGGGAAGGAAGTAGTCTCGCAGTCCACCGAAGCTCATAGATCTCCCAACACACGGGACCCAAGGAAGACAACACCAAGACACATAATAATTAAGATGGCAAAGATCAAAGATAAAGACAGGGTATTAAAGGCAGCTAGAGAGAGAAAAAGATCACCTACAAAGGAAAACCCATCAGACTATCATCAGACTTCTCAACAGAAACCTTACAGGCCAGAAGAGAATGGCATGATATATTTAACATTATGAAACAGAAGGGCCTCGAACCAAGAATATTGTATCCAGCACGATTATCATTTAAATATGATGGAGGGATTAAACAATTTCCAGACAAACGAAAGTTGAGAGAGTTTGCCTCTCATAAACCACCACTACAGGATATCTTAAATGGACTGCTCTAGATGGAAGGACACCTAAGGTTAAAAAGATGTCACCAGAGAAAATAAAATCATAGCAAAGAAAGCAGACCATTCAAATACTAACTAACGGCAAAGAATAAAACACCTATTATAGAAAGAATGGAGGAGGAGGAATAAGAAGGGAGAGAAATAAAGAAACATCAGACTGTGTTTACAATAACTTAACAAGAAAGTTAAGTTAGATTGTTAGATAGTAAAGAAGCAACCTTTGAACCCTTGGTAACCACGAATCTAAAGCCAGCAATGGCAATAAGTACATACCTATCAATAATCACCCTAAATGTAAATGGACTGAATGCACCAATCAAAAGACACAGAGTAACAGAATGGATAAAAAAGCAAGACCCATCTATATGCTGCCTACAAGAAACTCACCTCAAATCCAAAGATATACACAGACTAAAAGTGAAGGGATGGAAAAAGATATTTCATGCAAACAACAAAGAGAAAAAAGCAGGTGTTGCAGTACTTGTATCAGACAAAATAGACTTCAAAACGAAGAAAGTAGCAAAAGATAAAGAAGGACATTACATAATGATAAAGGGGTCAGTCCAACAAGAAGATATAACCATTATAAATATATATGCACCCAACACAGGAGCGCCAGCATATGTGAGACAAATACTAACAGAATTAAAGGAGGAAATAGACAGCAAGGCATTCATCTTAGGAGACTTCAACACACCACTCACTCCAGAGGACAGATCAACCAGACAGAAAATAAGTAAAGACACAGAGGCACTGAACAACACACTAGAACAGATGGACCTAACAGACATCTACAGAACTCTACACCCAAAAGCAACAGGATACACATTCTTCTCAAGTGCACATGGAACATTTTCCAGAATAGACCACATATTGGCCACAAAAAGATCCTCAGTAATTTCAAAAATATTGAAATCCTACCAACCAACTTCTCAGATCACAAAGGTATAAAACTAGAAAGAAATTTTAAAAAGAAATCCAAAAGGCTCACAAATACATGGAGACTTAACAACACTCTCCTAATTAATCAATGGGTTAACGACCAAATCAAAACAGAAATCAAACAATATATGGAGACTAATGACAACAACAACACAAAGCTACAACTTCTGTGGGACGCAGCAAAGGCAGTTCTAAGAGGAAAGTATATTGCAATCCCGGCCTATTTAAAGAAGGAAGAACATTCCCAAATGAATAGTCTAAAGACACAATTACTGAAATTGGAAAAAGAAGAACAAATGAGGCCCAAAGTCACCAGAAGGAGGGACATAATAAAGATTAGAGAAGAAATAAATAAAATTGAGAAGAATAAAACAATAGAAAAAATCAATAAAACCAAGAGCTGGTTCTTTGAAAAAATAAACAAAATAGATAAACCCCTAGCCAGACTCATTAAGAGAAAAAGAGAATCTACACACATAAACACAATCAGAAATGAGAAAGGAAAAATCACGACGGACCCCACAGAAATACAAAGAATCATAAGAGAATATTATGAGAATCTATATGCTAACAAGCTGGAAAACATAGAAGAAATGGACAACTTCTTAGAAAAATACAACCTTCCAAGACTGACCAAGCAAGAAACAGAAAAACTAAACAGACCAATCACCAGTGACGAAATCGAATTGGTAATCAAAAAACTACCCAAGAACAAAACCCCTGGGCCTGATGGATTCACCTCTGAATTCTACCAGACATATAGAGAAGAAATAACACCGATTCTCCTTAAAGTTTTCCAAAAAATAGAAGAGGAGGGAATACTTCCAAACTCATTCTATGAAGCCAGCATCACTCTAATACCAAAACCGGGCAAAGACCTCACCAAAAAAGAAAATTACAGACCAATATCCCTGATGAACGTAGATGCAAAAATACTCAGCAAAATATTAGCAAACCGAATTCAAAAATACATCAAGAGGATCATACACCATGATCAAGTGGGATTCATCCCTGGGATGCAAGGATGGTACAACATTCGAAAATCCACCAACATCATCCACCACATCAACAAAAAGAAGAACAAAAACCACATGATCATCTCCATAGATGCTGAAAAAGCATTTGACAAAATTCAGCATCCATTCCTGACTAAAACTCTCAACAAAATGGGTATAGACGGCAAGTACCTGAACATCATAAAGGCCATATATGACAAACCCACAGCTAACATCATACTTAATGGCAAGACGCTGAAAGCTTTTCATCTAAGATCGGGAACAAGACAGGGATGCCCACTCTCTCCACTGTTATTCAACATAGTACTGGAGGTCCTAGCCACAGCAATCAGACAAAACAAAGACATACAAGGCATCCAGATTGGTAAAGAAGAAGTCAAATTGTCACTATTTGCAGATGACATGATACTGTACATAAAAAACCCTAAAGATTCCATTCCAAAACTACTAGAACTAATATCTGAATTCAGCAAAGTTGCAGGATACAAAATTAACACACAGAAATCTGTTGCTTTCCTATACACTAATGATGAACAGAAAGAGAAATCAGAAAAAAATTCCATTCACAATTGCATCAAAAAGAATAAAATACCTAGGAATAAACCTAACAAAGGAAGTGAAAGACCTGTACTCTGAAAACTACAAGACACTCCTAAGAGAAATTAAAGAGGACACTAACAAATGGAAATGCATCCCATGCTCTTGGCTAGGAAGAATAAATATTGTCAAAATGGCTATACTACCTAAAGCAATCTACAGATTCAATGCAATCCCTATCAAACTACCAACAGCTTTCTTCAATGAACTGGAACAAATAATTCTAAAATTCATATGGAACCACAAAAGACCCCGAATAGCCAAAGCAATCCTGAGAAGGAGGAATAAAACAGGGGGAATTACACTCCCTGACTTCAAGCTCTACTACAAAGCCACAGTAATCAAGACAATTTGGTATTGGCACAAAAACAGACCCACAGACCAGTGGAACAGAATAGAAAATCCAAACATTAACCCAAACATATACAGTCAATTAATATTTGATAAAAGTGCCTTGGATATACAATGGGGAGATGACAGCCTCTTCAGCAGCTGGTGTTGGAAAAACTGGACAGCTACATGTAAGAGAATGAAACTGGACTACTGTCTAGCCCCATACACAAAGGTAAACTCAAGGTGGATCAAAGACCTGAATGTAAGTCATGAAACCATAAAACTCTTAGAAAAAAACATAGGCAAGAATCTCTTGGACATAAACATGAGCAACTTCTTCATGAACATATCTCCCCGGGCAAGGGAAACAAAAGCAAAAATGAACAAGTGTGACTATATCAAGCTGAAAAGCTTCTGTACAGCAAAGGACACCATCAGTAGAACAAAAAGACATCCTACAGTATGGGAGAATATATTCATAAAAAACGTATCTGATAAAGGGTTGACATCCAAAATATATAAAGAACTCATGCACCTTAACAAACAGAAAGCAAATAATCCAATTAAGAAATGGGCAGAGGACATGAATAGACACTTCTCTAAAGAAGAAATTCAGATGGCCAACAGGCACATGAAAAGATGCTCCACATCGCTAATCATCAGAGAAATGCAGATTAAAACCACAATGAGATATCACCTCACACCAGTGAGGATGGCCAACATCCAAAACACAAACAACAACAAATGTTGGCGAGGATGTGGAGAAAAGGGAACCCTCCTACACTGCTGGTGGGACTGCAAATTAGTCCAACCATTGTGGAAAGCAGTATGGAGGTTCCTCAAAAAACTCAAAATAGAAATACCATTTGACCCAGGAATTCCACTCCTAGGAATTTACCCTAAGAATGCAGCAGCCCAATTTGAAAAGGACAGATGCACCCCTATGTTTATTGCAGCACTATTTACAATAGCCAAGAAATGGAAGCAACCTAAGTGTCCATCAGTAGATGAATGGATAAAGAAGATGTGGTACATATACACAATGGAATATTATTCAGCCATAAGAAGAAAACAAATCCTACCATTTGCAACAACATGGATGGAGCTAGAGGGTATTATGCTCAGTGAAATAAGCCAAGCCGAAAAAGACAAGTATCAAATGATTTCACACATATGTGAAGTATAAGAACAAAGAAAAAATACTGAAGGAACAAAACAGCAGCAGACTCACAGAACCCAAGAACAGACTAATAGTTACCAAAGGGAAAGGGACTGGGGAAAATGGGCGGGAAGGGAGGGAGAAGAGGGAAAAAGGGGCATTACGATTAGCAGATATAATGTTGGGGGGGCACGGGGAGGGCAGTACAACTCAGAGAAGACAAGTAGTGATTCTATAGCAACTCACTACGCTGATCGACAGTGACTGTAATAGGGTTGGTGGGGGGGACCTGATGAAGGGGTAGTTTAATAACTGTAATATTGCACATGTAATTGTAGATTAATGATAATAAAATAAATTATATTAAAAAAAAAAGAGTGGGGAAACAGAGCTGTCCCCATGCCACTGGTGTAGCATTTCACCCAGTGGTCAAGTGTCCTGGGCCCGACGGATTAGGCTGGAATCTAGGTTCTGCCATTCTCTAAGTGTATGAGTTGGGGCAAGTTTGTTAATTTCTATTTCATTACCTATAAAATGGTCACAAAAATAGAAGCATCTCTTAAAGTCTTTCTGAGGTTTCTATGAGACCCATGCAAAAGAAGGGCCTACCAACTTTTCTCAAGTCACGGCAGTTACAGAAAATGACTCATGTACATTATAATCCCATGACATAACGGCACTGCTTAATCCCAGAGGTAATAACATTAGAAGTCTTGGGCTGAAGGGACAAAAACAGCAATAGTGACAGCAAATAGCACCTTATATGCTTCCTAAGAGCCAGGTGCTATTCTACGTGCTCCATACTGATTAACTCATATGAGCCTCACAGCAGTCTTGTGAGATGAAAGCATTATTATAATCCTTTTTTCACAGATGAGCAAAATGAGAGGCCAAGTAATTTGCCCGAGATGACATAGCCTCTGAGTGTCGGGGCCAGGTCTAGCCCAGACAGTTAGATCCAGAATCCTTGTTTTCCACTATTATGCAATACAACTTCTTGGTATCATGACCCAACTCCAACCGAGATGTGGCACACACAGCCCTTCTCACAATGCCTGGCACACAGCATCTAACAAACATCAGTATTTACAAAGAGCAGCTCAATCAAGTGTGTGGATGCCCCAACAAGATCCACAGACAGGTGGGTGTGACAGAGCAGGACAGCCCAGGGCAGAGGGCACTGGCGTGGTTGACTGTGGCAGGAATCACAGATAGTCACAACTGGCTCAGCTCCCACACCACCAGGTGGGGAAAAAGAGGATGGAGCTGGTAAATTCCTCATGGCAGTGTGTGTTCTGGGCTTGTAGCACTCGCCAATAAGCCAGCATGGGGCACTTCAAATTAAGGCTAGAAGCCTAGCATTATATAAATATATTAAATATATTTAACAATAGTGGTGGGAATTAGAGGTGTTGTGTTTTGAACAGTCAGTGTTACTGTCACAGTTACCCTTAAATTGGCCTGCCTGTTGAAGCCCAGGGTGTGACTGGAAGCGTCTGCCCAACTTCAAAGCTCCTCTTGCTGATCATAAACTGTAAATTCCTAAAGGCAGAGAATGTGTGTATTGCATTCTGAAAGCCCCCAGCACTTGTTAGAGGCCTTTTTTCACAGAGTAGCCATCCATGCATGGGTAATAATTAAGTCAACCAAATATATTTAATAAAGGCTTACTACTTAGGGCTAACCCTTAAGGATTTCCTTTTGCAGAGGCAATGACATAAACCAGTATCTCTTGCCCTAAGTTTAAGAACAGAAAAACTCATCATGGCAAAGATCACGCTGTGAACACACTTATTGCACACCAACCCAATGCAAGACTCTCTTTAAGCACTACAGCATTCTTTCCTACATAGCGAAAGACAAACCAGAAAAAAATACACTGTTTGCAAACTCAGTCTTGTTTTTTTCCCCTAAAGCAAAGAATTCATGGCTAACAGCAGTTTATCATCATCATCATTATTATTATTGCTATTGCTCACACTTCACCAGTTATGAGTACATTAATCAAATGTTGTTTAATGAAATAATAGTTGTTCCAATGACTCTGGGAAGAAAAGTTGCAGCGGTGTGGGCCATCACTCTTTAAGACACTGGTTTTCAAATGTATAAAGGTAGCCTCAGGCCAGCTTAGGGCACAGGCCATCATGTCCCAACATCCAGACCCCTGGTGTGGGGGTGGAACAGGAACAGAATGTGATGGAGCAAACATAAATTAAATAAGACTGCATTTTCTTTCATGCCCGACCCCCAAGAAATGCTTGTCATGGAAACTGTGACAATCCTGTTCTACAAAACAAAATGTGACTTAGCGGTGCTTTGCCTGTTAACAACATCTCAGTGACAATAGCAACATCTCAGTGACAATTTAGAATGATACCAAAACTCATTTCACCAATCCACAGCCCATCCTCCTAAGACATCTGCATGTAATTAGGGTCATTAAAATTTTTAAAGCATTTATACACTTTATTCCTTGAATCATCAACATGATGCTTATTAAAGAGGCACACGTTCTGCTGTAAGGTGGTAACAAGGGAACTAGAAGTAAGTAATGGGTCCTGCCCTTAATATTGGCATTTGGCACATCACTCATCACAGAATGTCAGATTTGTGGTTCTTATTGCATTTCCTTCCCTGCATATGTGTCTTACCTGTCCCCTTAACTTCAAGGGCTGGGACAAACTCAAAAACATTAAAATGTATATGTAAGAAACAGACCTGAAAAATCCATCCCTCAGTTCTTCAGATGTGACCCTTCTTATTCCTACCTTTGATGCTTGTCTAGCTGTAGCCCTGTTAGCCTGGACTCCCCAAACAGCTCCTGGACCAGGCAGCACTCACTTGACGACATGTGAGTGCCCCCCACAGGAGCCCCTGCTCCCCACTCATTATACCTTTTTCTTCCCTCACCCCCTTGTTTCCCCTAAATAGTCCTACATCCCCCAGGATGTTAGACTGGCAGGGAACAGCAGTGTTATCATGCTTTCCAGTAATAACTGATGATTCTTTTTACACTCCTCCTCATGAGTGTAAATAAAGGAAAAATGTAGAAAAAGGAAACTTCAAAAGTACAAGTGAAAAACAGTAGTGAGAAGACCTGTGGTAGAGGAAAAGCTGGTAGAAAAGGGAGAAGAAGACATGTAGGAACTGCACCAGAAGCAAAACCCTATCAACAAAGAAGCAATGAAGAACTGAGGTGCCAGAAGAGAAGGAAGGAAAAATGTGGCAGGGCAGCCAGAATACAGGACATTCTAGTTTTACCCACTGAGCTTGTTCTTTCAAAGCCCATCTTCTATTTTCTCAGGGAGGAGGTGCCTGATGCTGCACTTCTCCTATTTGCAACCCAGGGAGAACAGTGATGGTGGTAGATCTCTCTCTTACTAGTTATTAAGCCCCGTGCATACAGGATACCATTTTCACCAGCTTCATAGTGCCCTGTGATGTCTCTGCTTTACTCTCACTAAATAGAGGCAAACGGCCACACTGCAGAAGAGGCTGTTGTCTACAGACAGTTGCAGGGCAAAAGCAAATCAGGTGCTGAAACTCAACCACCAGCTCGCAATCCACCAACTCTTACAACCCAACCAGTCGTGCAGAAAATGAATTTCCCTGTATTCCACATTTCCACTAGTTAGAAGCCTAGCTCAGGGCCTGCCTGATTTGGGATCCATCACTCTAACCCCTGAACAAAGCATCTATTTACTACCTCAAAATCAGAAAACAGGTAATATCTTCTAAAATTTACCAGATGTTAATTTCCTGCACTGAGTTTATTGATAATAAAAAACATGGTAGGGTCTCTTTTATAGGCATTGAACCTTATATATTCATAGCCTGGGCATGTTCATAGGGCTGGGATAAGGATGAGGCCCTAAGGAAAGGTGCCTAGGGCACAAAGTTGAAGGAGGCACTAGCTTTCAAGGTCTGATAGGTACAGAGTCAGCAATCTCTGAGCAATGGGGAATGGGAGTTTATGGATAAATGCTCCACCCTCCTGTGCTCCAAGTGCACTATTTGAGTTGCATTCCGTAGGCTGTGCAGAAGGATGTTATGGCTGTGTTCTGGTTGCCCACATCAGTGACCACTTTATAATAAACCTTTGTATTTGCCTTTCCCTCCTTCTCTGTTTGAAACTCCCACCCCAGCTCCATGGAATCCCCTCTTAACTATCACTTCCTAAATGCAAGCCTATAAACCAGGCTGTGCTTTCTGGGAAAACCCAACCTAAGAGAATCAGTGTAGGAAGCAGACAGTCAGGATGGGACTCTGTAATTAGCGATTCACCAGTGACCAGGGTCACTGTCCTAAGACTCACCCAGGGTGAACCACTGGTTTCTGCACTTGAACAACATGGGGGGATGGGACTTAATAAGGATTGTAGGGCTGGCTGGTTTTCATTAACTGCAACAGTAGGGAAGATCATGTTGAAAATTAGATTCAGGATTTATTTTTAAAGATGCAGAGTTACAAGAGGTCTTTGATATGTCTCCTATGTCTACAGCATTTCAGCCTCCCTAAGTATGGAGCCCTGAGACCCACATGTACAACGACCTGAGAATATTGTATCCCATGAGTCCTGTGAATTCCCCCACCCTAGAAGAAGCATTTCTCTTTCTAAAGAACAGCCTCCTTGCATGTGGAGATCTGCAAAGATCTCACCTGAGGCAAGCGCTTCATGTGATGAGGCTTGCCCACCTGAAGAGCTACTCCACTTCCCTTTACCACCTCCAGATCAGGGTGTGCCACAGCCCAAGGAGGGAAACACAATTCCTGCTCTGGTAGGAGTGAGGAAACATGCTCAAAGAATTGTAGGACCTGCTAATGTATACAGGTAGGAACCTGGAAAATGGAGTATACATGGGACAACAGGTCTTTGAGGTTTGGGACTAGGAGACATAAGCTATGGCTGGGATACAAAAGAATTTATTGACATAAGAGCCTTTTCCTACGATTTGGGAGCTTAATGTTAGGACAAGATCACCTGAAAATAGTCCAAAAATATGCTTGGAATGGCTCCTTGAAGACCAAACATGACAGTAGCTCACAGTAAATGAGGTGGAGATGATGGAATTCTCCTAGAAGAGTACTGAGGTAGGAGTCAAGATATGAGATATTAGAATGAATTTCAGTGAGGCTGGAAAACTAACTGCCTGAATTTAATCTCAAAAAAAGCCCAAAGACAGAAAGAACAGATGAGAAGCAGAGCAGACTCACTGAGAAGCCAGGCGATGGCTGTCCTTTGTTGGTTAACATTGACAGTAGGAGATACTGTTCTGGAACTGGCTTCTGACTTCGACATCAACCTATCACAGTGTTGATGATATGTGAGGATGGTAGAGACCAAATGATGGCACTTCATCATCAGAGACAAGGTAGAAATGATTGTTCTCATGATACCAAACCTGGAGTGGCAATCAGGGGGCTTTGTCTCCAATGACTAGAATACACGGGTGTGCGACCAGCAGGTGGAAGTAGGATTAGGATCAGTGATACACTTACTGAATGTGTGCTTTTTCTCTCCACAAGTTTAGCATCTGCTTGTGAACCTCCTGGAGGGAGAAGCTTCTACCAGAGGACCCAGCCTGAACCTGAAGAAGACTCCACTTAGTCATATGGCCCCTCATTCCAGGAGACAAGTAGCCAAAGAAAGGGTGATTGTTGAGGTGGCAGTTAATGACCCTGATAACAATAGATATAGATCTGGGATTACTGCTGTGCAATAGGAGCAGAAAGGAAAATGTCTGGAAACGAAGGAATTCACTGAGGCACACTGCATGGTGCCTCTGTGCCCTGTGGTCACATTAAATGGAAAACCTCAGCATACATGGTCCAACAGGTGTTAAAAATAAAATTAGACAAAGGCTCAGACCTCAGAGGGATGAAGATCTGGGTCATTGACCAGGCAAACAACTTGGAATTAGATCTGCTTAAACACCATCTAAGCATGAACAAACTCTAGAATGGTTTACAGAGGAGTGTGATAATGGATATCAATTACCACTTCAGGAAAATTGCAAATTGAGGCTTGTAGCTTGTCCCAGTAACCCTTCTGCTTTACGCCTTTCTTGGGATTGCAGCAATTTTGCTGATAACCTGATAATATTTTTACCAAAACCTTATGGTAAAACTTTAGGAACATTCTCTTTAAATTCAGTATCAAGGAGAATTCTAGTAGAGCAGCTAATTAATATGCTGCAGACATCCTAGCCAATATGTCAAATCAATAAAAATATTGAGAGGGATAAGAATTGGAAAGGAAGAGATAAAATTGTCCCTTATTGTAAATGATATGATATAATATAGAAAATCCAAGAGCATCTGCAAATAAATTACTAGGACTGATAAAACAAATTAGCCAAGTTGTGAAATACGAGATCCACATTATAAAATCAATAACATTCCTTTTTACCCATTATATTAAATTAGAAAATAAAATTTAAAGATTCCATTGACAAAGTGTGTAGAGATGTGTTGTATGGAGAAAAGTACAAAACATTATGGGGAAATTTAAAATACATAGATAAACAAACAGATAATGTTTAAGGATGTGGAGATTCTCCTAATTAATCCATGAATCAAATGTAATTCTAATGGAAATGTCAACAAAGTTGTTCATGAATTTGGTTAAGTTGATTCTATGATTTATAGGGAAGAGTAAAAGCTAAGTACAGCATAGACAATTTTGAACAAGATAGGAGAGCTATCAATATCGATGCTCTTATAAACCCATAATAATTAAGACTATGTGGCCTTGGGCATTAGTAAATTGTCTAATGGAATAAAGGACTCAGAAATAGACCCATGCTGTATGAAAACCTGATACTGGGTGGGGGAGTGGGGGCGGGAACTGCAAATAACTGGAAGAATATATGGCTGAATAATTCAATAAATCTACTGGGACAACCGGTTATCCATGTGGGAAAAATAATACATTTGGATGCCTATACCACATCACAAAAATTAATTCCAATTATATTAACACCTATATATGATAAAATAAAACTTGAAAATTTTCGAGGAAAATACAGAATTTTTATGATCCTTCTGCCAGGAAAAGATTTCTGGAAAAAAAATCACACACACCTAGACAAAGAAATCATAAAAGAAAAATAAACAAGCACAGTGCTCAGCCTATAAGGCAGACATCATCTTTCAGTGTGTGCTGATCATAACTAATGGGTTACATTCATTTTCACATCATCTGTGCCACTTTGTTCTAAATAAATTAGGAAAATTAAGAGATGGCTGAAGAGTGCTAGGGCAGTAATTGAGGGCAAAATGTGACACTGGTTAAGTAAGAGGGTAATAGGATACTTTATGAAAGAGTTGGAGCTCTTTGTAGCATAGAAAGCAAGCCACAGGTCAGACCAACTGCCAGCCAGCACAAGGTATGTTTCTCACCAATGATCAAAGGTGACTCTATAGCTATAAACATCTCATTAATTAACATTTATTCTGAACTCCGGTTAATTGTTCTCTTCAGAGTATCTGTAATGCAGCAGCCCAAATTGCTTCAAATGTTTTCCCTTTGGAAAGTACTTGCTAAGTGAGAGGGAAATAGAAAGGAGAGAAAACTTCTTTTTTGGTAACATACAAAACTCCTTGAGTTTTAGATTATGAAATGAGTAAGCCCCTGAGAAGGACATTTTTAGTGTCAGATCTCATGACAAGGCACTGGCTTATATAAGGGTCATCAGTCTCACAAATTTAAGTTGACTGAAGTAATATGAAAACTTGGCAAAAATGGAAATCTAAAGGAGTGAAAGGATTAAGATTTCTAATCATATGACTAACGTCTTGGAAAAGTGTGGTTAAACAAAGTTTGCCATCCCATAAAGCTTATAAAACATCTTATTCTTTAACTTGACCTAATTTTTTCAGTTTGATTTGCTGTATCAGTTATTTGTCCTTTTTCATTTTTCATATATTTCGTATTTCATATTTTTAAGAATTAATCCACTTGTGATTGCCCTTGTTGCCTGATTGTCATATAGCTGGTTTGCTCCTTATAAAAGCAAGTCAAAGGCTAAAACAATGCTATTTCAGCCATGGTTTCACAGTCCTACATGCAACTTCTTCCTAGGCTTTCAGATTTCTGCAGTAGCACACCAGATTATACTAGAATCCAGACTCAGAAGCTGGCTTTATTAGCAACAAGTGATTACAATTCAGTACAGAAATTCACTTTAGAGCCCAGTCTATCACTGGGCAAAAGCAGACTTTAAATAGCCAATAGATTTCTAAGGGTAAGATGAAGGGTGTATTCATGCACCATGTTAACTGTGACAGCAGGTAATAGGGGCATTTTATAAAAGTAAAGCAAGATGCTAAGGGGCCTAGAGAAACAATCTCAGAAAGGAAGTTCTCTCAGTAAGTATGTATCTGCAGACAACTATGAGCATCTCAACTTCAGTCAATCCTTTGTCTTCCACCATGATTGGAGAAGGCTGCTTAAATTAAAAATTCTGGCCAACTACAATATTAAGAAAATTAATTTGCAGAAATGGACTTGCAGCAAACCTAAAGCCTGGTTCTGCTCTTGGTATCCAGGGATGCTGGGAAAATGATGTCCATTTCACCCAGTGTGGAGGTCAGCACTCAAAAATAGCATTTTCTTAGCATATTTGTGCTGTTGCTGCCATGTGATAAAGGAATGATTAGAATGAAATCCAAAAGAACCATTTTCCGAAAGTCATCCATAAGGCCACCTGAGGACAAACATCCAGAGGGGCCCTGAGAAACCAGAGAAATAAAGCACCGATCCCAAGTTAAAGACTAGAGTGGGGAGGAACACAAACTTGTGAATAAAAATAATTGTACAGTGATCACCAAGGGCAACGGTGGGTGGAGAAGGGCACCTTGGACTATGGAGATTGGCCACTGTTTGTTTCCAGGGCACAGGCTGTAGGCAACAGTGTGGAGCACCCAGTGTGGACTGCCAGACAAGGACTGGCTCCTTCTCTGCATGGACACAGCAGGCTAGCACGGTGGGCGCCGAATGGATCTTAAAAACTGCCATGTTTCATAAAGGCACTAATCCTTCCTGGTGCCCAGCCCACCAGCACCACTCTACATCTACTCGGTGCCCAGCCCACCAGCGCCACCCTACAGCCTCCCCCGGTGCCCAGCCCACCAGCGCCACCCTACAGCCCC
>JAVSCE010001978.1:0-136429 GCA_032199065.1 Smutsia gigantea
GTGTAAATACTGTAAGTGTAAAAAAATTATAGAAGTGTAAATATTATAAATCACTTATAACTCTAGTATAAAGGTTAAAAGACAAAAGAATGTAAAAGGGCAAGACCTAAAGTATTTGTTAGTGGATAATAAAAAGATGTTAATTGTGGTACCAAAAACATAACATATGGGACAAGGGGAATGCCAGTGTAGAATTTTTGTATGTGAACAAAGTTAAGCTGTTGTTATCAGCTTAAAGCAGACTGCTTTAACTACAACAGGCTTTATGTAAACATCATGGTAACCACAAACCACAACCTATAGTAGATACACAAAAGATGAAGAGAAAGTAATCAAAGCATATGGTAGCAGAGAACCACTGAATCACAAAGGAAGATAGCAAAGTAGGAAGAAAGAATAAAGTATCTAAAAAACCACCAGAAAATAATTAACAAGCCAGCAAAAGTAAGTACCAGACAAAATAGACTTTAAGTCAAAAATTTTAATAAGATACAAATAAGGTTATCACTTAATAATAAAAGGGTTAATTCATCAGGAGGAAATAACAATAGTAAATATATATATATCCCCAACATTGGATACCTAAACATACAAAGTAATTTTAACAGATCTGAAAGAAGAAATAGCAATACTATAATGATAGGGACCTTCAATACACCACTTTGAATAATAGAAAGATCATCCAGAGAAAATATAAACAGGGAAACATTGGACCTGAACTATACTTTACACAAATGGCTCTAACAAACATAGAGAATACATCATCAAACAGAAGTGGAATATACTTTCTTCTCAAGGGATTACAGATCATTCTCTAGGATAAACCATATATTAGGTCACAAAACAAGTCTTAACAATTTAAGAAGACTGAAATAATATCAAGTACTTTTCCAACCACAATGGCATAAACTAGAAATCTGTTAAAAGAGGAAATCTGGAAAAATCACAAATAAGTGGAGACTAATGTCTTAAGAAAAACAAAAATGGAAACACAACATAATTAAACTTACAGGATGCAGCAAAAGAAATGCTAAGAGGGAAATTAATAAATTGCTACATTAAGAAAAAACAAAAATCTCAAATAAGCAAACCAACTTCATACCTCAAGAAACTAGAAGAATAAGAACAAACTAAACCCAAAGTTAGTAGAAGGAAGTAAACAACTAAGAACAGGGGAGAAGCAAATGAAACAGAAAAGTAAAAAGATAATAGAAAATATCAATGAAACTAACAGTTGCTTTTTAAAAAATATAAGCAAAATTGACAGTTATTAGCTGGACTAAGGAAAAAATAGAGAAGACTCAAATAAATAAAATCAGAAATGAAAGAGGAGGAATTGCCATTGTTAACACGGAAATGTGGGGTGTCATAAGAGACTACTATAAACAATTACACACCAACAAATTCAATAACTAAAATAAATGGATAACACCCTTAGAAACAACCTACTAAAACTGAATCATAAAGAGATGGAAAATGTGATTAGAACAATAACAAGTAAGGAGACTAAATTACTAATCAAAAATCTCCCAAAAAAGAAAAACCCAGATTAAGACTATTTCACTGGTCAATTCTATCAAACATTTAAAGAATTAAGATCAATCTTCTTAAACTCTTCCAAACAAAAGAACACTTCCAAACTTATTCTACCAGGTCATCATTACCTTGATACCAAACCCAGACACACACACTACAAGCAAAGAAAATTACAGGCCAATATCCCTAATGAATACAAATGCAAAAATCATCAACACAATGGTAGCAAACCAAATTCAATTGCACATTAAAAGAACTATACACCATATTTTTTTCCTGGAAGGCAAGAAAGTCTCAATAACACAAATACCACATTAACAGAATGAATGGTAAAAATCATATGATCTCCATCAACATCATCCACCACATCAACAAAAAGATCAAAAACCACATGATCATCGCCACAGATGCTGAAAAAGCATTTCACAAAATTCAACATCCATTCATGATAAAAATTCTCAACAAAATGGGTATAGAGGGCAAGTACCGCAATATAATAAAGGCTATATATGACAAACCCACAGCTAACATCATACTTAACAGCAAGAAGCTGAAAGCTTTTCATCTAAGATTGGGAACAAGACAAGGATGCCCACTCTCCCCACTGTTATTCAACATAGTACTGGAGGTTCTAGCCACAGCACTCAGACAAAACGAAGAAATACAAGGCATCCAGATTGGTAAAGAAGAAGTCAAATTGTCACTATTTGCAGATGACATGATACTTTACATAAAAAACCCTAAAGACTCCACTCCAAAACTACTAGAACTAATATCTGAATTCAGCAAAGTTGCAGGATACAAAATTAACACAGAGAAATCTGTTGCTTTCATATACACTAACAATGAGCTAACAGAGAAATCAGGAAAACAGTTCCATTCACAATTGCATCAAAAAGAATAAAATACCTAGGAATAAACCTAACAAAGGAAGTGAAAGACCTATATCCTGAAAACTAAAAGACACTCCGAAGAGAAATTAAAGAGGACACTAACAAATGGAAATTCATCCCATGCTCTTGGCTAGGAAGAATAAATATTGTCAAAATGGCTATACTACCTAAAGCAATCTACAGATTCAATGCAATCCCTATCAAAATAATCAAAATACCAACAGCATTCTTCAATGAACCTAAGCAAATAGTTCTGAAATTCATATGGAACCAGAAAAGACCCCGAATAGCCAAAGCAATCCTGAGAAGGAAGAATAAAACAGGGGGAATTACACTCCCTGACTTCAAGCTCTACTACAAAGCCACAATAATCAAGACAATTTGGTATTGGCACAAGAACAGACCCACAGACCAGTGGAACAGAATAGAGAGTCCAGACATTCACCCAAACTTATATGGTCAATTAATATATGATAAAGGAGCCTTGGATATACAATGGGGAAATGACAGCCTCTTCAACAGCTGGTGCTGGCAAAACTGAACAGCTACATGTAAGAGAATGAACCTGTATTACTGTCTAGCCCCATACACAAAAGTAAACTCAAAATGGATCAAAGACCTGAATGTAAGTCATGAACCATAAAACTCTTAGAAAAAAACATAGGCAAAAATCTCTTGGACATAAACATGAGTGACTTCTTCATGAACATATCTCCCCGGGCAAGGGAAACAAAAGCAAAAATGAACAAGTGGGACTATATCAAGCTGCAAAGCTTCTGCACAGAAAAGGACACCATCAGTAGAACAAAAAGGCATCCTACAGTATGGGAGAATATATTCATAAAAAACGTATCTGATAAAGGGTTGACATCCAAAATATATAAAGAACTCACACACCTTAACAAACAAAAAGCAAATAATCCAATTAAAAAATGGGTAGGGGATCTGAATAGACACTTCTCCAAAGAAGAAATTCAGATGGCCAACAGGCACATGAAAGTTGCTCCACATCGCTAATCATCAGAGAAATGCAAATGAAAATCACAATGAGATATCACCTCACACCAGTAAGGATGGCCAACATCCAAAACCCAAACAACAACAAATGCTGGCAAGGATGTGGAGAAAGGGGAACCCTCCTACACTGCTAATGTGAATGCAAATTAGCTCAACCATTGTGGAAAGCAGTATGGAGGTTTGTCAAAAAACTCAAAATAAAAATACCATTTGACCCAGGAATTCCACTCCTAGGAATTTACCCTAAGAATGCAGTAGCCCAGTTTGAAAAAGACATATGCAACCCTATGTTTATCGCAGCACTATTTACAACAGCCAAGAAATGGAAGCAACCTGTGTCCATCAGTAGATGAATGGATAAAGAAGAGGTGGCATATATACACAATGGAATATTATTCAGCCATAAGAATAAAACAAATCCAGACATTTGCAACAACAGGGATGGAGCTAGAGGGTATTATGCTCAGTGAAATAAGCCAGGCGGAAAAAGACAAGTATCAAATGATTTCACTGATATGTGGAGTATAAGAACATAGAAAAAAACTGAAGGAACAAAACAGCAGCAGACTCACAGAACCCAAGAATGGACTAACAGTTACCAAAAGGAAAGGTACTCAGGAGGATGGGTGGGAAGGGAGGGACAAGTGGGAAAAGGGGGCATTACAATTAGCAGACATAATGTGGGGGGGGCGGTGCACAGAGAGGGCTGTACAATTCAGAGAGGACAAGTAGTGATTCTATAGCATCTCACTACGCTGATGGACAGTGACTGTAATGAGGTGGGTAGGGACTTGATGAAGTGGGGAGTTTAGTAACCATAATGTTGCACATGTAATTGTAGATTAAATATATGAAAATAAAAAAAGAATCATATGATCATCTTAACAGATCCAGAAAAAGCATATAACAAATTCCAATATCCTTTCATAATTAAAATTCTTCACAAGTTAGACATAGAAGAAACGTACCTTAACATATTAAAGCCATAAATGAAAGCCCACAGGTAACGTCATACTCAATGTGAAGCCTTTTTCTCTAAGATCAAGAATAAATCAAGGATGCCCCTTCTTGTCACTTTCATGCAGCACAGTACTGAAATTATTACCCAGAGCTATTAGGCAAGAAAAAGAAATAAAAATAATCAAAATCAGAAAGGAAGAAGTAAAATTTTGTGTATTTGCACATGATTTGATCTTATATGTAGGAAATGCTAAAGATTCTACCAAAAAAGAAAACCCAGAAAGCTGTTAAAACTAATAAATGAATCCAGCAAACTTGAAAGATACAAAATTAACACGCAAATTTCAGTTGTGTTTCTATACATCAACAATGAACTATCCAAAAAAAGACACTAAGAAAACAATCCCATTCACAATAGCAGGCAGAGGAATAAAATACCTAAGAATAAATTTAACCAAGGAAGTGAAAAATATGTAAACTGAAAACTATATATAGAGATGATAGAAATCAATGAAGACACAAATAAGTGGAAAGATATACCTTGTTCATGGACTGGAAAAATTAATATTGTTACAGTTCCACCCAAAGCTATGCACAGATTCACCACAATCTCTATCAAAATTCCAACAGCATTTTTCACACACAAAAAAATTTCAGATAAAAAGAACACCTAAAATTTTATGAAAGCACAAAGACACCAAATAACTAAAGACATCTTGAGCAAGAAGAACAAAGTCAGCAACATCACACTTTCTGATTTCAGGCTACATTACAAATTTATAGTAATCAAAAACATATGGTATTGGCATAAAAACATACATGCTGACCTATGGAATGGAATAGAGAGTGTAGAAATAAATGCATGCATATACAGTCAAAGAATTTTTAAAAAAGATTACAAGAATTACAGTGGGGGAAGGATAATCTCTTCAATAAAAGATGTTTGGAAAATTGTGCATCCACATACAAAAGAATAAAATTGGATCTTATACCATACACAAAAATCAACTCAAATGGATTAGAGATTTAAATTTAAGACCTGAAAACATCAATTGCCAAGAAAACATTATAAAAACTCTTTGGCATTGGTCTTGGCATTGATTGTTTGGATAAGACACCAAAAGCAAAAGAAATAAAAGCACATTAACAACCTGGGGAAAAAGGAAAAACATGATCCCACTTACAACAGCATGAAAAACAATAAAATGCTTAGGAATATTATTTAACAAAGGAGGTGAAAGATCTCTGCTCTGAAAACTACAAGACATTGATGAAAAATAAAGAAGACACAAATGAATGGAAAGGTATGCAATGTTCATGGATTGGAAGTATTAATGTTGCAAAAATGTCAATATTATCAAAAGCCATGTATAGATTCAATGCAATCCCTATGAAGACTCCAATGGCCTTTTTTGCATTAGTAAAAACAATCCTAAATTTTATTTGGAACTAAAAATTATTATGGAACCACAAAAGAACCCAAAGAGTCAAAGAAAACCTGACAAAGAAAATAAAAGCAGAATGCATCACACTTCTTGACTTCACTTATACTATAAAGTTATAGCAATCAAAACAGTATGGTATTGGCATAAACACACACACACAGACCAATGCAACAGAATCAAAAGCCCAGAAATAAACTCATGCATACCCAGTCAACTAATATTTGACAAAAGAGCCAAGAATATTAGGTGAAGAAAAGACAGTCCCAGTGCTGGAGAAACGGTATATTTATTTGCATATCAAAGAATGAAAGTAGACCTCTATGTTATTCCACTCACAAAAATTAATTTGAAATAGATTAACGACTTAAATGTAAGACCTGAAACTATAAAATACCTGGAAGAAAACAGGTAGAATGCTCCTTGACATGGGACTTCCAATAATTTTTTGGATATGACACCTAAAACAAAAGCAACAAAATCAAAACCAAACAAGTGGGACTATATCAAACTAAGAAACTTCTGCACAGCAAAAGAAAACATCAACAAAATGAAAAGGCAACCTACTAAAAGGTACTATATTTGCAAATCATATATCTGATAAGGGGTTAATATCCAAAATATAGAAAGAATTCATACAACTCAATAGCAAAAAAAAAAAACAACAACAAATAATCCAATTTAAAAATGAGCAGAAGACCCAAATAGATGTTTCCAAAAGATATATGAATGAAAAGAGACCACGGTGACATATCACCTGTTAAAATGCTAGCATTAAAAAGACAAGAGAGAACAAATGTTGGCAAGGATATGGAGAAAAGGGATCCTTCGCACTGCTGGTGGGAATGTAAATTGGTGTAGCCACTATGGAAAGCAGTATGGAGATTCCTCAAAAAATTAAGAATAGAACTACCATATGACCCAGCAGTTCTACTTTTGAGAACATATCCAAAGGAAACAAAAACACAATGTCAAAGAGATAGCTGTACCCTCTTGTACACAATGGCATTATTTATAATAGCCAAGACATGGAAATAACCTAAGTGTTCATTAACATATGAATGGATAAAGAAATTGTGGTGGAATACTATTCATCCATAAAAATGGAGGAGCTCCTGGCATTTGCGACAACATGGATGGACTTTGAAGGCATTATGCCAAGTGAAATAAGTCACATAGTAAAAGATAAATACTATATGATCTCACTTACATACGGAATCTAAAAAGAATGACTCATAGAAAAAGGGACCAGAGTTGTTAAAGAGTGGGTGAAAGAAGGGGAAATGGAGAAAGGTGGTCAAAAGGTACAAACATACAGTTATTACAAAAATAAATAGTAGGGACATAATGTACAACATGGTGACTATAATTATTTCTGTATGGTATACATGGAAATCATTAAGAGACTAAATCCTGAGTCTTCATCATAAGAAAAAACTTTTTCCTTTTTCCTTTTTGTATCTATATGAGATGATGGATGTTACACTTATTGTGGCATCATTTCATGACATATATGGAAATCATATCATTATGCTGTACACCTTAAACTTATACAGTGCTATATAAAACAATAGGGAAAAAGGGCAATAAAAGCAAACAAGTAGGACTACACCAACTAAAAGCTTCTGCATAGCAAAGGGAACATTCAAAACCAACAATGAAAAGACATTACAGAATGAGAGAAAATATTTATAAATCATGTATCTGATAAGGGGCTAATATCAAATCAACACATTGCATATCTTAAACTTACACAATGTTCATATATTACTTATATCTCAATAAAACTTGGGAAAAGAGGAAAACCAAAATATGTAGAAAACTCATACAACTCAATAGCAAAATATATATATAACCTGATTTAAAAATGAGCATAAGATCTGATTAGACATTTTTCCAAAAGACATACAAATGGCTAACAAGTGTATGAAAAGATGCCCAACATCACTAAGAAACAGGGAAATGCAAATCAAAACCACATTGATATCACCTCACACTTGTTAGGGTGGATATTATAAAAGAATCGAAAGATAACAATTACTAGCAAGCAGAGAAAAGGGACCTCTTGTGCACTGCTGGTGGAAAAGTAAATTGGGACAGCCACTAAGGAAAACAGTATGGAGGTTCCTCAAAAACTTAAAAACTGAATTTCCATATGATCCAGCAATCTCACTTCCGGGTATATATTCAAAGGAAATAAAATCACTATCTCAAACACCTATCTGCATTCCTGTGCTCACTGCAGCATTACTCACAGTAGCCAAGATGTGGAAACAACATAAGGGTCCATCAACAGATGGATGGATAAGCAAAATTATACACACACACACACACACCACAATGGATTATTATTCAGCATTACAAAAGGAGGAAATCTTGCCATTTGATAGAACACAGATGAATCAGGAGGGATATTATGCTAAGTGAAATAAGCCAGACACAAAAGGACATCTCATGATCTCACTTATATGTGGAATCTAAAAAAAAGAAAGAAAGGTCAAATTTATAGTATCAGAAAATATAGTGGTGGTTACCAGAGGCTAGGATGTGGGGGAATAGGGAAGATATTGATCAAAAGGTACAACTTTCAGTTATAAGATGAATAAGTTCTGGGAACCTAATGTACAGCATGGTGATGTAGTTAATAATGTATTATATACTTGAAATTTGCCAGGAGTAAATCTCATGGTGGTCACCACCAAAAACAAAATGGTAATGGTAACTATGGAAGGTAATGGATATGTTAATTAGTTTGATTGTGGTAATCATTTCACAATGTATATACATGTATCAAAACATGTTATATACCTTAAATATACACAAATTCTATGTTAAAAATAAACAAATGGAAATACTTTTTAAAAAGAAAGCAATCTTTTTAAAGATTTCTTTAAAAAGAAAAGATCTATTAATATGAAAGAATATATATATCTGTCATCCCAAGAATTCACTCCTGAGAACCTATGGTTTAAAAAAAAAGAAATACCAGTATGTAGAACAAATGTATTAAGGATGGAATAACCATTAAAAATTTAAAAATAGAAGTAAAAGAAAATAAATAAAAAACAGAAAAAATTGAAAAAAGTTAATGCTCAAAAATATGGGAATGGCCGAAAAAAATGTTCATATATATTTACTGCAGCATTATTCGAAGCAAATTTGGGGAGGAAAAAAAGTTGATGCCAAACAATACAGAAATTTCAGAATAAATTATGGCTCATCATGTCTGTGGAATATAATACAACCTTTTCAAAGAATGAATTAGATTTGTCCCAGCTGACTTGAGAGGACTGTTGTATAAGAAAAGCAAGAGTATAGCAGAGGGAGAGGACACTGGTGTGGGTCGAAGGGAAGTAGAGGAAGTGAGAAGACAAGCTCAAATGGAGAAGAAAAAAAGCACATAGAAAGACATACAATTACACGGGCTATGCAAAACTATGTATGAGTTTGTTAGTATAATAATAAAAAGTTTGGGGATTTTTTTTTGTTTTTTTTTTTTTGTTTTTTTAGAAACAGATAATCCAATCCACTCAGAAGTGGAACTGAGGGCCCAGGCCCAAGACAGCTGGCCATGTCCCTGTGCTCAAAGACATCCTGGATGCTCCCAACAGGCCACCCACCCCAGAGGCACAATAGAGGAGTAAGGTCCAGGTGTCAGTTGTGCTTAATGGAGGGGAGGGAGAAGGGAAGGAGGGGAGCAGCGAGAAAAGTCTCTAAAACAGAAGAGTTTGCCTACAGGGATGGAGAGTGCTGGGCATGAAACTATTGTTATAACCTTTTCTAGATTCTTCCATTTGTTATAAGGTTTTAAGTATTGCTTTGATAAAAATAAAAATGTTAAAAATAAAATAAAACTGCTACAAAGCCTAACATATATTTATTTTTTCTGAATCAATGGACAAAATATAATCATTCATTATATTATACATATAAGCTTTTTAGATATGCAGCGTATTTTTCGGTCCACTATGTCATGTGAGCTTTCCAATACTGGTGGGTGGAAGGTAAATGACTTGCCCTAAACTGGAAATTAGCAAGGGGCAAAGTTGAGCACTGCTCCCCTGACTGCAGCCAAGTCCAGGCTCATGGACTCTATTCCAGCCACTTAATTCTCACAGGGAGAAGCAAGAAGATATACTGGGATGGGATCACAAATAAATTGAAATAAAACATAAAAGCACTGAAGTCCTCCTCCTCCTACTGCTGCTGCTAATGACAGACGCTGACATTCTTGGGTACTACTGGGAGCAGACCCCGTTCTAAGAACCTTGTCTCAATAACCTGTTGTCACAGCAATCACCTGCCCATCCCACACCTGCTCCGCCTCAGGCGGCAGCTCTCTCGTGCCAGCCCACCTTCATGGTTCATGGGCAGTACAGCCGCTTCTCACCATTTACCCTCGTTGGAGCTACATCACCCCCACCCCCTTGATCATCGCCTCCTGAGCAGGTGTCACTCAGCCTGTGTGTCCTCTCCCGGGCCAGCATGACGGCCTGAAAGCATGTTGGTCCAGGGCAGCCCTCTGTCCCCGCCTGTGTGGCTCCCCATGGCAGCCTGCACAAAACCCTCACAGGACCACCCTTCTGTCCTCCCCCCAGTCTCCCCCTGCTCACAAGGGCCCATGCTGTCCCTCCAGAGGCCGCCAGGCCTCTGAGGGGCTCTTCTAGCTGCTCCCACTCTTTTCAACTCTTCCTCAGATATCTTCCACTTTGCTCGACCCTTTCCTCCTCAGGGAGTCCCGTATCTCACTTCCCAGCACTCCCAGACTTCTTAGCCTGCGTCACTTGTTCTCTTTTCCATGACATTTACCATCTTGTAAAATGGTGATTGACTACCTCTCCCCAAGTAAGATGCAAGCTCCACCAAGGATCTTGGCCTGTTTTGTTTACTGAGGCCCAAACGCCTACAACAGTGCCTAATATACACCAAGCCCCCACTAATTACTAGTGGAATAAAGAAATTACATATGACACATCAGATATTCAATTATTTTATTTGAAATAATGCCACTATATTTACCTAATCAGTCAACTCTGTAAATCTACTAAAAGCAAAAACAAAAAAGAGGGAGATTCCACCTTATAACCAAGAATAAACTAGCCTCAATTCTCCTGTATTTAGACTGTATATTTACACTATTTTTAAGATTGTTTAATGCACATACATGGAACTATATGAGATACAGGGAAGGATCATTTGCTGACACATTTTGCAAATATAATCTCATGAAAATAAATGTATATTCCCTGCAATACACAGAAGAATGTGGCTCACTCTTTGTAGAACTGATTATTCGCAATACTTGAAATATATGTAGATTTCTTTCCATCATATCTGTTCATTTATAAAATATATGAACTGTTACTTCCAGGATTATCTTTGATATTGAGAAATGATCGTTATACATGAACAAACAGCCTCCCTAATGTGACACTAGGTTAGCTGACCAACTGTCTTATTTCCACTCATCATATTCTGCTTCCCATATATTTCAACAAATATTTTTGGGTATTTTTTTGGCAAAGATAACCAAAATAGTTGTCCCACCCTTCCTGACATATAAAGGGGAAGGGAAGTAATATGTGTGCAGTAAGAGAAAATATAAAGCAAAAGGGTCAAGTCAGCCCAGGGCCAGGGAAAATTTTATTTTTAAAAGTGTATCATTAATAAAGTGACAGGCCTGATGCAAAATTTGTGACACATGTGCCTAAATACCCAATTTACTGTTCTCGGTGCTAAAAATAAGCACTGCAGTATGTTTTGTATAATAACTTTAATCACAGATCTCAAAAATTGATTAATAGTAGCAGCATTTGAAAACCTAAGGTAACTTTCACTTTGGGAGGAGTAAAATCTAAGTAAACATTGTAAAAATCGAGACATGACTATCATTTTTGTTCCACAGCAGCTAGTACATTACCAGATCACATGAGTATTTTGTATTCAGTTTTCCTTTTGATTGTTTTTATAATAACCCCCAAGGATATTATCTCAATAAAGAAGAGGAAAAGATGATTTCTTTCCAAGATCTTATAAGTATTGAGCAAAACTAAGACTTGAACCCAAGTAATTCTAGTACTAAAACTCACATATTCACAATACATATTCATCAGTATTATTTTCTCTCTTAGGCTAAAGAAATAATCCAAATCATATGAAATAAGAGACAAGAATACAATTTTGAACTTATTACAGTAAATGAAGATGGCTCACATTCTGAAACTGAATTTCTGGTATTTAAAAGGCATTTAGTAAAGAGAAAGTATCTACCAAGTGAAGATTCAAACATAGCTCCTTTTTTAATACTATGCAATTATTTTAATATCATTCACAGAATTTATAAAAGAAAAAAACTTACTGAGCAGCTACATGGGTAATACAAAGCCTCAAGGAGCCCATCAGGAAAACCAGTCTGGACAGACACAAGCCTCCAGAAGAATCCTTGACTGCATCAGACAATTACTCCGGGCTGAGTGCAAGGCATCACCCAGCGGGAGACAAACAGTCCCTCTGCGGCCTGGACACCCATGCACCTCATCTGTCCCCGCCTACCTGGTAGACCCTTATTGGCACCTCTTGTCCCACCCATTACAAGTCCAAATTGCTCTCTGGAGATGGGGCTGGGAAGGGTGTGGATTTCATGTCCAGGCTGCAAGAAGCAATCTCTGACCGAGGAAGAAAACTATTCCTGTGACAGACAAGCAAAGGCAGTGACATTCCTTAAGAAAATGTGTTCCTCAGCATGTCTTTCCCTACCCTTTTTGGGAAAAACCATAAAATTCTGCAGTGTGTAACTAAAAATACCACTTATTTCGGGCAAAATTAAGGTTTATCCGTGTTTACAACAACTAACTATCAGTTTCTGACAGTTACTGAAACAACAGCTATCCACTACTATGTTCTAAATGTTTCATGCTTAGAAAGTCATTAAGTCTTCACAAGGACCCTATTGCCATCCCTATTGTACAGTTGAGGAAGCTGTGGTACATTCAGTAAGTTCAGCTACGAAAGACTGAGCAAGGAATCAGACCCAGTTGGGGCATTTTATGCTGAGAAACTCAACAAAAAAACACTATTAAAGCATGAATGGAAAAGCAACTAAACTAAGAAGAAGCTCAGAGGAGCCAAGACATCACAGAAGGCGAGGAGAGAAGTGTGGCAGGGGCAGGCTAACCAGAGAAGGACCGGGCAGGCCGTCCACAGGCCTAGTCATGGGGAGGTCCACACAGAGTGTGCGTCCCACCTCTGAACACCGTGACACAAGATACCATGGGGACAAGCATTCACAATAGCAAAGAAACACCATTATATTTTTAAAATACTAAAACCTACAAGCAGCCTGTATTATGCCAAGTACAACAGGATGAGCAAAATAGCATCAACCACACACTCTTTGGTCAGTAACTATGTGTAACTGGGTTTTTTCAAGTTGTTACAAAAAAAAATCAATGTACTCAAACAGGTGTAGAGGCAAGGAAACTGGGGAGAGAAGAAGCTATTTCCACAAGTTCAGAGCACTCATCTTTGCCTGTGTGACGTATAATGAATTGATCATGGACTCAGCTCTGCGAAGAAGCCCTAAGCCTACATGATGCTGGGTGGTCCTTGTTGTGGGCATTCTGATCCCAAGACTAGGCAGGGTGGACATCAAACAGGTGGACATCTGATCTCTATTTTGAATACTGCCCAAAGAGCCTTAAGTTGAAAAATCCATGTCAAGAAAAGAATTGATATGAAACAATAAAATCACTTTTAAAATTATTTTTAAACTTTTCACATTGGAGAAGCTTCATAATAACTCCCTTCTGCTGTGTCTGTTTTCTAAGGATTGCCACCTGTCCTTTCTTGGAATGTAAAACCCATTGTTTGGGGATGATGTTCCCGCCCACCATTTTGTTGTTAAGACTATCTTCTTAGGAGGAGGTTATGTATGTTAGCTGGCTTGGTTAGTGTCTGTTTACAGAAAATAAAAAGTTAGCAACTTTCTGTAAGATCACAAAGATTTTTTGTTATATAAAACAACCCCAAATCTGGGAACAACTGCTTCAAATACCAAGTGCTATGAGTTCAGAGGGCCCTGTCTGGAACAAACGGTGCAGATGCTCAAGGGCTCAGTGCAGAGAAGAGAGCTGAAGAGCCTTCCTCCCCTGCAGGTGGAACAAGCACTGCCTATGCCCTGCCAGCAGGGGTTGAGTGGAGTGTCCCTTCCCTAGTCTCCGGGTCAGAATGCCAATGACAAGAACCACCAGGGCATCATGTAGGCGTAGGGCCTCTTGACACAGCTGAGTCCACTATACATTCATTATACATCGCACAGGCAAAGAAGAGTGCTCTAAACTTGCGGAAATAGCCTTTTCTCTCCCCAATTTCCTTGTCTCCCCACTCTTGTTGCATATGCCAAAAGACTCAGACTGACCATCTGGACCCAATTCAGCTTGCAGATGTTTTGTTTTGTGCCTCACACAATTTAAAACCCAGAAATTTACACATATTTTAAATAATTGGATTTCTGGCTTCTACTGGGAAAAAAAATTTAAGCCTGGCAACAATGAAAAACTCCTTCCCAAAGAGACCAATCCTCCCAGGCCCTGCAGGTGTGCGCCAGTGCTCCACCAGCCCAGGATCCCCACCCACCTGAACCGGCCACGTCACCTACTCAAGTTATCTGACTGACTGCAAGAGACAGTGAGGTTCCTGACCCTTGAGGCCTGCCTTGAGCAACACTGGAGAGCACCCCAGTGTTTGTTCCGCAACCTAAAACAACCAGTTGCTTTATGCTTCTGGGTTGAAAGAGATGTTTCAATAACAGATGGGGGCTGGGTCTTCACCTCAAACTGGTTTCTAATTTACTTTTCTTATTTGTTTTTACTCTGGCTATATCTAAATAAGGCCACATGAAATTTCTTTATATTTTAATTACACTTAGCCGAACATCTGGAAAGGAAAAGGAAACAGTACCACCTAACTGTCTAAGTGGCTTTGTTCTAAGAGGGTTTTAACTGCATGTTAATTGTCAGCCATAACCATTTACTTCCAATTCATCTTTATGTCAACTGACTGGAATAATTTAGCAAAGAAAGCTTAACCATTGCCATCTTTTCAAAAACTAGCAAAACATCAAGTTTCACTATACTTACATCTTAGAAAATAACTCTTAGGTAATATAGCTATTAAGAAATAACAGAGTAAATTTTATTCAGCTAACCTGAAAAGACCTTTCATATAAATTTCCTTTACATAATACACAGAAATATTCAAAATACTAAACACTTTAGATCACCCACAAAACCATTTCTTCTATTACAGAAATTCTGAATAGATGACACATAAAATACATTTTTATTCAATTAAAAAGTTTGTAATAAAAACAGACAGATACTTAAATGGCATTAACTGCCACTGATAACTCTGCCCTTGAGTAATTACTGTAGATCAATACTAGCACGTTTTAAAAATGTAATAACTGAAATCTACATGATGTGTTATAAAAGTACCAAGGACTATATAAATACCAAACATTTTTAAAATACACCTTATAAGGTGCTAAAAAGAAATATGGTAGAAAATTATACTAAGTTGGGATGGTCTGCATCATAATTTTGAAAAATTCTTTTATATCAACTCTACCAAAAAATTAGACTATCAATAAACCTTCCAAGATTCAAAGACTGAGCCTTAAACAATATGCCAATTTTCTCTGCTTCCTTCACATTGGGTATAGGTGTAAGCCCACATTAGTTGATAAACTACTGAGTGCATTTTGCCTAGATGTTTTTACACTTAGCCTATAGACAAAATGAAACAAGAGACAAAAAGTGAAAAGCCAAAGATGATATCAAAGAAGAATGACTATAAAAATATGAGTCTGGGAGTTTCTGGGAAGATGGCGGCGTGAGCAGGGCGGCAGAAATCTCCTCCCAACACTATATTTATCTACAAAAATGCATCAAATATAACTATTCCTAAAAGAGAGACCAGAATACACAGGAAAACGCAGAGCATGCAGCTATATCTGAGAGAACTTGGCACCCCGCGAGGCGGGTAAGATACAGAGCCGCGACCCAGCGGGACCCAAGCACTCACCCATCCCAGTGCCCCAGCAGGAGGAGACAATTCAGAGCCAGGAGGGAGTGGAAGAACAGACCCGCGAAATAACCAGCAATGGTGGTCTGGGCCACGAGCGCTGACACACATCACGCGGTGCATCAGACATTAGAGAGGGAGAAGGTGCAGGTTTTGAGCCGGGAATGCACCGGTCCATGCAGCCAGCACCTGGGGACAAGAGAAAAGCGCACGCAGTTTGTAGCAGTCTTGGGGAGGTGGGGAGCCCAGCGAGGGAACACCATCGCCCCGGCACGCTCAGCCCAGCGGGCTGGGAATCCTGAGAAACTTCGGACCCCTTGGATGGTGACTGAGAAAAGGTAGCAGCCACACTAAAACGTTATACAGAGAAAAACAGCCTCCCATTCGTTCCTGCCGTGGCCAGAGATGCAAAGAGTGGTGCAGCCGCAGCTGTGGAATAGTGGAGCAACAGCGACACCTACAGCACCCCTAGAGAATCCACTCCAGGTGGGCATTTTTGTTTGTTTGTTTTGTTTTGTTTTACCCTTTCTTTTTTCTTTCTTTTCTTTCGTTCTTCTTAATCTCTTTCTCTTCTTTCTTATTTTGCTTCTTTGTTTTTTTCTTCTTCCCTTTCTTTTTTCTTTCTTTTCTTTCTTTCTTCTTTCTCTCTTTTCTTTCTCTTCCTTCTTTTTTTGCTTGTTCGTTTTTTTCTTGTTTTTTTTTTTAAGTCTTAAAGAGCCCAGCTGACATACGTGGCACCTACCAGCGACCACTCCTATCAACATGAAAAGACAGTGGAAGATGGTACAGACAAAAATCAACCAGACCCAGAAAACCCCAGAGAGGGAGCCTGAATGGATGGAAATGCACAATCTTCCTGAAAAAGAATTCAGAATAAAAGTCATAACCATGCTGATGGATCTACAGAGAAATATGCAAGAGCTAAGGGAGGAAGTGAGGGAAGTCAGGAAAGACAATGCAAAAATGAGACAAGCCATTGACAGGCTAAGCAGCAGACTGGACGAGCTGCAAGAGACTGTTAATGGAATAGAAATCAGAGAACAGGAACACAGAGCAGCTGAGGCAGAGAGAGATAAAAGGATCTCTAGGAATAAAAGAATATTAAGAGAACTGTGTGACCAATCCAAATGGAACAATATTCGCATTATAAGAGTACCAGAGGAAGAAGAGAGAGAAAAAGGGATAGAAACTGTCTTTGAAGAAATAATTGCTGAAAAATTCCCCATGCAGGTGAAGGAAATAGTCTCGCAGTCCATGGAAGCACACAGATCTCCTAACACAATGGACCACAGGAAGACAACACCAAGACACATAATAATTAAAATGGCAAAGATCAAAGATAAGGACAGAGTATTAAAAGAAGCTAGAGAAAGAAAAAAGATCACCTTCAAAGGAAAACCCATCAGACTAACATTAGACTTCTCAACAGAAACCTTACAGGCCAGAAGAGAATGGCATGATATACTTAACACAATGAAACAGAAGGGCCTTGAACCAAGAATACTGTATCCAGCACGATTATTATTTAAATATAATGGAGGGATTAAACAATTTCCAGACAAGCAAAAGCTGAGAGAATTTGCCTCCCAAAAACCACCTCTACAGGACATTTTAAAGGAACTGCTCTAGAGGGAAGCACTCCTAAGTCTAAAAAGCTGTCACCAGAGAAAACAAAATCATAGCAAAGAAAGCAGACCATCCAAATATTAACTAAAGGAGAAGAATAAAACACCTAGTATATAAAAAATGGAGGAGGAAGAATAAGAAGGGAGAGAAATAAAGAACCATCAGACTCTGTTTACAATAACTAAACAAGAAAGTTAAGTTAGATTGTTAGATAGTTAAGAAGCAACCCCTGAACCTTTGGTAACCACGAATCTAAAGCCAGCAATGGCAATAAGTACATGTCTATCGATAATCACCCTAAATGTAAATGGACTGAATGCACCAATCAAAAGACACAGAGTAACAGAATGGATAAAAAAGCAAAACCCATATATATGCTGCTTACAAGAGACTCACCTCAAACCCAAAGATGTACACAGACTAAAAGTGAAGGGATGGAAAAAGATATTTCATGCAAACAACAAAGAGAAAAAAGGTGTGGCAGTACTTGTATCAGACAAAATAGACTTCAAAACAAAGAAAATAGCAAGAGATAAAGAAGGACATTACATAATGATAAAGGGGTCAGTCCAACAAGAAGATATAACCATTATAAATATATATGCACCTAACAGAGGAGTGCCAGCATATGTGAAACAAATACTAACAGAATTAAAGGAGGAAACAGACAGCAATGTATTAATTTTAGGTGACTTCAACACACCACTCACTCCAAAGGACAGATCAACCAGACAGAAAAGAAGTAAAGACACAGAGGCACTGAACAACACACTAGAACAGATGGACCTAACACATCTACAGAACTCTACACCCAAAAGCAACGGGATACACATTCTTCTCAAGTGCACATGGAACATTTTCCAGAATAGACCATATACTAGGCCACAAAAAGAACCTCAGTAAAGTCTAAAATACTGAAATTCTACCAACCAACTTCTCAGATCAGAAAGTTATTAAACTAGAATTAAATTTTAGAAAGAAAACAAAAAGGCTCACAAATACATGGAGACTTAACAACAGTCTCTTAATTAATCAATGGGTCAATGACCAAATCAAAACAGAAATCAAAGAGTATATGGAGACAAATGACAACAACAACACAAAGCCACAGTTTCTGTGGGATGCAGCAAAGGCAGTTCTAAGAAGAAAGTATATTGCACTCCAGGCCTATCGAAAGAAAGAAGAACATACCCAAATGAATAGTCTAAAGACACAATTACTGAAATTGGAAAAAGAACAAATGAGACCCAAAGCCACAAGAAAGAGGGACATAATAAAGATCAGAGAAGAAATAAATAAAATTGAGAAGAATAAAACAATAGAAAAAAAATCAATGAAACCAAGAGCTGGTTCTTTGAAAAAATAAACAAAACAGATGAACCCCTAGCCAGACTCATTAAGAGAAAAGGAGAATCTACACACATAAACACAATCAGAAATGAGAAAGGAAAAATCATGACGGATCCCACAGAAATACAAAGATGTATAAGAAAATAGTATGAGAATCTATATGCTAACAAGCTGGAAAACATAGAAGGAATGGACAACTTCTTAGAAAAATACAACCTTCCAAGACTGACCAAGCAAGAAACAGAAAAACTAAACAGACCAATCACCAGCAAAGAAATTGTAGCGGTAATCAAAAAACTACCCAAGAACAAAACCCCCGGACCTGATGGATTCACCTCTGAATTCTACCAGACATATACAGAAGAAATAACACCGATTCTCCTTAAAGTTTTCCAAAAAATAGAAGAGGAGGGAATACTTCCAAACTCATTCTATGAAGCCAGCATCACTCTAATACCAAAACCTGACAAAGACCTCACCAAAAAAGAAAACTACAGACCAATATCCCTGATGAACATGGATGCAAAAACACTCAACAAAATATTAGCAAACCGAATTCAAAAATACATCAAGAGGATCATACACCATGATCAAGTGGGATTCATCCCAGGGATGCAAGGATGGTACAACATTCGAAAATCCATCAACATCATCCACCACATCAACAAAAAGAAGAACAAAAACCACATGATCATCTCCATAGATGCTGAAAAAGCATTTGACAAAATTCAGCATCCATTCCTGATTAAAACTCCCAACAAAATGGGTATAGACGGCAAGTACCTCAACATCATAAAGGCTATATATGACAAACCCACAGCTAACATCATACTTAACGGCGAGACACTGAAAGCTTTTCATCTAAGATCGGGAACAAGACAGGGATGCCCACTCTCTCCACTGTTATTCAACATAGTACTGGAGGTCCTAGCCACAGCAATCAGACAAAACAAAGACATACAAGGCATCCAGATTGGTAAAGAAGAAGTCAAATTGTCACTATTTGCAGATGACATGATATTGTACATAAAAAACACCTAAAGACTCCACTCCAAAACTACTAGAACTAATATCTGAATTCAGCAAAGTTGCAGGATACAAAATTAACACACAGAAATCTGTTGCTTTCCTATAGACTAATGATGAACTAACAGAAAGAGAAATCAGAAAAACAATTCCATTCACAATTGCATCAAAAAGAATAAAATACCTAGGAATAAACCTAACAAAGGAAGTGAAAGACCTGTACTCTGAAAACTACAAGACACTCCTAGGAGACATTAAAGAGGATACTAACAAATGGAAATGCATCCCATGCTCCTGGCTGGGAAGAATAAATGTTGCCAAAATGGCTATACTACCTAAAGCAATATACAGATTCAGTGCAATCCCGATCAAAATACCAATGGAATTCTTCAATTAACTGGAACAAATAATTCTAAAATTCATATGGAACCACAAAAGACCCTGAATAGCCAAAGCAATCCTGAGAAGGAGGAATAAAACAGGGGGAATTACACTCCCTGACTTCAAGCTCTACTACAAAGCCACAGTAATCAAGACAATTTGGTACTGGCACAAAAACAGACCCACAGACCAGTGGAATAGAATAGAAAATCCAAACATCAACCCAAACATATACAGTCAATTAGTATTTGATAAGGGAGCCTTGGATATACATTGGGGAGATGATGGCCTCTTCAGCAGCTGGTGTTGGAAAAACTGGACAGCTACGTGTAAGAGAATGAAACTGGACTACTGTCTAACCCCATACACAAAGGTAAACTCAAGGTGGATCAAAGACCTGAATGTAAGTCATGAAACCATAAAACTCTTAGAAGAAAATATAGGCAAAAATCTCTTGGACATAAACATGAGTGACTTCTTCATGAACATATCTCCCCGGGCAAGGGAAACAAAAGCAAAAATGAACAAGTGGGACTATATCAAGCTGAAAAGCTTCTGTACAGCAAAGGACACCATCAGTAGAACAAAAAGACACCCTACAGTATGGGAGAATATATTCATAAATGATGTATGCGATAAGGGGTTGACATCTAAAGTATATAAAGAACTCATGCACCTCAACAAACAAAAAGTAAATAGTTCAATTAAGAAATGGGCAGAGGACATGAATAGACACTTCTCTAAAGAAGAAATTCAGATGGCCAACACACACATGAAAAGATGCTCCACATCACTAATCATCAGAGAAATGCAGATTAAAACCACAATGAGATACCACCTCACACCAGTGAGGATAGCCAACAAACAACAACAAATGTTGGTGAGGATGTGGAGAAAAGGGAACCCTCCTACACTCCTGGTGGGAATGCAAATTAGTTCAACCACTGTAGAAAGCAGTATGGAAGTTCCTCAAAAAACTCAAAATAGAAATACCATTTGACCCAGGAATTCCACTCCTAGAAATTTACCCTAAGAATGCAGCAGCCCACTTTGAAAAACAGATGCACCCCTATGTTTATCACAGCACTATTGACAATAGCCAAGAAATGGAAGCAACCTAAGTGTCCATCAGTAGATGAATGGATCAAGAAGAAGTGGTAGATATACACATGGAATATTATACAGCCATAAGAAGAAAACAAATCCTACCATTTGCAACATGGATGGATATAGACGGTATTATGCTCAGTGAAATAAGCCAAGCCAAAAAAGACAAGTACCAAATGATTTCAGTCATATGTGGAGTATAAGATCTAAGAAAAAAACTGAAGGAACAAAACAGCAGCAGACTCACAGAACCCAAGAATGGACTAATAGTTACCAAAGGGAAAGGGACTGGGGAGGATGGGTGGGAAGGGAGGTACAAGGGCGAAAAAGGGGCATTACGATTAGCAGATGTAATGTTAGGGGGCCACGGGGAGGGCTGTACAACTCAGAGAAGACAGGTAGTGACTCTATAGCATCTCAGTATGCTGATGGACAGTGACTGTAATGGGGTTGGTTGGGGGGACCTGATGAAGGGGGTAGTTTAATCACCATAATATTGCACATGTAATTGTAGATTAATGATATCAAAATAAATTAAAAAAAATATATGAGTCTGGTTTTTGTGAACAACTTGAGAAGCTTACCAGGAGCTCTACACATACAGGCAATAATCAAGAAAATGCCTTAATGCTTATCCCCAAACTCCATATATGCCTCCTGAGAACTGTTATCTAACACAGGTTCAGAGAGGCGCCAGGCTTTGGATTCTGTTCTCAATGTAGCCAAGTGACAGAGACCAAACCCACTAAGCCACGGCCTTCAGGTTCCACACCTCCCCCATCCTCACTGTTGAGTATCAGAAGCTAAGGCTTATAATGTGCCCTCCATTTGTGCTCTTGGACTAAGACACAATTTTACCTTTAAGTTATCTCTTATATCAGCCTACTCTCACCTCTAGCTTGCATCATCAGAAAAAGACTTCATAAGACTGCAACACCCTATCCTTTAAACACAATCTTACATCTGATTCTAGTTATATGGTAGCAAGCAAACTGAACTTAGGTGGAATATACCTTTAGATCTCTCATGAATAGTAATGGTTACCAAATCAACAATAAACCCCAAAATGTCATGTGCGTGGAGGTGTTTGGTTGTGTAATATCAGCATGTGACACATACTAACTTTCACTTATAAGCACCTTTAGAGACATCATTATTCACCTTATATTCCATTCTCTGAATGTTGCCTTGTTGTCAAACACCATTAAAATAGTACTTTGTGGAAATCTGAGTCTTACTTCTTTTGCTTCTTACACTGTATTCAAGCTTTAAGAGTGTACTGGAACCCAATCCCACTCTCCTTTCACACCAAACCTCAAAAAGTACCTGTAACAAGAACTGCCCTGGGCAAGAGGGCAGCTTAGGAGATATAAATAAAGTAAAAATGAGGAGGGAATGCAGTTGACATACAAGGGCTCTCATAGCCAAGCCATACACAGGTAAACCCCACATGCTAAAACTAATGCCCTTTCTCAATTCCTTTTTTAAAAAAATGGAATGAGATAGTGCAAAGACACTCACTTTTAAAGGCGAGAGTTAGCCTCACTTGACATCCATGTATGTGAAAAACCTATTATGCTCTCTAAACCTTGGGCATAATGTCATTTTACATATAATAAAAAATTATTTTTTGCATGGTTTAATATTTCCTGCCTTCCCCAGGAATACAACTCTGTGTAAACTGAGTAAAGGATTTTACTTTGTTTCATGTGGAACTTTCCAAATATTGTTCACTATTTCATAAGATGTCTCTGAGCAGTGCTGTACAGAATCCCATTCCTTGATTCAGTCACCATGATAACATTCTTATTGGTGAATCTTCAAATAAGCACAAGCATCCAACTACTTCAATTTATTTTCTAGACTAATCATGTCCAAATGTTTTGAAATATCACTGTATTATAAATTACCTTCCATTGTTCCTCTTATTTGTTATATACAGGCATTATACTGACATTTTTGAAAATATGTATAGGTAAGTCATTTACCTACTAATTTCATTTCAGGATACTAAGGGAGTACTAAAAATATATGTTATCAAAGGGTTGATAATGTTGTAACCTGTCCATAAACATTAATGAACTTTCCCCTACCTCAGTTCATTCTACATAGGCCCAACAAACAAGTAAAAAAGGAATACAGATGGAACACAGGTGATTGGTGCATCCAAAGCCATTCACTAATGTATTTTATTTTATACCTGGCAAGGGGTGGGAGTAAGTTCAAACTCTGTGGACAGAAGTAAATAAATAAATAAATAAATAAATAAATAAACAGCTCAATCTACTGTCCTCTCTTTAAAAGTTTTCCTCATTTTCAATCCTGGAAGAAATAGTCCTCATTGATGTACAAAAGTGTGATCCTAAGGAAGGCTAAAAAGGGAACTGTGCATTTACTTAACCATAAGAATCTTCATTATGGAATCTTTGAAGTGGATTAGGTAAAAATCAGAACAATTTAAAGAAGGTAAGTGAATTAAATCATATCTCAAAATAATTTATAAACTATTTCTTTTTTATTTTAGGTTCTAACTGACATTTTTAGTGACAGCCTGGAGACCTTTTTTAATGCTCATGCAGACGGTCATATAATTGGTGAATTTATTATCTTCACTTGCAATACAAAACTCAATGAGAACATTCAAAGATGAGAACAGAGATTTTTAATTTCCACAAAGTAAACTCTTTCTTCTTTTGTGCCATATACCAACAGTGGCCACATAAACAACACAGAAATAACACAATCCTGAACAAATCACTCATCCCTACAAGGGGTTGATTAAAAGCTCAGACATTTTTTTCCATCTGTAATGCATGATCTCTGGAGGGAGCACTACATGATCAGGCTGACAATGACTACACCTGGCGTGACGGTATCAGCCCTGCCAGGGCGCTACCTTCCACAATCAGCCCCTAGGTACCATCTGTGGAGCAGAACAATAATGCTTGTAGTTATCGACTTTACAAAGGTACTCTCACTCTAACTTTTAGAAAGCAGGGCAGCTCCCTTGCCAGCACAGGCACTAGTATTTCTCACTCCTCTCTTGCAGAGTCTGAGGGCCCACTAGTGCACACCATCCCTTCCTCCCAGCTTTATTCTGGGTATTTCCCAGGCAAAAAGCACAGAGTAGCTGATGCCAATGCCTGCCATGCAACAGGAACTCCAAAATGCTGTTAAATGAATAAATATGCATGAATAAACCAGTGCATCTTTTCTAATGTGATACAAAGGAGCCTCAAATTTGAAGCTCTTTCCCTCGCTGTGAATTTCCTGTGGTCTCAGTGTCTGCTCCTTCTCATATCCCTCACATCCATAGCCTAGCACGTCCTTGACCAAAGCAGACAGTTTGGAATAAATACTTATGGAATGAATGAACATACTCTTACTTAGCAGATATTTATGTTACTGGCATCAGAATTCCCAACCGCAAGCACATGGTTACTTACAGCGCTAGAATAAAACCCACCAAGCTACTGAACACAACTTCGCTGCAAAATCTGGCTCTGAAAACAAAGGTTAGTGTGCTATGCCAAAAAACTGCAGGAGCGGGTTCAGGACAGTCAGGTCATAGTTCCAACTCTGCCACTCCTCAGGGGCATACATGTGGTCATATCAGGTCTTTCCCTGCACTTCCGTTTTGGCATCACTGAACTAAGGAGTTATATTAGAAATACATGTGACAAGGATTTTTTTATCCTCATTATTAGTAAAAATTTATGAGGTAGGCAGAGTATAAAGCCATAGAAGATAGGGGCCAAAACCAAGTAATTTTATAAATTTGCCTTACTTAGCAATGTGGTAAAATTTCAATTACTTTAAAAGTTGATTAAGCTTTCAAAGTACTGTTAATACTTTACATCCTTGCCACAGTTTGATTAACAGTAGTGGCAGCTGTATTTGGCTAGTCAGGCCAAGAAAGAATCAAGAGGCAGCATTTACTATCATTAAGAACTGTTTTTCACAAGAGAAAAATGAGTTGTGAATTGATAAGAAGTTCCTTCAAGTTAGATAATTTGGTTTTTAACGCATATTCTGACATAATGACTTTTAGCTTTAGGAATATTGCTTAATGCAACTGGACCTCTGATTTGTCATCTATAAAACGGGCTGAATTAGATCAGTGGTTCTTAGCCAGAGGCAAGTCCCCTACTCGGCAAATGTTTGGAAATGTCTGAAGTCATTTCTTTTTGTCACACTCAGTATGGGGGGAGGTGCTACCGACACCTAGAGGGTAAAAGCCAGGCAGCAATCCTACAGAGCACAGGATAGCCCCTTACAATAAAAATCATCTGTGTATAGTAGAGATAGAGAAAATTCTGAACCAGATTACTTCCAAACTCTGTAAAGTTAAAAAAAAATTCTGAGTCTAAATTGCTAAATGTGGAACAGCAGAAGCTTCTTTGTAAGCTACAGCTGGCCTATGATAGCAGTTACAGTTACTCTGAGCTGAAAGTTCTAGAAAGTTCTTGAAAAATAACTTATTTGGACATAAACCCAATTTAAAACGATGCCTACTAACCTTGCCCCTGGGCCTCATGCTAGTGGTTAATGTGTAACATTCCCTTCACAGGGCCCTGTCTTCCTTCTCTCACCATTTACTCCACGGCAATGGGCATTGTTTTGGACACAGATGCAAGAAGGTTCTGAAAAAGCTGAGAATGATACTCTCCCTGTCCTCACAGAATAAAGTGGCCCTAAAAGATTGCTAATGATTGGCTGCAGTAAAATGGATGGGCACTGCCATTCACACAAAACACACTGATGGCAACAGCTGGAAGTGGAGATACTTCTGTATCATACACAGGGTCCATCCACAGGACCGGCACCCCCCCCCCCATTCACAGCCGCTTATGTACATGGATGCAGCATCCAGCAGTGTGACTTACATTTTATCCTTCTAAAAAGTACCAAATAATTGGGGCATTCAATTAACAAAACAAATGAAATATATTCACTGCCCTACACAAAACTCCATCAATTTGTAAATCACCTAAAGTATGGCAATTTTCCAAGTACACTTAGCAAAAGGTTGCTGTCCTGTACTGGGTGAGGCCTCTCGAGTTCTTGGTCTCTTAGCCTCAAAAGTTCCTATTCTAAGCCAATTACATGCATTAAGCTGGCCATAAAACATCCCTATATCTCCTGGGAATAAACACAGAAAGCTTACAGTTTCTGAAGGAAAGGGGGGAAACAATCTTTGTTCTAACCATCCTCAAAAACTGATTGCATAAATTTAGATTTGGAAGCACTATACTGGAGTCCTAACAATTCACCTTGAAAATGTCTAGGATCAAGACAGAGGGCATAATGAGATGGACTTAAAGGATATTCGTCACCATTGTCTTGCCAATGGGTTTCAGCCCCAGGAAAGTTCGCTATGGATTTAATGCGACCAAAGAAATTGACAGCAGAACGTTCTTTGGGGTGAAAGGGTTTATTACCGGCTTGTTCTCCTGGCGGTAGGTTGAGCACCAGTGTCTCTGCCTCCACCCAGAGCACTGGACCGAGTTCTCTATATAGCACAGTAATAGCTTATTGCCTAAAGGTATGGAAGCAGTAGCCCAGCAACAGGCCAATTACATCATCAGGTGGTTTAAGTTCAGTGAGGATCCTGGCCATAGGAACCCCAACTTCCCCACACTCCACCCTTCCAGGATTCTCACCTTACGATCTACATGCTTCCCATCTTCCACAATGGTCCCTGTGCAAGAAAGCTGGAGCACTGTAACCAGATTCCACACAGCAACCGAGGCTAACAACAACTTAGAGATAATAAAAATTAAGATACAGGTAACAAAAATTATAATAATCCTTAAGCCAAAGGATGTTCCTAATAACAAAAATTATAATAATCCTCAAGCCAGAGGAAGTTCCCAATCCACAAAGACTTTAGGGGCAATAAGACACATGTTTTAATGCCACCAACATAGGCAAATCTTGTCCATCAGGTAGGATGCATGCAAGAGAGTGGTCCTGTGATAGGACTGTAGCAGGAAGGGGGTCCCTTCCAGGTCTTGTATACCACACTTTTACTCCTCTCCCCGTGGGGGTTACTGAAGGGTCTATATATAGTGCTACTGGAGGTGCATGCACTGGCCATAATGATAAAACAAAACTCCCCGGTAAGATGCTCCTACATTCTGGCCATTCAGGATATACTACTGTGACCTTTGGCGGCCACTCTGCTGTTATTCCAGGAATACACACGAGGCCAGCTTCCAGGCCTTATCCCCAAGGTGCGAGGAGAGCCAGCCATCGTTGGTCCATGTGTCAAAAGGTCCAAGGCCATGTCCACTCAATGGAGTCTCCGGGATTCAGTGCAGTTGGTGCTGGCAGCAAGATGTTATTCTGGTGGCCAAACCTCGGCTTCAGTGATTCTTCCTTGGTTTGCACTTGCAGTTGTATAGGGGAGGCTGCCATATGTGTTAACATGTCTATGGGGCTCAGGGCTCCCTTTCGGGGTCTCTCATTCAAACGCCGTAGCACGGTCCATAAGCGGACTGACTATCCCCGCAGACTATTGGTATCTGACTTTAGTCCGGATTTTAACAAGCCATTGTGCCTCTCTATCATGCCTACTGCGGTAGGATTGTATGGCACATGAAACTTCCACTTGATTCCCAGCTGTCACACCCATTCTTGCAGTGTAAGTCCAGTAAAATGGGTGCCCTGATCACTCTCAATTACCTGTGGTCAGCCAGAGGCAGCAAAGAGATGCTCCAGGCCTCTTTTGGTCATCTGCTGGTCTGCACAATGGGTAGAAAAAGCAACCAGAAGTTCAGTAGCTGTGTCCACACAGGTCATCACATACCGATATCCTTCTGACACAGGCAGAGGCCCAATATAGTCTATCTGCCACCTGACAAGGGGTATAGGCCCCTTAGCTATTGTCCCATGTTGCTATGGAACTCGGTGTAAGTCCCGTTTGGAGCACACGATACACTCCTGCCAGGCTCTACTAACTTCTTCGAAGGTCAAAGGCAAGCCCCATAGACAGGCTACAGCCCACATTGCCTTTTGCCCCGCATGCAACAAACGCTGATGTAGCCATTAGGCTACATCAGAGGCAAGCTTTCCTTCTAACCGACGTATCTGGGCCAATTTATCTGCTTCAACATTTCCTGGGGATGCCAGTGGCAAATGACCTGTGACATGGTATACTGTAATTATTTTAGTCTGACCACAAGTCCATAGTCTTGCCACAATTCATGCCCACAAAGGGGTCGGTGACCAACCAGCCAGTTAGCATGGTACCAGGTTGGTAGCCACAGGGTCAAGCCCCGATAGACAGCCCAGCTATCAATGCAGACAACTATAGGAGAGGGCTTCTGGCTGATCACAAGCTACATGGCCCACAACTCTGCCCATTGGCTGCTCTTCCCCTCACCTTCTTCCATCCATATTGCCTCAGTCTTAGGATGGAAAGCTATGGCCCTCCTTTTGGGGGGCTGCCCATGGCTGGAGCCATCTGTGTACCATGTATCTTTGGGAATAGGGGCTCTTCCCTCCCGATAGGGACTCTCTGCTACTAATGGTTCAAAAGCAAGTTCTTCCTGCTTTTCACTAGTATATGTCATCGGCCCCAACACGCGTTGGGAGTTCACTAAAGGGGCTACTAGAAGGGGAACTACACTGCTGTAGGTAAGCACTCCACTTGGCTAGTGTGGGTGTTTGTGCCACGCCACTCCTTTGCTTTTGGGTCCAGTCTCGTACCCACCCCAAAATGGGATAGGTGGTTATTACCTTTATCGGGGTCATTCCAGTGATGGGTTCTGTAGCCAGCAAGGCATGATACACAGCAGCCAGTTGTTTTTCTATCAAAGTGTATCATACCTCTGCCCCTTTCCAGAGTTGTGACTAGAATTCAATGGGTTGGCGAGTTCATTCAAGCCACTGCCAGAGACCCCAGCCATAACCGTCTTCAGTGACATGAACCTCCAGCTCACAGGGCCTTGATGGGTCTATCACACTCAAGGCCTGCACGGCCTTGACTGCCCGTTTTGCTGTAGTAAAGGCAGATGCACATGTCTCATCCCAGTCCCACCTGATGCCCTTCGTACCAACCAGTGTAAGGGCTTCAGAATTTGTGCCAAGTGCGGGATAAACACTCTCCAGTAGCCTAGAAGACCCAGAAACTCCTGTAGCAATGCTACAGTTGTGGGGGTAGGAAAGGCCTGTACTTTATCTATAACTGCTTCTGGTATCACTTTGGTCTTATCCGACCAGACAACCCCCAAGAATTTGACAGACAAACCAGGTCCCTGAACCTTGGTGCCGTTCACAGCCCATCCTTTCTCCTGTAAATGTTGCAGCAGTCTAGGTGCTGCACCTTCTAGATCTGAAAGAGAATCAGACATGAGCATGACATCATTAATATAATGGTACAGCCACGCAATTGGCAGTTTCTCCCATGTAGCCATGTCCCAGGCTACAAGTCCATGACAGATGGTGGGGCTGTGGAGGTATCCCTGGGGGAGGACGGTGAACGTCCATTGCTGTCCTTCCCACGTGAAGGCAAACTGTTCCTGACTTTCCTGTTCAATGTTAATGGAAAAGAAGGCATTAGCAAGATCTACCACATAATGATATGTTCCTAGTTCATGGCTGAGAGTATCCATCAAGCCTGCAATAGAGGGGACAGCAGCATGCATAGAGGGTATGACCTTATTCAGTTCTCTGTAATCCAGTCATACACCAGGAGCCATCTGGCTTTTTCACCAGCCACACTGGGGAATTGAACAGACTGTGGGTGGGCTTTATAATACCCACATTTTCCAGCTCCTGGAGAGTTTCTCCAATCTCTTTATGCCCCCAGGCAGTTTGTACTGTTTGGTATTAGTCACCCGCCAAGGTACAGGCAAAGCTATGGGTTGGTGCCTAGCATGTCCCCTCAGAACTGCCTTCACCACACGTACTCTCAGTCTGAACTCACTTGCAGTGGTCCGCAACCATAGACCCTGCAGGATATCAATCCCCAGAATATACTCAGGGATAGGAGATATATACACAGTATGCTCTTTTGGGGGTAGATGCCCTATTCTCAAAGGGATTTGGGCTTTTTTCACTCTGACAGCCTTCCCCCCATATCCATCTATGATAGTGGGGGTCCCGGGGAACCACTCAGGGTTACCACGAATCAGTGAACATTCAGCCCCAGTGTCCACCAGAGCCAGGACACGTTGTATGTTCACTGGGGACCAATGAATAGCTATTTCAGCATGTGGTCTCCAGTCCCTCCCTGGTCCTCAGGGCAGATACCTTGACCTTCCCCTCAGTCAAACCGTGTTCCCCAATCACCCTCCTATGTGGCCTCAAGTGAGGTTGGCTCGCTTTCCAGCAGGAAGTCTTGCAAACACACAGGCTGGACTTGTGGCTCTGTCTCTGATCTCTCCCTCTTTGGTCTTAATGGCTGGAACTGCTGCTCTGGTTTCAGCTGTTGCCATAGCTCTAGTAAGATCCTATTTGACTTCCCATCTAATTTCCTTCCAACTGCTCCTGCCTGCATTAAATCAATCCACATCTGGGTCTTTGTAACCTTCATGGGGCCCTGTAAATTCTTCTTGTGAGCAACACGTCTTATCTCTTTCTGAATTCTCATTGCTTCAGCCTCTCCTAAATCTGCTACTGTACATGTCACCTCGCTTATGGGATGCCCTAAGTGAGGGGAAAGAATAGCTACTAGAGACCCAAAGAGGGATGTAGGAGCCGTTTGAAGTACAGTATTTCTCATCCCAGTAGTGAAAATCTCTTTATCTGGGCCACAATTCTCTGGACTATAGATGGCATTTCTCATGCCTAGCTTTCGTAGCACCTGTTGGAGTTCAGCATATTTCTGCCATCTAACAGGAGAGGATGGTAGATCACCCGGATTGGGCCACACAGCATGAAGTGCAGCCATGAGCCAATCGAGGAGGGAGTGACTCCCTGGGGCCTGATGTGCATTTTGTAATCGCTGCCTCAAGGCAGGCTGCACTGTCAGGGAAGACAGCTTTCCCATCTCTAACCCTGACAGAACAATTCCATCCACCCCTAAGTCCCACAAATGCAGGAGCCAAGCTGATATTGACTCTGAGGGCTTCTGCCTAAACCGGGAGCCCAAATCCACCAGCTCAGCCTGAGTATAGGGGCGGACCATAGAGTGCTCCACGGCCTGGGGAGGGGGCTGCTCCTCTCCTTAGGGAAACTTCAGCTGCTGGGTCTTTATTTTCTTGGCAACCACTGGGCATGCTTTCAATAGAGGAGGGGTCAGTGCCTCCAACACTACCCCTTCATCTTTCCACAGCTCCTCCATTTACAGGGCTGATGGAACCTTTCTCTCCCCTCCCCTGAGTGCCTCCTCTGCTACAACCTTTACCTTTTCTAGTGTACCTCACAGCAATGCTACCTCAGTCTTCCAAATGTCCCTTACCTTCAGCTCAATGCTTCGCAGCTGACGTTCTCGTACCACCTCCACCTGTGCTTCCCTCAGGAGTTCATCTTTTTCCTTGATGGCCTTTTCCTCCTTCAGAACACCTGGCAGCACTGCTGTCTCGTCTCCAATGGCACCTTGCTGCCAGTGCTCTTGTATCAATGCCATCTCTTTCTTCAGGGAATCAACAAAAGTGTGCAGCTCATGTTCTCATACCACCTCCTCTTGCATCAATGCCATTTCTCTCCTCAGGGAATCCACAGAAATTTGCAGCTCGCGTTCTCATGCTGCCTCTTGCATCAATGCCATTTCCCTCCTCAGGGAATGCACAGAAGTTTGCAGCTCATGTTCTAATGCCGCCATTTCCTCTGTAGACTTTTTTAATACTGTGAGAAGCAGCCAACCCACAGCACTCTGCTTCTCAAAGGATCTACTTACTATACGAAGGGCCAGCTCTACAGCTTCAGATGTCACCTTGACTTGCCTCCAGTCCTGGGGTGGGGCCCAGTCCTCTAGAAGGCAAGCCACCTCAGACCACATACCCATTAGGGAACGATCCACTGTTTCCCCATTCACAGGGGCAGCCCGCTGAAGCACCCCTCCCATAAGGGCAGCTTGTCTTTTTCCTTGGTCAATAATGAACCCTGCCAACTTTCGCCAATTGTCTTCCCAATGGGTTTCAGCCCCAGGCAAGTTCGCTATGGATTCAATGCGACCAAAGAAATTGATAGCAGAACGTTCTTTGGGGTGAAAGGGTTTATTACCCAGCTTGTTCTCCTGGCGGTAGGTCGAGCACTAGCATCTCTCCCTCTGCCCAGACCACTGGGCCGAGCTCTCTGTATACCACAATAATAGCTTATTGCCTAAAGGTGTGGAAGCAGTAGCCCAGCAACAGGCCAGTTACATCACCAGGTGGTTTAAGTTCAGTGAGGATCCTGGCCATAGGAACTTCAACTTCCCCCACAGCCATAAAACAAAAAGAGAAGAGCTTTTATATTTCCTTTGATATATAACCACGAAAATAACAGAGTGGCTGAAAGGCTAGTGCTCATATTTCAACTAAATCCAAAGTCTTGACTGGTTACTCACAGAATCACAAATGATAGTAATTTTGTAACATTTCTTTTCTGTATAAGCCTGTCAATAATGAACTCAAAACCATTCAACCTTAATTTACTGTTGACTAACACATGTCTGGAAATTTCTAGGCTTTGGAAAGACGTGGTAAACTTAATCCAAAAAGTTCCGTAGGGAACACAGAGAAGTAAGGATCTGCCCTTCAGACTGAAGCAGTAGACAACAGCACATGGTGGGGGTGGGGGGAGCACACAGTGGGGGAGGGAAGGGATCCAGTTTTAGAGAGACTTGGAGGCTTCCTGGAGGAGGCAAATTCACAAGAAAAGCAGGTACAAACATACAAAAGCCCACAAGCAGGGGAAGACATTGTTGCCTCCAATCATACAAAAAGTAAGAGTGTCTAGAAGTTACACACTCTTAACTGGAGAAAAAGATACACTTTAACAATGGGAATATGTAAAAATATTCCACAGAAACATGAATGAAAGCTTTAAAAAGCCTAGGAGCTACCCAAATTTTGTTAACTCTAGCTCTCAACAGGAGTATGTACCTTACAGGGTCAGGGGCTTGGCCCAGCTGCCCGCTCTGCACACCCAGATTTCATGAAGTCAGACTTCAATGGGCAATATCAGTGGAATAGGAACCTGGAATGTTTTCTGATATTCTCCATCATGATAAATAAGAAAGGCATTCATGATGAGTAAGAAAAGCAATCTGATTAAAAGGAAAGCACATTCAGCTAATCACAGAGCTGACCCCACAAGTCAGAGGTTGCAAAATGGCAGCCTATGAACTCTATCTGGTCATTAAATATATTCTGTTTATCTAAGCAGTGTCCTAAAAAGTCTGAGCCAGTATTTTTAATAAGGGAGGTTTCACATTTTTAAAAATACAGATTACTAACTTGACTTTTTTTTTTACATAATAGTTACTCTTTTAGACCATATAAGATCCCTAGTTTGCCAGAGTCTCCACTACTCCCTAGTGTTCCATAGCACTGAGGGGATTTTTCTTCCTTTTCGCTATCCCTATAATTCAAGAATGTGTTATAGTAGAGAAGAACCTATGCTCAGTTCTCAAATGTGAGAAAACTAAAGAGAAATCAAGACGGGACTGTGAGTTTCCCTCTATCTGCCTGCTTCATTCAGTTCCCTTACCTGCTTTGCCCTCTGAGACATCCAAATTGGTGACCCTAGATTTAGGCCTTAGCTCCATTTGTCAAACAGCACCATGTCAGTGCACCATGCATGGCCAGATCTAGAAAACCAAAGGCCACAGCAGGACATCTGTCATCTATGAACTGGGCCTTGGACTGGCAGCAGTGCTGATCTGGATCCATTCACACAGGCCTGGAATCATGTCTATAATCTGCTCCGTGGCTTTGATTTAGAAGAAATGACAACACTAATAAGGAACAAAAGCAGTTTCTTAAATGTTGTCACTCAAGAAAGTCTCATTTTAAAGTCTGATGTGCTCAGAAAAGAAGGAAGCGTGAGGAATAAGCAATGGCTCCTACCTGAAGGGCCAGAGACCTTTCAGGGACTTGGGGCATCTCCCAGTGGCAGGATCAGTGTTTGGGCACCATGACATAGGGAAATGAATAAGAATGGTCCACACAGCACATCCAGTAGTTTGAGACCTTGCTGGTTAGGACTGGAGATGGCAGGTTCTGGACCTCTTGTATTTGAGTGCATGTTTCCATTTGCAGACAGACTGGTTGTTCCAATCCAGGAGAGTCATTAGATCGGGTGTGAGCTAGAGAGCCACAGAGCACACAGCCACAGAATAGGGAAATAAATCCCACATTTGCTAAACTCCAAAACCATTTACCTACCACAGTGCTAGGTGCCTGACACATTTGGCGACACTGAGCTTTCTTCCTAAAAATAGCTTATATCTAGTAGCTTTACATTGGAAAAATGGTTAAAGCAAAGTCAACAAATTTGCTTCTCCCCAGTCTTCCCCACCTATGAAAACTCACTCAGTGTGTATCGTGCTAAAAGATCAGGGGAAAATCTCGGATTCTTTCCCTTACTCTCTAACACACCAGCAGTTTTGTAAATTCTACCTCCAAAATACTCCTGAAGTCCCTCCATTTATACTCATCTCCACACCTACCTCCGTGGTCCAAGCACCGTGACTCCCACCTGGACGCTTGTAATGGTGCAGTGCCTGGTCTTGCCACCTGCAGAGTATTCTGTAGATGGCAGCCAGAGTGGGCCTCTCCTGATATCAAGCAGTAGAGTAGGTCATGTCACACCCTTGCTGGGACTCTGCAAAGCCTTCCCACGGCAAGAAGAACAATGTGCAATCCTTGACACAGGCCTCCCAGGGCTTCCCACTCTGGCCCTGACTACCCCTCCCCCAAAACCCCCCAGCCCATGCCCTCTGCCTGGCTCTCCTGCCCACTGATGCATTTAGCTGTCTCCCACCTTGGGGGCTTCACACATGTACTTCCCTCTGCCTGAACTTCTTTTTGCCCTGCTAGCAGTTACTCATCCTCAGAGGCCTTTTCTGACTCACAAACCCATATTAAGCATTCCTGTTGGACTTCTATCATAGTATACTTAAAGTGTGCCCTTATGCATTTATTTAGTTTAGTATCTGCCCACTCACTAGACTATACACTTCATGAAGGCAGAGGTTAAGTCTGTATTAACCACCCCCTTACACTCAGCACACAACTGGTATCAAGTGCACACTGGCTCCTTAACTCATCCCCCATCAAAAGAACAGGGAGCTGGGCAACAATGACGTAATCTAAAGAGCTATCATAATCTGAAAAGCTACCATAATAGCTTACACACCAAAACACTGGGTACATAAGTGTTGTAATTCCTGTCTGTCCCTCTAGCTGCATGTCCTCTTCAGCTAGGTATGGTGACAAAAAAAAAAAAGATGCACGCATTGCTGCTCTGTCACCCACATCCCCGACCCGATATTTTCTAAACAATTTACTAATCAATTATTGACTGTGGCAGCGATCTCACTTTCATCATTCAAGATCCATCTGCAGAAGGGAGGGAGAAGTGTTCTCCACAATATCCAGCTTCATTAAGAGAGTGCTTCACACATAAGCTGAAATCAACACAAAATAAAGGTTCAGCAGGTGATGCTGAGCAGGGGCCTGACTGTAGTGACGTCCCCCCAAAAAGGTGCAGACGGGCCTGGGGAGCAGAGCCATGGCAACTCTGATGAGCTTGGAGTAAAGGTTTCATTTTTCCATTGTTACTGTGGAAAAAGTATTTACAAGTTAAAGTAGGAATAAATTCTTCTAAAGCACTATTCTTGAAGAAAAAAGTGCAAAAAACGATAGGTGTAAATGAACTGAAGAGTTTGTTTCTCCCAAATATCTTCTAATTCACTGCTTTTCCTTTATTTTGCTGAAGTATTCGATGATATCTGTATTTGTACTACTTGCTGTAAGAGCCCCTTTGAACTATGTGAAAAGTCAGCTGGTTTTTAAATGGACCTAAGACATTTCTTCACTTGGAGATATGCTACTATAAAAAACTATCCTGAAAATATGTTTAGCAATGTTACAGGTAGAAATGGTTTATAAAATATAAAACACTATTCAAATGAAAGGGAAATGTCCATACATACCTAAAACAGAAAGCAAAACACTACCAAGATGTCACACCGAAGCCTTACCACTGAGATTGCCACTTTCTAGCCGAGTTCTTGGCTGGAATTTCTCATCAGCAGCTGATGAGACTTTTCACCGAGCTGCCTCTCAGGTCTGCCACTGGCTTCCTTGTTACTGTGATGCCTGGTTTTCCCCCGACAAACACTGTCTTGGTTTCTCTCACTGACTCTTCACTGGGTATAGCCTACAGTCATGGTGCTTAAGTTATTCACCCTGTCTCACGCTCTTTGTTGGCTCCCCTGTAGCAGCTGAATACATCTTAGCTGGCTTTCTTTTTTTCTAATAATTTATTTTGGTATCATTAATCTACAATTACATGTGCAATATTATGGTTATTAAAGTACCGCCTTCATCAGGTCCCCGGCACCAACCCCATTACAGTCACTGCCCATCAGCGTAGTGAGATGCTACAGAATCACTACTTGTCTTCTCTGAGTACTACAGCCCTACCCATGCCCCCCCAACATTACATCTGCTAATCGTAATGCCCCTTTTTCCCTCCTATCCCTCCCTTCCCACTCATCTTCCACAGTCCCTTTCCCTTTGGTAACTATTAGTCCGTTCTTGGGTTCTGTGAGTCTGCTGCTGTTTTGTTCCTTCAGTTTTTTCTTTGTTCTTATACTCGACAGATGAGTGAAATCGTTTGGTACTTATCTTCCTCTGCCTGGCTTATTTCACTGAGCATAATACCCTCTAGCTCCATCCATGTTGTTGCAAATGCTTGGATTTATTTTCTTCTTATGGCTGAATAATATTCCATTGTGTGTATGTACTACATCTTCTTTATCCATTCATCTACTAATGGACACTTAGGTTGCTTCCATTTCTTGGCTATTGTAAATAGTGCTGTGATAAACATAGGGGTGCTTATGTCTTTTTCAAACTGGGCTGCTGCAGTCTTAGTATAAATTCCTAGGAGTGCAATTCCGGAGTCAAATGGTATTTCTATTTTGAGGTTTTTGAGGAACCTCCATACTGCTTTCCACAATGGTTGAACTAATTTGCAGTCCCACCAGCAGTGTAGGAGGGTTCCCTTTTCTCCACATCCTTGCCAACATTTGTTGTTGTTTGTCTTTTGGATGTTGGCCATCCACACTGGTGTGAGGTGATATCTCATTGTGGTTTTAATCTGCATTTCTCTAATGATTAGCGATGTGGAGCATCTTTTCATGTATCTGTTGGCCATCTGAATTTCTTCTTTAGAGAAGTGTCTATTCATGTCCTCTGCCCATTTCTTAATTCAATTATTTGCTTTTTGTTTGTTAAGGTGCATGAGTTCTTTATATATTTTAGATGTCAACCCCTTATCGGATATGTCATTGAAGAATATATTCTCCCATACTGTAGGATGCCTTTTTGTTCTACTGATGGTGTCCTTTGCTGTACAGAAGCTTTGCAGCTTGATATAGTCCCATTTGTTCATTTTTGCTTTTGTTTCCCTTGCCCAGGGAGATATGTTCATGAAGAAGTCACTCATGTTTATGTCCAAGAGATTTTTGCCTATATTTTTTTCTAAGAGTTTTATGGTTTCATGACTTACATTCAGATCTTTGATCCACCTTGAGTTTATCTTTGTGTATGGGGCTAGACAGTAGTCCAGTTTCATTCTTACATGTAACTGTCCAGTTTTTCCAACACCAGCTGCTGAAGAGGCTGTCATCTCCCCCTTGTATATCCAATGCTCCTTTATCAAATATTAATTGACTGTATATGTTTGGGTTAATGTTTGGATTTTCTATTCTGTTCCACTGGTCTGTGGGTCTGTTTTTGTGCCAATACCAAATTGTCTTGATTACTGTGGCTTTGTAGTAGAGCATGAAGTCAGGGAGCACAATTCCCCCTGTTTTATTACTCCTTCTCAGGATTGCTTTGGCTATTTGGGGCCTTTTGTGCTTCCATATGAATTTTAGAATTATTTGTTTCAGTTCATTGAAGAAAGCTGTTGGTAGTTTGATAGGGATTGCATTGAATCTGTAGATTGCTTTAGGTAGTATAGCCATTTTGACAATATTGATTCTTCCTAGCCAAGAGCATGGGATACATTTCCATTTGTTAGTGTCCTCTTTAATGTCTCCTAGGAGTGTCTTGTAGTTTTCAGAGTACAGCTCTTTCACTTCCTTCGTTAGGTTTATTCCAAGGTATTCTATACTTTTTGATGCAATTGTGAATGGAACTGTTTTCCTGATTTCTCTTTCTGCTAGTTAATCGTTCTGTGTGTTAATTTTGTATCCTGCAACTTTGCTGAATTCAGATATTAGTTCTACCAGTTTTGGAGTGGAGTCTTTAGGGTTTTTTATGTACAGTATCATGTCATCTGCAAATAGTGCAATTTGACTTCTTCATTACCAATCTGGATGCCTTGTTTGTCTTTGTTTTGTCTGATTGCCGTGGCTATGACCTCCAGTACTATGTTGAATAACAGTGGAGAGAGTGGGCATCCCTGTCTTGTTCCCGATCTTAGATGAAAAGCTTTCAGCTTCTCACTGTTAAGTATGATGTTATCTCTGGGTTTTTCATATATGACCTTTATGATGTTGAGGTACTTGCTGTCTATACCCATGTTTTTGAGAGTTTTAATCAGGAATGGATGCTGAATTTTGTCAAATGCTTTTTCAGCATCTATGGAGATGATCATGTGGGTTTTGTCCTTCTTTTTGTTGATGTGGTGGATGATGTTGATGGATTTTCGAATGTTGTACCATCCTTGCATCCCTGGGATGAATCCCACTTGATCATGGTGTATGATCCTCTTGATGTATTTTTGAATTCGGTTTGCTAATATTTTGTTGAGTATTTTTGCATCTACGTTCATCAGGGATATTGGTCTGTACTTTTGTTTTTTGGTGGTGTCTTTGCCCGGTTTTGGTATTAGAGTGATGCTCGCTTCATAGAATGAGTTTGGAAGTATTCCGTCCTCTTCTATTTTTTGGAAAACTTTAAGGAGAATTGGTGTTATTTCTTCTCTATATGTCTGGTAGAATTCAGAGGTGAATCCATCAGGTCCGGGGGTTTTGTTTTGGGGTAGTTTTTTGATTACCACTTCAATTTAGTTGCTGGTGATTGGTCTACTTAGTTTTTCTGTTTCTTGCTTGGTCAGTCTTGGAAGGTTGTACTTTTCTAAGAAGTTGTCCATTTCTTCTAGGTTTTCCAGCTTGTTAGCATATAGATTCTCATACTATTCTCTTATAAATCTTTGTATTTCTGTGGGATCCGTCATGATTTTTCCTTTCTCATTTCTGATTCTGTTTATATGTGTAGATTCTCTTTTTCTCTTAATGAGTCTGGCTAGGGGTTTATCTATTTTTTTTTATTTTTTCATAGAACCAGCTCTTGGTTTTATTGATTTTTTCTGTTGTTTTATTCTTCTCAGTTTTATTTATTTCTTCTCTGATCTTTATTATATCCCTCCTTCTGGTGACTTTGGGCCTCATTTGTCCTTCTTTTTCCAATTTCAGTAGTTGTGTCTTTAGACTATTCAGTTGGGATTGTTCTTCCTTCTTTAAATAGGCCTGGATTGCAATATACTTTCCTCTTTGAACTGCCTTTGTTGCGTCCCACAGAAGTTGTGGCTTTGTGTTGTTGTTGTCATTAGTCTCCATATGTTCTTTGATTTCTGTTTTGATTTGGTCGTTAACCCATTGATTAATTAGGAGAATGTTGTTAAGTCTCCATGTATTTGTGAGATATTTTGATTTCTTTGTACAATTTATGTCTAGTTTTATACTTTTGTGATCTGAGAAGTTGGTTGGTACGATTTCAATATTTTTGAATTTACTGAGGTTCTTTTTGTGGCCTAGTATATGGTGTATTCTGGAATATGTTCCATGTGCACTTGAGAAGAATATGTATCCTGTTGCTTTTGGGTGTAGAGTTCTGTAGATGGCTGTTAGGTCCATCTGTTCTAGTGTGTTGTTCAGTGCCTCTGTGTCTTTACTTATTCTCTGTCTGGTTGATCTGTCCTTTGGAGTGAGTGGTGTGTTGAAGTCTCCTAAGATGAATGCATTGCTGTCTATTTCCTCCTTTAGTTCTGTTAGTATTTGTTTCACATATGCTGGCACTCCTCTGTTAGGTGCATATATATTTATAATGGTTATATCCTCTTGTTGGACTGACCCTTTTATCATTATGTAATGTCCTTCTTTATCTCTTGCTATTTTCTTTGTTTTGAAGTCTATTTTGTCTGATACAAGTACTGCCACACCTTTTTTCTCTTTGTTGTTTGCATGAAATATCTTTTTCCATCCCTTCACTTTTAGTCTGTGTACATCTTTGGGTTTGAGGTGAGTCTCTTGTAAGCAGCATATATATGGGTTTTGCTTTTTTATCCATTCTGTTACTCTGTGTCTTTTGATTGGTGCATTCAGTCCATTTACATTTAGGGTGATTATTGATAGATATGTACTTATTGCTATTGCTGGCTTTAAATTCATGTTTACCAAAGGTTCAAGGGTTGCTTCTTTACTATCTAACAATCTAACTTAAATTTCTTGTTAAGTTATTGTAAACAGCGTTTGATGTTTCTTTATTTCTCTCCCTTCTTATTCTTCCTCCTCCATTCTTTACATACTGTTTTATTCTTTGCCTTTAGTTAGTATTTGGATGGTCTGCTTTCTTTGCTATGATTTTTTTTTCTCTGGTGACATCTTTTTAGCCTTAGGGGTGCTTCCTTCTAGAGCAGTCCGTTTAAGATATCATGTAGTGGTGGCTTATGAGAGGCAAACTCTCTCAACTTTTGTTTGTCTGGAAATTATTTCATCCCTCCATCATATTTAAATGATAATCGTGCTGGATACAATGTTCTTTGTTCGAGGCCCTTCTGTTTCATAACGTTAAATATATCATGCCATTCTCTTCTGGCCTGTTGAGAAGTCTGATGATAGTCTGATGGGTTTTCCTTTGTAGGTGATCTTTTTTCTCTCTCTAGCTGCCTTTAATACTCTGTCTTTATCTTTTATCTTTGCCATTTTAATTATTATGTGTCTTGGTGTTGTCTTCCTTGGGTCCCTTGTGTTGGGAGATCTGTGGGCTTCCGTGGACTGCGAGACTATTTCCTTCCCCAGCGTGGGAAAGTTTTCGGCAATTATTTCTTCAAAGACACTTTCTATCCCTTTTTCTCTCTCTTCCTCCTCTGGTACTCCTATAATGCGAATATTGTTCCGCTTGGATTGGTCACACAGTTCTCTTAATATTCTTTCATTCCTAGAGATCCTTTTATCTCTCTCTGCCTCAGCTTCTCTCTATTCCTGTTCTCTGATTTCTATTCCATTAACAGTCTCTTGCATCTCATCCTGTCTGCTGTCAAGCCCATCAATGGCTTGTCTGATTTCTGCATTGTCTTTCCTCACTTCCCTCACTTCCTCCCTCAGCTCTTGCACATTTCTCTGTAGATCCATCAGCATGGTTATGACTTTTATTCTGAATTCTTTTTCAGGAAGACTGTGCATTTCCATCCCTTCAGGCTCCCTCTCTGGGGTTGTCTGGTTGATTTTAGTCTGGACCATATTCCTCTGTCTTTTCATGGCTATAGAAGTGGTCGCTGGTAGTTGCCATGTATGTCAGCTGGGCTCTTTAAGACTTTAAAAAGAAAAAAAAAAAAAGAAAGGAAAAAAAAAGAAAAAGAAAAAAAACGCCCACTGGGAGTAGATTTTGTGGGGATGTTGTAGGTGGTGCTGTTGCCCCACTATTCCGCAGCTGTGGCCGCGCCGCCTGCAGGGCCCTTTGTAGCTCTGGCCGGGGTGGGAACAACCACCTCGCGTGGTGCTGTGTCCTCTTAGGTGTAGCTGCACGCTGTGCGCTTTCCTTTGTATTCTGGTCTCTCTTTTAGGAATAGTTGTATTTGCTGTATTTTCATAGGTATGTATTGTTTGGGGAGGAGATTTCTGCCGCCTTGCTCACACCGCCATCTTCCCGGAAATCCTAGCTGGCTTTCTTATGGCCAACATCAGAGACCCTCACCCCACATGGGTTCCTTCATTGTCTTTCAGTTTGGTATTGTGAAAAACCAAACTTACCTGCTCCACCATGTTCCCAAACCATAACTGGCCCTCCTACTAACTTCACCATTTCAACAGCACCTGCATTCTTTCTTCTTTAAAATAATTGATTGAAACAATTCACACACTGTCTAATGGTGATTTTAAAACCCTCCATCAGCTCTAGAGAAGGGAAACCTGCAACACACTTGGAGGAATGGGGATGTGGGGGTGAAGAGGCTGGGGCTCTTCTGCTTCCTGGGTCAGACTGTGGGTGGCCCCGTGCTTCCTGTGCAGCCCACCCAGTTCCCTCCCATGGCTTTCAGGTCTCCCTCTTCTTCACAGTGAGAACTCCAGGGCTTTCCATCTGCAAATCTCCCTTTGCAATCAGAATGATCTCCCCGACTGCTGCTTTTATTACCCCATGCCTCTGCTCAGCAGCTGCCTGCTCACACACAGGTTCAGTCCGACAAATAGGACTGTTAAGTATGCATTTAACCACCGTCAATTACCATGCCAGGCACCAGAGTAATTATAATTTAAGTTAAAAAGCTATGACCACAGTGCAAAAATACTCTGAATAAAGAGAACTAAGGACTGTTCCTGCCTTTTCAAGAATATATGTTACTTAAAGACAGAATCGAAGTTGTGAAAAATATATAAAAATGTTTTTATGATGACTATAATCGTGACTGTAGTTAATAATACTGTACTGTATGTTTGAAAGTTGCTAAGACAGTAGATCTTAGGAAGTTTTCATCACACACAAAAAATTTTAACTAGGTGGTGATGGATGTTGACTAGACTTATTGTGGTCATTTCCCAGTACATACAAATATCATATCATTATGTTGTACACCTGGAACTAGTACAATGTGATGTGATATGTCTCAATTTTTTAAATAAATAAATAGGAAATAGCAAAATCTAAGGTGTGGGCCATCAAAACAAAACAAAATCTGTTTTCTTTATGTGTACTTATAGGTGAGCCAAGGAAAGTGGAAGTCAAAGGAAAAAACGCAGGTTGTAAAATCAGGGAAACCTTCAAAGAGAAAGAATCACACTGTATCATGAAGAAAAGTGGCCTAGCGTGGAAGGGGCTTGGCAAGGAGAGCAGGCAGTCCACACTGGCCAATCTGGACACTGTAAATTATCTTTCTTTTAAATAAATCATAATCATTCCTTTTGAGGCATGAAGCCCCCTTCACCCTCTGAGACCCCCAAACTCTTCTTCCTCTCCCTGTCAGTCAATACTATATCCATTCCTCAAGACTCTGCCCAAGACACAACTCTTTCTGTATCCTTTTCTGATCGCTCTAGACCCCAAAGACCCTCTTCTTGACAAACCCTCTGACCACTGTCTGTTTGACACTTCTGGTGTTTCATTTTAGAATGTTTTAGTCTCAAATCCTATTTGTTCACAAGTGGTTTGGTTTGTATGTTTTATCTCCCCAACATACCAATGTATGAACATACATAGTAGATGATTTACTGTACAAATGACAATTGAAATTTTTTAAGAAAAGTCAGGATGAATTAGAAATGTAACTTGCAATATAAATCACATACATACTGCAATGCAATATACAGATGGTAGAGCTCACCTAGGATTCTTAGGATGAACTTAAAAATATATGTATTTCTCCTTAAAGCGAAGTTAAGGCAATTCCTTAACTTCCCTCAATACTGTCTTCTCCGGATCACTTGCCCACCAAATACCCTTTCTTAGAAAACAGATTGAGAGCTTTCAGAGGCAGAATGATATTGTCCAACACTTTCTCCCAATTCTAGGATACCAAAAGGAGGAACAGAAGTCGGCATTTTTAGCATCTCGTGAAAAGCTAAAAAGCATTCAAAGTCTCTATTATCAAATACCAAGAACAAACTCCATCCCATCACCACCTGTTGGCCACTTTAACCTTTCTTGAGTTAGGGGAATAGAAAACACCAGGAGACCCCATTATTCTTATTTGGGCTAAGGACTGAAACTGGAGCCTGCCCCAAGCATCTTCTAGAACAGCTCCAGAGGCGGGATCCAGAGATAGTGCCGCTGGCAAATCCTAGTGGCGACCAACTAACCCTAAGCGAGAGTTGTCCCAGGCATGGAACTGGGACCAGGCTGACTTCATCTGGCTATCACGCAGTTTCAACCTCAACAATGGCCAGATCGTCCTCTGATTTCGTTTCACCTCAGGACATGGACAGATTAAGAATGTCCTGCTAAGTGGATAAAATAAACCATCTTAAATAATAAACCACATTCTGTGCAAATGAATCGATGACTGCAGGATATAAAAACGCACCAGAGTCGTCTGACCCCGAAAAGCGCTTACACAAGCCCGCGGGTCCCGGGTCCGCCCGCCTCCGCTGGGCCGCCGCGGCGTGGGGACGAGCTAAATGAAAGCCACACACAGCGGCGCGACGTGGGCCCCGCGCGCCCGGCTGGGCTCCCGCCCCCGGGTCTGGGCAGACTTGGAGAGCAGGAAAGGTGGTCCGGGGAGTTGCAAGCGGAGGGGGGAAGCGGCAGATGGGGGCCCGCCAGCCCAGCGAGGAAACCAAAGCCAAAAGCACCCGCGGGCGCCCGGTGGCCCGAGCCGGCGTGCGAGCGTGGAGTCACCCCCGGCCCCGCGCCGCCGCTCAGCACCCCGGCGGCCACGCCCGCACCCTGGCCCGGCCGTGGCGCAAGGCAGCGGGACGGAGGGCGGCCGCGCCCGTCCGAAGTGGGCGGCAAGTGGGGCAGCGCCTCGTGCGGGAGCCCGGCGCGCGCGCGCGGCGGCGAAAGGGCAAGAGGACTAGCCGGCGCCGGAGGGAGGCGACTCCTCACCGCCCCCGGCCCGGTCTCGCCACGAGCGACGCGCACGCCCCCCGGCCCGGCGCGGCCAATCCCGGCGGCGGGGACTCCCGCGGTCTCCCGACCACGCTGCTCGGCCGCCGGCGTCCTCCTTACCCCGAGCGCAGCCGGGCCACCCGCAACGCCGACTCGGCGACAGGCCGGCGGGGCGCGAGCCGGAGCGAAGAGGCTCGGGCGGCCCAGGCTGCGGCGCCGCTGGCCGGGCGGTGGCCGCGGGTGTGGGGGGCGAGGTGCACGCGCGAGGTGATGCCCTGGGCGAGGGCGCGAGCCTCCCTGCCCGCCCGGCGCGCATGCTCCAGCCGCACCTGTCTCGCTTGGGGTTCCGCGCCAGGGAAACCGAGGGGACGCGGGGCCAGGCGGGGTTGCGGCTCCCACGTGCGCGAGAGCGGCTGCGGCTTTACTCTTCAAATGCGCCTTTCTCCTCGTGTGTCCCCGGGAGGAGCCTCCCAAATCGTGGCTACTGCCTGCCTGCGCCCTGCCTGCTCCCGCCGAGGGATCCCCGGGTCCTCACCCTTGCTTCCTCCCAACTCTCAGGGCTCACATTCCAAATGCTCTTCTCCCTCCTGGATTCCTCTCTGTCCTGCTGCTCTTTCAGGTTTTGCAACCTCCTCTCTGATGCCCCTTTCCTGCTCTTGACTTTGCTGCACTCGCGTCCGCGGATGCCATTTCAAAATAAAAGATACCCTGCAAGCGTGGAGAACAAACGCGGGTTGTCCCCGTTCCAGCTGCCCGAGATTGGTAAGGGAACAGGAGCTACTGAGTCCCTACCGTCATGGAACTTACAGTCCTACCGGTTAAACTTGAGCTTTCACAAAGCGTTGTCGCCGATTTGGAGAGGAACTTATTCAATCATTGATTTTGGCTAATAATTTTAAATACCTGGTAATCAAAGGCTACTTTGTGGCTTTTCAATGGCATTTTCTTTCATAGAGGTGTCTTGTCTATAAATTCTAGGATACAAGTAATAACTGATAGGTACAAAACTAATATTAGTTTGTTGCTTCCAACAAGAAATTCAATAATTTAACAATAATAATTTCCAAAATGATCTTTTTGGTTTGATTTTGACCACCGGAACTCAAGAGCTAAAACTTTTTATTTCCGGGTGAGACTGGTACTTGAGGAGAAACATTACAGCGTTATTGAAGAGAGAAGTGTAAAAAAACCCTTTTGCTAATGCAGTTTTTAAGTTAGGAACCATGATCATAGAAATGTGTAAGTATACAGACCCCAACGGTGTTCTATGCTCTTATCAGTTAAGAAAAAGATCTGCAGTAAAGAAAAAAAGAAAGGGAAGCAGAAGGCATCAGTATACACTATAGAGAACATTTTAAAAAGATCTCATGAAGGAGTGTACTTATTTTCATACAATTTTAACGTGTTTGTGCTAAAGACCTCATAGAATTGTGTTATTTCTGTGACAACAGGCACACTTCAGAGAACCACTATTGCATATTTGATCACCTGACGGCACGACAGGACTCAGTGGGGTGGGTGACCATTTCCCTCTTGCTATTTACATGAACAGAGATATAGGATCAGGGCTTCAAATACTGTACTGCAGAGCAACCCCAGTCCTGCCCAGTGGTGTTTATCATTAAAAACTCTTAAGTTTTAAGTGCTATAAACATCAAAATGCTCCTAACACAGAAAGAGTTAAGAGTACTATTTCCACCTGCCCCTTTAGAAAAATCAATATTAATATTATACAAAATCAAAGAAAACTGGGTTGAAATCCAAATAAGAGTTAATTTACCTCACCTTGTCTTCACCATTTTTGTGGAAAAAGAATTATTATTATAATATGTTTATTGAATATATTTGGCTTACATTTCTGAAAACGGAAACATGAGCCAGGTTTAAACAAGGGAAAGAATGCACCAATAAAACAGGTACACAGGCAGAGAACCTCATCCTAGATTACTTAAATGTAATTCTGTGGGTGCATAATGCTGACAACAGCATATGATTATATTCAAAGAAGCTGACATCTGTTTTAAATGATACTGTTATTCAAATTACTTGGAAATATAAGCAAGAATGCATTGGTACACTTATTACAGAATTTTTGAAAAGCTGTTGTAGTAAATCCCTTTTATTTGAACAGCTGCAGATCAAAATGAAATTGCCACATTGTTGATTATGGGAATGTTAGCAGTGGTCCCTTATGAACAATGGGCTTTAGAAGACTGATGGTTACTAAGCATTTATTTTTATAATCCATCTGAATCTCACAAACTCTTAGTAGCAAAGTTGGTATTGACCAGCTAGATAAGGACGGTTTGTTGTTAGGATAGGAAACCCATGGTGGCATGGAAAGCACAGAATAATTCCTTTCTGCAGGTCACCAAAACATAAAAATTACAGCAGTTCTCTAACATATTTATCTATTGTGGGTAGAAATGATAGTGATTTTGTTAAGGTAGTAATTGGCTTTATTCAGGGAATACTCATTTAAAATTTGTTAGATTAATGTTTTTCTAGTTTGGTCTTTTTGTTATATATGTAATTTTTATATTCATTAAAATTATATATATAACCTTTAGATGTATATATGTTATTTTTTTCCCAATATAATTTAATTAAATTGCTTTATTATTTGATCAATAGCAGGGTGTTTTTAGGACTTGTAGTTTCCTAGCCCATATTTAGGACCAAATGCAAGAGTTAACTTAAGCACAGACTTCCTTTACACACTTTAGTATAATTGAAGATAAGTTATCCTAACAGCATTTTATGCTTAGTCCATTGCAGCTCAAATTATTTCATTGTTTATTGCAGCTAAAATTATTGCACTACTCATTATCAATAATAATTTTCAAGTTTATTTCACATTAAATGCTATTTGCTAATAATTTTACCCACACCACACTATATTTTCTCCATTACAGCTTTGTTTTCCTAAGTAGACTGTCCAATAGTAAACTGCCTTTAATGAGTTGAGATATAAATAATCGCATAGAATTGTATTTAAATGTAAATACTAGTTCAGAAAGAAGTTGTGTAAATAATATTGAAGAATTAAAACTAATTTTAAACAAATGATACCAAAAATATTCATAAACAATATAATATACACATTATACTATTTTGAATAATGATTTAAAGTTTGAGTAGAAAAGTGATTTATTTTTACACTTGTACTTTTTTTTTTTAGTAGAACAAAGCTATCACAAAGTAACATAAAAACACTGTTTCCAGGTATATTCTCTGGAATTTTTTAAAATTCATATACACAATATTTCTGCTTATGCTTAGAATCTGTAAAAACTAAATGAAAGGAATCTCATATAAATAGGACAGCTTCACTTCCCTCTACAACCAGCACTGAATCAACTATTAGGGTTTGAAAAAGGCATGAAAACTGCAGAAGGAAATCTGTCAATCCCTTTAATCTCATTTTCATAGATATTGGTGACACAACCATACCATACCATCCTGAAGGTTTGAGATCTAGAAAAAGAAAAATGGGAGTTCAGAGGTAGGCAATTCATATTTTCTTGAATAATATGCCCCCAAATAGCTGTAGCCAGACATGTGTTCCCTAAAAGATAAAAAATGGCATATATGTAGAACACATGCTAGGTGTCAGGAAAGGTGGTGCCTCTCCTGGTGACCCATCATGGAGAAACCTGCTGACTCCCTGCCATGTGTCTCTCAGCACAGCATTTACTTCAGATACCTACAGATTCAGAGTCTAGGTCTAGTTCTCAGCATTGTCCAAAAACTTGAGTTTATTAATGTTCCCAGAAGTGATCAGACTAAGGGAACCAGCCAAAAACAAGAATGCCAATTATACTGATAGAAATAAATGCCAAGAAGATAGATGTTTTCAGGTCAGCACATTCCCACCACTATAATGTACAAAGGAAGGCAAATTATGTTAAAAGATTGCTAAGTGACCATGAAATCAGGACAAGGAGAGCTGGACTCTTGTAATGGGTAATGCCAAAAGGCGACAACTGTCTGATACAAACATTCTCACAGAAGGCTGTGTCCAGCCAAGAAGCCCAAAGACTGTGTCAGCTGGATCTGATACTATTCATTGAGGTCGGCTTTCCTTTTGCATTTCAGTCCTTGGGGTATATTCCCCAGCCACCTTGACTGGATTTGGGAGCTTTGAAAAAATCCATCACTAATACATTTACAAACTATCTCTCGGGGAGAGCTGCTTCTGCAGAATGATTAGCTTGTTCATTTTTCCTTCTGAGCTCTCTCAGAAGACGGCTTTCTTAACTTCTTCTTGACAATTTCAAAAATCCAAAAGAATCTTACCATACTTGCATACTACCTACCTAAATGAAACCTATTTGAATTATGTGCATTTTGGATTATTTTCCATTTTTATGTTTCATTAAACCTTTAACTAAAATTAAAAGATCAACTTTTCTTTAGTACATAATCTTAACATCTAATAGCCCATTAAAAATACAGAGTCCACTTTTTCTGGATTGACTATGCCTTTGTTGTTCTTTAACCCTCCCAGTGCAGATTCTTATAAATTTCTATTTTACAAATATGAATTGATCTAAAACTACCAAAGTGACATTTGTGTGAAAGGTAAAAAGGCTTTATCTATCCTCCAGGGAAAAGAAGCTGCATGTTTCTTTAGATTTTTAGATTGCCAAATATACAGTTAGTACTTTGAATTTGAATATTGTATATTCCCCTATTTCTGGATTGAAGAAAGTTAATTACTCTGTATGACTGAGCTATTCATATTACCCTGAAAATAAGACACACACACACACACACACACACACACACACACACACGTGTGTGTGTGTGTATATATCCCTGAATGGAACAAGGCTCACCAACCTGAGCTGTGTAAGAACATAAAATATGGGTAAGGAAATTGTTCCTAAGTTGTTTTTAAGCCTTCTGTTTTAGTACTAAACTTCTGAGCTCCTCATGTTCTCCTTGAAAAACCCCACACTGACAGTTCAGACATTCCTCCACTCCGTCTAAACAGGAAGAAACTCAACTCTTTATCAATGTGGTGTATTAATTAAATTGATGGCCTCAGTTAGTGGCCTTCCTTTCCCTATACCCTGTACAATGTAACTTTGTACTTCTTTCCATCAGTGGGAGAGCTGGTTTCCCCACTCCTTGAATCAGGGATGCCCTTACCTTGACCAATAGAAGGAGGTGAAGTGATAGCCAGTCCAGGCTTAGACCTCAGAGGCCTGGCGTGCTCCAATTTCTGTCTGGTTTCTGTATGATCACCCTGAGACTATGCTCACCTACTGGAGAATAGAACGTAGCTCAGAGTTCTTCCATTTAAGGCCCTCAATGTGTGAAAGGGCACTTAGCCCCCCACCACCCACTAGCTAACCACAGAGGCATGAATGAATGAGCCCAGCACGATCAACTGAGCCAAGATCAGCAGAGGCAGCCAGCCAAGCTATACACTTGTGAGGAATGAAAAATGATGGTGGTGTTAAATCTCTAGCATGGAGAAATGCTTCATGGAAGACATTTCATTGGTGCTGAATTCTCAAAGATACAGCATATTTCAATATTCAGGAAAACCTTGGTCACAGAGTGTTCCCAGATAAGGGTTCACGGGCAAGTCGACAAGACTTGTGGCCATTCTGAAAATAGGGAGTATCTTGTCCACAGCAATGAAGTGGAAGATAGAGCTGGCTGTGTTGTGAGGGTAAAGCATGTTGGCCTTGAAGAGCTTAGGGTAACATCTGAACTTGGAACCATAGGTCAGGGAGAGCCGTGAAAGCTGTGGAGGTATGTTATGTGTTGAGGTGTTTTTTATGCAGCAGTAGCTATGTGTCCTAAAAGGTTTATTGTGACATTAAAGTGATGTTACTTCTTTTCTCTTGGAGAAAATTCAGTCACTAGCTAGGTGTTCTTTTCTCCTGAAGCTTGGATGCTGAATAAGTTCAGCATTGCTGATTTCAGGGACAATGTCATAGAGAACAAACACAGCTGTGTATGTTTCGCACAAATGTGGATCAGTACACAATATCATTATTATCCATTAATGTTCTCCCTTATACAGCCATTCCTGCCTCCTTATTTATTCTCCCGCTTCAGTTTACAAGGTGTTCAAGGGTTTCCTCATGAGTGATAGCAACAGATGTCTTTCTTTGACTTTGCTTCCCTCATAGGTAGCCCTATCACTCCTTGTCCTTTAATTACCAAAGTCCTATAAAAATCTATATAATGTACACTTACATCGTAATGCCTTGAAGTCTGTCAACCGCCCCCAATGGTCTACCAAAACACTTCCCTTACAGGTCATAAATGGCCCTAGAATTGTCCAAATTTATTTCATCATCTGGTCATGCACTTACCGGACTCCTCTGTAACTTTTGAGGACACTGAGCCTAACCTCCTTCAAATCCTACCCTTTGGCCTTGGGCCAGGGACAAAACCCAATTGGTCACTTAGAAAAAAGGCACCTTTTAGGTCTTTCCAGAATTCACAGTCCGGGAGCACAGCTGACTTCACAAGGCCCTGGGCCGCCGCCCCAGGCTCTCTGGGCCCTCAAGTCCTTTCTGCTCTTCATGCACTCTGTTCTCTACCTCTGCAGGAAATACATGGCCACCCCAGCCACCCCAGTTCAAGCACCTCCTAGACTGATTACTTTGCTGAATTCCAGATTCTCATTTATGGGAGAAAAAGATTAATTGGTCCAGCTTGACTCATGGGTTTACTCTTAACCTGTACGTGATCAAAATGCTATAGATGCCCACACCTGGCATAGGTATATAGTTCAGAAAGGGGAGAGATACTTGTCTCTCTCAAAAACCTCCTCAAAAACTTTCCATGGCTCTCCTTGCCTACAGTTCCAAGTCCAAATGTTATCCTAAGCTCTTCCAGGCCACCATGCATTGCCCCGCAACACAGCCACCTCCATCTCCCACTCCATCGTTGTGGACAAGACACTCCTTGTTCTCAGAATGGCTACAAGTCCTGACAGTTTGCCCGTGAAACCTTATATAACCGGGAAGACTGCTATCAAGGTTTTTCTGAATATTGAAATATGCTGTATCTTTGAGAATTCAGCACCAGCAAAATATCTTCCATGAAGTGTTTATCAATATGTTGCCTTCCTTTTTTTTCCTCCTACCCACCCATAGCATTTTGATTATATTGCATTTATATTTTTCTGGGTTTTACTCTAATTATTTATTACATCATATATAACTCAGTTAACTATGGTTTCTGAAGAAGAGGATCCATATTTTTTAAGCTACTGTTTATATTTTTAGTTACCTGTGGGGTTTTGCTGTTAGTTTTGTCCTTTTGAAAAAAAAATTTTTTTCAGAAAAATGCAGAAAGTAGTGCAGTGAGCACCCATATATTCATCAGTCAGAAGAAACATTTGTTAACACTTTATACTCAACATTTCTTAAGAAACAAAACATGATATATAAGTTGAATTCCTTTATCATCTTTCATTGGTCTCTCTGCCCCCTTTCTCAATGGCAACCACTATTATGAACCTGGTGAAAATCTTTTTACTACAAGCCTTTATCCTTACAATTTTTGAGCTTTGTGTCTTTTTAGGAAATCCTTCCCTTACTCAAGGTTATAATGTTTTTTCTTAAATACTTTAAAATCTCATTATGATTAGCAGATGTAATGTTGGGGGGCACGGGGAGGGCTGTACAACTCAGAGAAGACAAGTAGTGACTGTAGCATCTCACTACGCTGATGGACAGTGACTGTAATGGGGTATGTGGTGGGGACTTGATGATGGGGGAGTCTAGTAACCATAATGTGGCTCATGTAATTGTAGATTAAGGATACCAAGTTAAAAAAAATCTCAGTCTATTAGTTAGGACCTCAAATACTTGGAGGGGATCATGGGCAGCCTTAATTTGCTCCTGATTCTAATGGGGATGATTCTAAAGGTGCTATGTTTACTGTAAGCTCTTATAGAGATCCTTTTATAGGTTAAAGAAGTTCTATTCTCTTTTATTACCAAGTGTGTTTTGTTTTTACATGAGCAGGTTTGGATATTACCAGATGCCCATTCAGCTTCAGTTGAGATAGTTAATTTAATTATCACCCCTTGCCTAATGACTTATTTCATAGATTCTGTTCCTTTATTTCTGGGAGGATATTGAACATACTTATTTTAAAGTTGTTTTGATGGGGTTCTCCTATTTGTACTTTATTACTGGTAAATTCATCCTCCAATTTTGGTTCGTTGACTGTTTTTCTCAGTGTCGATTATCTTAGGAGTCTGAAAAGAGGTCAGTGTTGTCCTCTCCCACTCTCCACTGCCTTCCATTTTTGCTTTCACTGCTTCTCACATTCTTGTCCAGATTCGGATCTTTTCTTGGCAGCCCTGGCCTTCCGTTCTATGGTGATGCTGAGGGTACTGCAGACACAGTCACCAAGACAGTGAGGAACTTAGTCTAGGTCCTACACCTTCCTCTTTTCGATGCACTGCAAGAACACAGCAAAGTAGCTGTTTTCAGGCTCCTTAAGGCATATGAGAAAGCATCCAACCTCAGTTTTAGACATGGAGTCTGGCTCCCATCCCCTACTAAGCATGACATGCTTTTTTGACCAGACTGATACTACCATTCATCTCTAATATTTCAGGACACAGAAACTCCTAGTTTTTGCCCCTGCACTTCACTGTGTGTTCATGTGTTTGTTTCTGGAACATGGAAATGACTGCCTTATCATTTTAATGTATTTTAGTGGCATTGTTTGGATCAGGATGGGTACTTCAAAGATGAACAGGGTGATTTTTCCAAGTTTCCCTTTCTAATTTGATTTTATTTTCCTCGCAGTCCCTTGCACAATTCTTTGTAAATGATACCTCCAAAAAGTTTCTAGAATTAAACATGTGCCCCCAAAAAGTTTCTAGAATTAAAACCACTGCATCATGTTCCAGGGGAAGTTGAGTGAATGCTCGTCAGAAATGTACTGTGGAGAAAATTTGTTCCCAAATACGGGATTGAACTGGATGAACTTTAAGCCTTTCACTGTAAAGGATTCCAAGATTTCATCCCTGTCTTCATGAACAGAGTGGCTCTAAAGGTAGGTGGGCACATTCAAACAATTGCCAGAACAGACAATTACCAACTACTCAACAAATACTCATGGATGACAGTCTGATGAAAGAAGAGTTGCTGCATCTACAACTTAACCTTAAGGAACCTACTTAATATCTCTTATGTGTATTTGCATTATTATGTCTTCAGATGTTTCTCTGTCTACCATCACTAATCATGGTGAAATGAACGCAGATAGCCTATTTATTTGAGGTTATCGTTAACTCTTCAATCACCATTTTGCAAACTAAATTAACTTCATCTCTCTTCCACCATTTATTTACTTTTTCTTTATTTCTTGTTCTCCTTAGTGCCTATTCCTTGGACTCAGGCATATAGAACAACACAGAGGCTATTAAACCGAACTCTAGATATGTAACTTGATAACCTACATCTCTATTCCTTGGACTCAGGCATATAGAACAACACAGAGGCTATTAAACAGAACTCTAGATATGTAACTTGATAACCTACATCTTCCAAAATATCTGATCGACCTTTCTGAACCATATAATATCTTACCTTGCGTTCCAACTCAACACATAAATCCTGATACTCACACCGGTTTCTGTTAAAGAGTTCCAATCTATAGGCTAGTCCTCTGCTCTCATCTTTCTTCCACCGACTCTAATTTAAGCCTGGAAATGATCAACCAAGATAGATGAACAGCAAACATGAATTAAAAGGTGGGACTCCTACTTAATCACCAACAGTCTTAATAATCAAACTAAAATTTTCATGTGTGTAAGTCCTAATAAACCAGAGTACCATGCATTGATTGGTGTTCATTGAATTGGTTCATTGTTTACTTGCACATAGGTAAGGTCTTATGCTCTATTTTGCTGTATTACTATATTTACCACTTATGCTATATTCCAATAGTATTTTCAAAATTTTGTGCATTAATCTTCTTTATAGAGGTATCAGGCAACATTTATCCAGGTGTTTCTTCTTTATCATCATTACATTCCATTTAAGCTCTTCTGGAAAATTTTAATAGCAAATTATAGTAGTACAATATTGACTTTGTCAAAATTTCAACACCCGTTTAGTGCTTTCTAAGTATTTCACTCAGTCTTAATCTCTCATGACACTGAGTTATTAGCATAATTTTTCTTACTTTGTAAATGGGAAAATAACATTTTCTATTGTTTTCCTTCTTTTCTACAGTGTTGTTAATTAGATTTCACTGATTTCTGACAATCCAACCTTGAGAACATCTTATCTTAAATAGCCAAGTATCTGATAGCAAAACATTTAGTAGCATTTCTTTTAGTAGGTCAATATATAAAGATTTTATGAAGGAAAAGTTAGTACTATATATTATTTTTCACCAACTTTAAGTCTAATGTTTGGAAAACAATTCATTAAACTATGTACAAACTCTTTTCTAGTAATAAGTATAAACATCCCTTACCTTTTTGAGGTACAGGAAAAAGTTTACTGATTTTATTTTCTTGTTGAAATACAAAAAACTTTAAAAGCAAAAATAACCTGAGGAACAAAATGAACATCAGCTCTTCTCCCTCCCTTCATGATTTGATGCTGTCATTCAAATCCTCCAGTTCAGGGTGTAGTCTTCGCCCCCTTCACAAAGGCTTGTTTACCCCCACATACTGAAGTACACAAACCCATGGGTATCTTCTTGGAACATTATTTTTTCTGTAGCTTTGGCAGTAGGGAGAATTAAATCATTCAGCTGATGATGTATAACATTATTTTTATATGAAAATAAACATGGATATATTATGGAGTAGAGACAAAATGTGCTTGGTTTTTTTAACAAAACAGGAGACTTCAAAAATAATTTTGTTCTTCTGAGAAATGATTCACATCTTCTCTATCCCAGGGACCTAATTTTATTCCAATATTATCTCTGTTAGAATTTTACCTCCTCCATAATTTCACTGAAGCATTCATTTATAACAAAAGAGTTTTAGCAGGGGAACTAAGCTAAATTGTTTGTTCTTTATTTGTTCCTTTGATCCATGTATGTCTTGATTCAGATGGAAAATAAACCTTAGCTACGGCACAGAATGGCCTGTGGGGCTGTACATGAAAAATAGGTTTGTAGCTCATGGCCACAAGATTGCTATAAACTACTCTAGTTGACATATATGAATGGATTTAACATTTTGTTGTGCATCAGCTACATTCTTTACAATATGAGAAACAAATCAACAAATTGTAAAATTTTAACATAGCTCAGACTGGGCACATCTATTAAGGAAAAATATTGTTCTTCCAGCACATCATGTAGCTACTTGCCTTGAGGATGGACAATGTCAGAAGAAAAAGTCAGTGCTTTCTAATCACACTACATGGACACAGACATGTTTATTTATTCATAAAATCATTCCTCTGCTGATAGAATCCCTGTAGTTTTAGTATACAAATCAACTTAGGCAACTTTAAAGGAAAGAATAAGAATCCAGTAAACCAACTATATTTATTTATTTCTCTTCAAATCCTCTGCTTTGTCTTTGCCAAGTGTTGTTTTTTCATAGTGGAAATCATGAAATCAGGAAATGGTGTGTTCTGCTTTTTCAAATTAGTTTTAATTTTAATGTCCATGTGTCAGCATGGTTTTCACAGTTGACACTTTCATAACTCTGCTTTATAAAATTAATTTTATTTCATATTTTAATGCAAAACATGAGCCACACACTGGACATTTTTATAGCTCCTTAGTGATCTTCTATGTAATTTGACATATTTTACTTAGCCATCTTCTACTTTTAGACATTCGGGTTTCCCCTGTTATGTTTTTGGGTTTGTAATCATAAATAGCATTATTGTAAATATTTCTAAGTAAATAACTTTTTAATCTATTTATTACTTGGACAATATTCCATAGAGTAGGATTATTGTGCCAAACAATACCCAATAGTTTCACAGCTCAAGGTTTCTTTTCCAGAAAAACTAAAACAATTGAAAATGTGACCAGAAACATTTAAAATTTAGGAACATTTAAAATATATGTCATTCTCAGATCCAACAGATCCATAAATTGACATTTTATGGTTTCAATGTATTTATTAAATAGGTATATAATCATATCTAAATGTTGCTAAATTTATGTTTATTAAATAATGATAGAGATATGGATTAATCAGTGTGATGATTTTTATTTACTGTTCCCTGTTTTTGAATGCCCAGTTCATTTCCGTTAACCAGTCACCAAATGGAACTTGAGTGTTAGCCATTACAGATTTGTCTTAATTATTTGGATCTTTTGGAAAATAAGCTTTTTAAGAAAGAGTATCAATTGTATGAATCACACAGAAATGCACAGAAAAAATTTATAAAATATACCCTAAAAATACCTCAGTGGGAAAGACATAAAATACAACTGATGTAGCTGAAGCTCCCATGTGCTCCTCCCCAACTCATATCCCTTCCTTCCCTCTCTGGAGCTAATGTCACTCCAAACATGGCGTTTACTATAACTATAAATGTGATTTATACTACTTCTACCTACATATGTAAACATAAAACATATATGGTATGTTTGCATGCTTTTAAACTTTAAATGGTGTTTTCTATACATACGCTTTAATTTTGCTGCTTTTGTGTTGAAATATCCTATTAAATTTTGCTCACTTTGAAACTTGTATATCTGTGTATTTATTTTACTGGCTGTATATTGTTCCAAATAATCTTTTTTCTGATTGAAGGTCATGTCAGTTTCTAATTGTTTGAGAGTCTAAACCATAACTCAGCAAAAATTCTCTTGCATCTTTTTCTGCTCATTTTATGATATATATGTATACATGTATGCAAATATTGACACATACTGTGTATATAGCTATAAGTGAAAGGTGTATATATGTATATATATATATATATATATATATATATACACTTAGAAGTGACATCGTTCTTTTTACCCAATTGCTCTGCAAAATATTTACATTTTTTCCACCAATCTTTGAATTTTACATTTCGCTGATTCCAAGTGAAGTTGAACATCTTTCTAGTTTCTTCCTCTGTCATTTGCCTGTTCACATAGTTTGCTCATTTCTCTGTTGAATTGTTCTGTCATTTTTCTTAATGTGTGTAGATCTTTATGTTTTGGATACAAATCTTCTGCAGTTTATGTGCATCACACAAACTATATTCTAATCTATGGCTTGTATTTTCAGTGTATAGTGTTTTTTGGTGCACAGTTTTTATTTTATTATAAAACAGTTACATTTTTCCCATCTTTACATAAGTATATTTTTTGTTTTGGTATCATCTTAAAGAGACTTGAAGTCACAAAGTTATTTTCCTGTGTTTTAATTTTCACTCTTTAATTCACCTAAGAACTGATTTTTGTTCATGGTCTGTACGGTAGAGAGTGACATTTTTCCATAAGAGATAATCATTAGTTTGAGTAATCACTTGTCCTCAAACCATTTATTGAACCCTTCCTTTCCCCATTCACTTATTATTTCTGTCATCTATCTGACTTCCATGAATATAGTTGTGCTTTGGGGCTCTTTCTTCTAGTTCACTGGTATATTAGTCTTTCACTTTCATTAAAACTTAGCTGTATTATAAGCCTGACATTTGAAGATCATCCCTCATCTTTGTTCTTCTTTACAAGTTTAATGTCAACTTGTGGCCCTTTTCTCTTCTATAAATATATTAGATTCAGTCTATGAAGTTCCAGAAAAAAATATGATGTATTTTAATGGCATCAATTTGAGAAGAATGGCCATGTTAATAATTTTGAGTTCTTCCAATGCTGTGGGAATATTGGGAATAGAACATATCCATTCCTGAAGCTAAGCTTGTGGCTAGCATGGTTCAATTCCCAGCTGCGATGCTGTGTCTGTCCTCCAATCTGCTTGGGCCCATGGCTTGCTGAAAATCACAGCTTAAGGTGGTGGGTGGCCATCCTTTTCTTCAGCTTCCTTTCAGAGTGTGGGAGCCCCTCTGCAGCCCGCTCTGGTTCCCTACCTGTGGCAGCTCTTCAACCCATCTTCACCTCTCAGAAACTGGACTCCTTGGCTACCACCTACTTGTTCCAGACCTGGAGCAAATGTAGTAATTGTCTTTATTCTTATTTACTGTTCTGAGTTGCTGGTAAAGTTTTGATACACTGAAGGGTTTTACTTGTTTATGAATCTGAATTTTCCTTTGGTTTTTATATTTTTATTTTTTATCCATTTATTGCTAAGCCTTTGGAGTTGAGGGAGTATTTCAAAGCATGAACTCAATATGCCATTATCCTGAAGGATAAACTCTTTGTTTTAGTTATAATATAAAAATACCAATTTACCTCTTATTTTGTTACATTTTACTTTAAAACTGAATGTATCCAACACGTTATTCATCTTTAATGTTAAGCTCTATTTTTCAGTAGTCACATATTTATATCCATCTCAGAACTAGCACTATCAAATAATTGAATTTTTGTCTGTTCAATGGGGATTTAGTTGTATTTTTGATTATATGTGTATGCATGTGTGTATGTGTGTGTACTTTAATAAAGAGTTTGAGTATGCTTGTGAGCTTGGGAAAGTCACTTTATTTCTCTGTACTTGTTTCCTTTCTGAAAAACATGCATTATAATAATGTCTACTTTATAGGATTAGAGTTAAAGTATGTAAAGAGTTATGCATATTAAGACTGAGATCAGTGTTAGACACCTTATACGTTCTCTGTCTGTTGCTGTTTTATCACTAACTCTAATTTCTTCATATATTTCTTAATTTCTTAAGTCTTTTTTAGTAGTGTGGGATTTGTCTTTTTTTTATTGTTTCTTTCCTTATGAGGATTTAAATTCTTCTTACTAAAATCTTACATTCAAGTTGAAAAATTTCCAAGAATCAAATGTTTTGCCTTTGCTATAAATGGAATCTTTTATTTTCTAGCTTTGTGTTACTTGCATAGAGGAATGCAATTGACCTCTGTGTATTTGTATCCCTGAAACCTTGTTTAACATGTTTATTCTAAAGATTTTTCTTACTGACTTTTTTGGAGCTTATGAACCTATATTCATATCATGATGCTGACAGCTACAATATATTAAACTATGTAACAGACACTGTACTAAGATTATACAGTAAACTATTATTCAATAAATAATATGGAAAACTATTAATATAAAAACTTTAATGTAAGTTAGGATGAGGTTCAACTGTGAATGCCAAAACTCCCAAATAATAGTGGCCTGAATAAGACAGAAGTTAATTTTTTTTCCCCCTGTAACATAAGACCAGAGTTGGGCTGTGTAAGGTCGTACAACAGCTCCTGAGCCATGAGGGACCAGGCTTCTTCTATCACATTACTCTGTCATCCTCAACGTTTTGTTTCTACCTCATGGTTCAGTAGGGTTGCTTGGGGGCCAGCCATCACTTCCAAACCAAATAACCCCCCCAGGAAGTTGTTTTGTAACTAATGTATTTGTAACTGAGGGCTTAAATAATTAATAGGATTCCTTGCCTAAGTACCAAGTTCATGACCAAACCTCAGTCAGATTACACTCAAGTTTGGTTGTGTGTACTTCCATTGCCTTATGTACATTGCCTCATCTCATTTTCACAGCAGCCATTTGAGGTAGAGATTATCATCCCCACTTTATAGACAAGTAGAATTTAAGAGATATCCAGAGATCACAAAACTCTCAGGTGGTTGATAGAGGATTCAGGCCAGGCCTTGTGAGTCAAGGTGAGAGCACCTGACCTTTTTACAATGTGTTACTCTCTATAAGTTAACTCATCAGCAATAGACTAGGCATATTTAATAAGCACTTGGGAACTTCAATTAGAGATAATTTTTCTAGATTTCAGATGATTATTTATGTATAATTACTAAACTGTTGATATAGACATGGATGTTTACCTGTTGTGGGCTGAATTGTGTCTCCATAGAATTTACATGTAGAAGTCTTAACCACCAGTACCTCAGAATATGACGGTATGTGGAGATAGGACCTTAAAAGAGTTAATTAAGGTAAAATGAGGTCATACAGGGACCCTAATCCAATGTGACTGGTGTCCTTATATGAAGAGGAGCTAAGGAAACAAACAATACACAGACCGAGGGGAGACCATGTGAGGACACAGTGAGAAGCTGGTCACTTGCACGCCAAGGAGAGAGGCCTCAGGGAAAACCAACACAACCAATACCTTCTCGCCCTGTTTAATGGTCCCTGGGTTACATTATTTGATGCACTACAAGCCTCCAGAACTGTGAGAAAATAAATTTCTGTTATTTAAGCCGCTCAAGCCAGTGTTATTTCATTGGAGCAACCCTGGCAAACTAATATGTTGCTGTTTAATAAAAGATCAGTAAAGTCTTGGCCTAGGGCCTGGCTCTTGTCTTGCTGGGACTCCAAGTCTTCTGGTCGTATTAAGAAAACTCCCCTTAAGAAGGTTAGGAAGAGAATAAACATTCATAAAATGCTACCTTGTGCTAGATACTAATAGCTGTTAACATTTATTGAAAACTTACTGTGTTCTATATACCCACTAAGCACTTTGCATACATTTTTTTTCATTAACTCGTCCATACAAACCTGCAAGTAAAGTGCTCTGCCCAAAGTCCACAGCTAGAAAGTGAAGGAACCAGATCTGAAGCCAGACAGTCTGAGTGCACAGTTTCTCTGCTAGGCTGCCCTCCCACCTCCGCTGTTGCTGGGACAGTCCAGGAACATCTACTGGTGAGCACAGAGCCTTTGCCACTACTGCAGAGCAGACCCGTCTTGCACTGTGCATCCTTCCGCATAGGCTGCCCTCCTTGCTCTTGCCAATATTCCTTCCCCCTTCCTTCTTTCACAAAGATGTTCCTTCACCTACTGAGCAGGGGAAAAGAGCTTTGCCACTTTAGAAAGATCCATCTTGCATTCAGACTGTTGTTTCCTTGGCAGAATGTGTCTTTGTAGGCATTTGAAATCTTTGAATTCTTTCTTCACCTGCTACATATCAGTTACATTACTCAAAATTAAAAATTAACAGTCTTTAGGGAGTATGATTACTGTCTAGAAACCTTACAATCCATTATCATCCTTGGCTTCTTATAGCATCTCCTTGTTTCATATGTTTAAATAGAATCTTCCATCTTATATTGTTTTTGCAAATCAACTTATGCTCCCTGGATTACATTATCTGATGTGCTAACAATTCTCCCAGAAATAATGATACTTTAATACATGGTCCATTCCTCAGTCTTCAGAGCTGCATCACTGATCATTTTTGAAAGTAGATGAAAACATCAAGTAGCTCGATCTGGTTTGCTTTTATGTATGGGAAAAATGACTCAGTTTTATTTTTCTACAGGCTGTGCTAAAAAAGTACCATTAAATACTGATCATATCTTTTATTACTTAAACCTGGAAAATGTCTCAGAATGACTGTGAACTACATTTCTGCAGAATTTTATGTCAGTGAAACAATATTTGGTTGGCAAAGCATGCTAATAAATTGGACACTGTCCCTATTTCAAGTCCTGCCCCAATCCTCCCTGCTGCTACTATTTTGGCAGATATTTTCAGACATACGTTAAACAACAGTTCCTCATAAAGAATATTCTAAATCTGGTATAAAAGGTGGCACAATTTAGTAAAATGACTCTTGGCCTGGGGAAACAGAAGATCTTGATTTCTCAATGACCTTGGGAAAATCCCTTAAATAGTCTGACCCTCAATTTATAGTATAAAATAGAAAATTAAAGCTAAAAATCTTAAAGCCCCTCCTAACTGTAAAATTGATTGAGCATGAACAAAAGTCAATTTTTAAAAGAAACACTGATAAATTATATGTATTTTTGAAGAAGGAAATAAATATTAGTACAAGACAAAAGTAAAGATTGGTCATCATTTTTACTGGTTGTTCTACTGTATTTTAAGTCATACACTATAGGACAGTTGGTATTTTATCTGTTGTGAAAATATTCAACTTAATAAGCACTTTTAATAATTAATCATTAACCATATGCTTTCATTCCTAAATGCATCCTTCAATAATATGAAAGCAGGAACATCATCGTAATGACTACTTTTTCTAAACATGCAAATTAATCTGCTTTCTTAACACCTGCTAACTAATAGGGTTCTGGAATAACAAAGGCTCTTATCAACACTAAAAATATTAAAAAAGAAGTAAACCCCTTTCTGCTAGAAAAAAGAACCATGAACACACCACTCAAAATTAAAACCTATGTAGCAGGATAATATTTGATAGAGCAACTCCCTTTGGGCATCACTGCATTTCTGCCCTTGTGATCCTGGGACCTCCCCTTTTTGACTTCTGTTTGTAGGTCTTTTGTGCTCCAAAAACTAGAGACTCAAAACTTAACTTTTAGGAGGTGGAAAGCAAACAAAACGCTTGGCAGGTTGTAAGGTGGCAATCCACTTGAAAACAAGTCTCTGTGTATAGCAGAGAGAAGCACTCCCTCCCAGGCTGGTCTTGGTGGTGAGTCTGAGTAGGGGGCCCTGTACTTCACTCCCCCCCACAGGGGCCAGGTTAGCTCCAAAAAGTGTGTGCAGTGGGTGGGGCCAGTGAGAGAGCTCCCAGAAAATTAGGTAGAGGTGAATGGTAAGATTCAAGAAAGTTGGTACAGCGATCCAGATGTGAGTTTCTCTCTCCATTCAGCAGCCCCTGAAGAGCAGTGGTGGAAGGTCTAGGCTACGACAGGCCTAGGACAGTCCCAGTAGTCATCTGCAACCTCCAAAGAGCGTAACAGAGATCCTAAAGGTTCCTACGACCTTCAAAAGAGGACATGAATAACATCAGAGAAGGCTGGTGCATCTGAAGGAAGCTGGAGGTAAGAAGGGGGAAGACTGCATCTAGGGAACACTAGCTTCCACAGTGGGGCTGCACCCTGCCAACCCAGTGTCCACAGTGGTGGGTGCCAGTGGGGAGGAATGGCCCCTGCCAGGCCCCAGGGGAATGGGCTATGGCTCAGCAGATGACAGAACAGTCTGCGCACAGCAGAGGATCTGCGCCCCCATCCTCCCCTGTGCCTCCCCCAACTTTACTCCATAGCTGACTTCAAAATGGAAAGCCCCTCAGCAAGAAGGCAAAATCATAAATGACTGAAGCTCAAGTCTGAAATATCAGAGAAATAACCACATTTTCTGTCATTAGGCAGAATATGTGTGGAAATGTAGGTTGTCTTTTTATTAGAAAAATAAAGTAAGTTATTTATACATTTGTATATAACTGCAGATGTAGAAGACAAGCATTGTACACAACATAAACATGCTGTATTTTTTCTGCATGGCTCTGGAGAGAAAACTGTAGACCTTTAAGGGTGACTATCCTAAGAAGAGATTTTTATCCAATAGTGACAATATCCATGACATAGGGAACATTTTTTGGGGGAATTCTTTGGGGCTTTTACCCATTAGATATTCATTTCACTGTAATTGTAAGTTAATACATTATAGTTTAAAGATTACGATTGTAGTAGTTTACTAGGGCTGCTGTAATGAAGTTTCATGCGCTAGGAGCTTAAACAAAGGAAATGTACCATCTCACAGTTTGGGAGGCTGGGAGCCTAGGATCAAGATATATACAAGGCTGGTGCCTTCTGAGGGCCATGGGGGAGGGATCCAGGCCTCTCTCCTCGCCATGGAGATGGCTGTCTTCTCCCTGCGTCTTCTTACATTGGCCCTCTGCGTATCTGTCTCTTTGTCCACATTTCCTCCTTTTTATATAAATACCAGTAATATTGGATTATGACTCACTTAATGACCTTATCCTAACCTAACTACATTTGCAGTGACCTTATTTTCAGGTAAGTTCACATTCTGAGATCCTGAATGTTAGGAGATCAACATATGAATTTTAAGAAGACAGCTCAACAAAGATGCTCTAGTTGGTGATGATGAGGCTTTCCCAAAAAGGGTTTGTTGGGTCTCCATGATTTCCATTACTGTGTATTTTCACAAGGATGCACCAAAATGAATTATCACAGAAGAGAATAGGGAATGGTATTGGTTTCTGGCTTAATTCAGTTTAAGCGAGAAGCATATTATCTCTAATTTAATTTGCAATGAAAATAAAAACAGTCATCAGTATAAAGGTGTTTTTGCATATTTTGGTGACTCTGAGACACTACTGATTTTAGCTACTTCGTTATTTGTGTGCATCTAAGAGAGAAGGAACTGAGATGTGCTGGCAGTTTCACCTTCCTGGAAAAGTCTTCCTATGTGCCTATAGGACAGTCCCGCTCAAATTACCATAGAGAAAACAGCACCGAGTTCCCCTTCATCATGTGACTTGCTACATGTTTGTTTACTTATTTATTTACTTTCTGTCTTTCTCTTTCTGCACTAGAATGCAGGTTTCATAAGAGCTGAGATTCAGTCTATTTTGATCACTGGTCTCTTACCAGCCCTGGAAGAGAGCCTGATACATAGTAGGCATTCAATGATTATTTTCAGAAATTTTGAATAAATTTTGCATCCAAAGAGAAATATATGGATATGACTGTATGTATATAATTTTATTATTTGTGTATATTTTTATTATGCACATTATATATTCCATATTATGTACACAGTATTTATTTATTTCTGTTTGGTTTGTCCATTTAGATATAATTAATGCTTCTCTTTGGAAAATTCAAATTGAGCAAAATCATCAAAATGATCATATTTCCACATTCACTTGGTATTAGCTCTGTATGTAGAGGAGAATGAATTTTGTGGACTAAACCTGTCTTATCTCCCCACCCCTTCGCTCCTGAGATGCACCACTGTTCCAGGGAAAGACAGGGGTCTAGACGTTCATGTCATAACAGCCACAGCCCAGCCCGACCTAATCACCAGGGTGGCAAGGCCCTCGGTTGGCCCTCACACTGTGCTTTCCACAGCTAGTTTCTCTTTTAAAATCTAAACCAGTCTTAACCAGATTCCATCTGTAGCTTTGGGAGTAAGGGGGTTCGCTGCCTGGGGCAAGTTTTCTGTGAACCCAGTTAAACCAAAATAAGACAAGGGGAAGGGCAGGTTGGGAAAACAGGGCTCACTGCCCGCAGCTTGCTCAGGCTTGCTAGCCAGCCCTCGCTCCATCCGTCCCCTATGGCCATGGTGCGCTTTCTTCCCCCACTCGCCCTTTCCGAGAGGAACTCCATGGGTGGGTGACCAGTGAACACCAGACCAATTATGTACCAGGGGAGGGGAGGAGAGAACAGCTGTTTTCTTTCCACCCCTTGCCCTGGTGGAGGCCCTGCTGTGGCCTATTAATATACAAATAGGGAGGGGAATTCTGGGTGCAAATTTGCAGTTTACTCCATACCATCTCTGCAGAAATGTATGAGAGGAGGGGATGGGTCACATAATTTGTCCCATTTTGTTTTCTTTTGGGGATTCTCCAGTTGGCATCATTGCCAATTTTGAGAAAAATGTAAAAGAAGTGTGAAGAAAGAGTCCTAGTAGCACCCTCAAGTTGTTAGTGACTGACGCCACTATCCGAATACACAGTAACAATGACTCACACACGCATGATGTGCTTAGCTCAGCCCAGGCACTGTGTTAGTGCTAACACAGGTCCTCTCATGACTCCTCAGAAGAATCCTACTCTAACAGGTCAGATAATGGCCACCTACACATATTAGGTCCTAATGCCTGCAACCTGAAACCTTATTTGAAAAAGGATTTGTGGGTGAATCAGAGGCAACATGTGGTGCATATATGTATATATATACATATATATAAAATACAATATCTATGAAGTATATATAATGTATATTATAAAAAATATATAAAATGGTATATTATTCAGCCTTCAAAAGGAAAGCAATTCCAACACATGCTGTAACGTGGATGAACCCTGCAGACATGCTAAGTGAAATAAGCCAGTCACAGAAGGAGAAAAAATGTCTAATTCCACTTAAATTAAGTTCCTAGAGTAGTCAAATTCATAGAGACAGAAAGTAGAGTGGTGCTTGACAGTGGAGAGTAGGAGGGAATGGGGAGTTCATGTTTTATGGGGACAGAGTTTCAGTTTGGGAAGATGAGAAGCTCTGGAGATGGATGCTGGCAATGGCTGCACAGCAGTGCGAATGTGCTTAATACCACTAATACCTGCTTGTAGACGAGACTACATTCATGAACAGTATGCTTAAAAATGGTCGAAATGATAAATTTTGTGTTATGTGTATTCAACTTACACACAGACACAAAGGATACCCGAGCATAGAGAATTTCAGTAAACATTGAAAGTTAGTAAATTCTAGAATCAAAATCAGAAGCCAAGTTATCTGCTTTAAGTTCTGCACTCTTCATTTCTAGGTTATGGTTTTCAGCCAAATCATGAAGAAGATTTTTGTCTTTTAAATTCCTCTTTTGAACAGCACTGAGCAGTGGGATTTCAGAATTGATGGTGAGATTATCCTCCTCCAAATATTGGTAAAAAACAAAATGCAGTCTCCCAGCCACCTAACAATGCAGGAAACAAAGCAATGAGACTTGGGCCACATGGTTTCAAAAATTCATTCAGGCAATATTACTGTCATGACATGACCACGTCATACTTAATCCTTAATCAATAAGCAGATCACAAAAGGAGAAAAGTAGAGACTGAGTTGGGACTCTCTAACTCAGTGGTCTCATCCTTTTGGAAGGAGGGCGTCCACATATTTAAGAATGTTTTTGAAAACCACTAGCTATTTCCTCAAATAAATGCTTGCCTGCATAGACACAGCACAATTTCCCTCAATGTTAAGAAGTCCACAGAGGCCTGAAGCCCTCCCTGCATGGATGCCTTATAGTCCCATGAACTCCATGGTAAGAAACTTTGGTTTCACGGTTCTGCAGAAAAAGCGACATTTTTAACAAAATATGAATCTACAAAATAAAATTATTTTTGAAAGCTGTGGCCCAACCCATGGAAAGTCTGCGTTATATTAGAGCCCTGGATTTAGAGGAATGAAACAGGTTTAAAATGAGGCTCAGTCCCATGGCCCTTACGCTGACCTCTTAGCTCTGGTTTTATGCTTATATGAAATCATTTATGTGAAAGGTTTTGTGAATTGTAAGGCATAATAATTGGTTGTCCAAAGTGATAGGACGTATTCAGTCTATGTATATATTTCCAAAAAAATTATTCTTTGCTGAACTAGGCACATATTTGGTATGAAATAAGTGTTTGGATTTAATTAAATAGGCAACTGAACCAGTTTTCTACTTTACTTTGTATCTGTTGTTTCAGTAGCAATCCCACATGTTAGAAAGGGATTAAAACCTATGTGTGACTCTGATGTACCCTAATTCTTTCACTGATGCACAAAGAGTTTTGTATTCCTGTGCACACACTCATATACATATACATTAACTCACAGATATTTACGGGCTTATAAAATATTACTAAGGCTAAGATTCAGCAAATGTCAAAAGTAGCCCCAGGAGAAGAGAGTCTCTTCAATAAACGGTGTTGGGAAAACTGGACAGCTACATGCCTGAGAATGAAACAGGATCACTATCTTACACCATCCACAAAAATAAACTCAAAATAGATTAAAGACCTAAATTTCAGACCTGAATCCATAAAACTCTTAAAAGAAAACATAGTAAACTCTCGGACATCAGTCTCAGCAACATTTTTTTGGATCTGTTTCCCTAGGCAAGGGCAACAAAAGCAAAAATAAACGATGGGGACTACACCAAACTAAAAAGCTTTTGCACAGTGAAAGAAACCATCAACAAAACAAAAAGGCAACCTACTGAATGGGAGACTGTATTTTCAAGTGATATATCCAATGAGGGTTAATATCCAAAAAATAGAAAGAACTTACACAACTCAAAACCAAGAACACAATCTGATTAAAAAATGGGCAGAGGACTCAAATAGACATTTCCCAAAGAAGACATACAGATGGTCAACAGACATGAAAAGGTGCTCAACATCACTGATTGTCAGGGAAATGCAAATCAAAACCACAGTGAGATATCACCTCACACCTGTTAGAACTACTGTTATAAAAAAGACAAGAGAAAACAAGTGTTGGTGAGGATGTGGAGGAAAGGGAAACTTGTGTACTCTTGGTGGGAAAGTGAATTGTTGCATCCATTATGGAAAGCATTATGGAAGTTACTCAGAAAATTAAAAATAGAACTACCATATTATCTAACAATCCCACTTCTGGGTATTTATCCTAAGAAAATGAAAACACTAATTTGAAAAGATATCCATACCTGTGTTCATTGCAGCATTATTTATAATGGCCACAGTATGGAAACAACCTAATATTCATTGGATGAATGGATGAAGAAGATGTGTTATATATACACTGGAATGTTATTCAGCCATAAAAAAGAATGGCATCTTGCCATTTGTGACAACATGGATAGACCTAGAGGGTATTACGCTAGGTGAAATAAGCCAGGCAGAGAAAGACAGATGCCATGTGGTTTTACCTAATATGGAATTTAAAAAACAAAACAAGTGAACAAACAAAATAAAACAGTAATAAATTTATAGATACAGTGACAAACTGGTGGTTGCCTGAGGGGAGCTGGGTTGGGTAAGGGATGAAATGGATGAAGGGGATTGAGAGGTACCATCTTGCAGTTTTAAAATAAATTTTACAGGGAGTAAAGTACAGCATATGGAATACAGTCAATAATATTGTAATAGCCTTGTACAGTGACAGATGGTACTAGACTAATGATCATTTCATAATGCATATAAATGTTGAATCATTATGTTGTACACCTTAAATTGATATAAATTTATGTCAGTCATACTTCAGTTAAAGAAAAAGAGTAGGATCCATTTTCCGTGGTTCTCAAAAGAAAGTAAAAAGGAAGAATGAATTCATAGATAAAGCCAACAGCTCAACAAATATAACCATATTTATTTTGTTTATTATGTGAATATAAATTATTGAACTAAATAATAAGCATTAGAATATAGGCCTAAATAAAAAGTATAAAATATATATTCTGTTGTACTTTAAGCCTATTGTCTATAGATTGCTGTATTATGTTTTATGTAAATTTATACATCTGGACAATTTAAATTCTCCAAGGTTACTCCTCATGCTTAGGAAAGATGTGCAATGAACATCTATTACCTTATTTGCATGTTTTAGAAATTGTAAGGATTTACTGGAGAAACTGATTTATAGAATCACAACAGTGACTACTACACCACGGGTAGAAGGGTACTATATTTGTATAAGGAAGTCAACAAATACAAATGAATAACAGAATAAACTCTATTTGCTTGGAGGCTGTATAGCAAAGTGATTAAGAATTTGGATTCCAGAGTCAAAATGGGTTAAAACTCCACTTTATTACCTAACATTTCTGCATGTTCATTTTCCTCTTTGTAGAACGGGGCTGATAACAATGCTTGCTCTATGTAGTTTACTATAAGGATTAAGTAGATCATCCCTTTATCACACTGAACCTGACACCTGGTAAATACCATCATGTGGTAAATATCTACTGTTATTACTACAGTGGTGCCTGTCTCAGGAAACCACAAGTCTAATATGCAAATTATTCTGTGACAACACTACCCAAGCTAATACTTTGTTGATATCTTTCCAGTGGGAACATTTTTAATTCATCAGGGCAACATAGGCAGATAGGTGGAAGCAAAACAAAGAACAAGAGCCTTGCAAGGCTAAGAGAAATAAGAGGAAGGGTCAGACATAAAGCACTGGCAAGTGGCAGAGGGAAGGCGGAGGCCCTGCCCTGGGGACAGTATCTGTGTGCCATGTGCTCTTGGAGGGAGAGCCAAGAACATAAATGCTGCCGTGCACGTGGGGCTGGTGAAGCTGGCGGTGCACGGTGTTGAACATGAAGGTTCTACAGTTAACTCAGCCTAAATTGCATAGAATAAAGCCATGTAAGAAATGAATCCTACAGCAGCTTTCAGACTTCAGCCACAGAGTTCTCTCTTCATTTGAAACCCATTCTATAAACCAGATAAAAAGTGGAGCTGCTTTACCTGAAGAGATTTCTCTCCTGTGGTGTCACTACCTTCCAGTGGGGCCGTGAAGTTGGTAGGGGCTGACAAATCAAAGCTGCTAGAGACTGAGAGATATCTGAAATACAAGGGTTTATTGAGCCTTTACAGATGCAGCCAGAAAAAGGTCCAAGTCCTGGAATGGGATGTTCCTGCCCCAGCAGCAGCAAGGCCAGTTAACAGAAACAGCTTGTCTGCCAAACTGGAGAAGCAGGGCACATTTGTAAAGGGTCTCAAGTGAAGATGGTTCCTTCAATTTACAACTGGCCATAGACCAGGAAGGTGGGCTAACATCAACTGGGGAAAGTCCAGGGATGGGGGTTAGTCTGTAGAGAAGGCCCATGGATTGATGGTTGATGGTCAAACACTGGTCAGGCACAAGAGGGTGGTTCTGGGGACCTTCTAGATAATCGTTCAAATGACTTCATCCAGGAATGTGGAGTCTCTGGTTAGGCGCAGCCCATGGCTTTGACTGATTACCTTCCCTTGTCTCTCCCCCCAACTCTTTAGGCCTTTGGTCAACTTTAGGACATCTCAGAACTTTTCTTTATCAAAGTGATAGATCCCCTCTGTTCCTGGATCCCCCATATTTTCAGGGGTCTTGCTACTGGAGGTATTCTCTCTAGGAACCATGGATCTTTCTCTTTCTCTCCCTTCCCTTCAAGTCTAAAGAAATCTCGTCCCAGTTTCAGGACTCTCTGACCTGACTAGCTACTTCCTCCACCCCAGACAATCTCCATCCCTTGGGTTTATGTTTTTATTATACTACAGCAGCCAGCCTGGGACACTTCACAGGCATCCACACCTCCTGCCTCCCTTGAGGCCTTGAGCAGGGCTTGGCTTCCAGTTTGGCTGTGCAAATGGAAGTAGGCGTGGAGGGTGGGGGGAGGTGTCGTCAGTATATCTAGTCAAGCAGTTTTCTATTTATTAGGAGGTGATTTGATTTTTTTATCTGTCTGCTCCATTAGACTGTAAATTCCTTGAACACCAAAGTCACATCAGTTTCTCTCTACCATGTATCCAGGCAGCTTACACAGTAAGTGGCAAATGGTAGACACTCATTAAAGAGCGAGGGAATAAATTAACTGCTAGAGCTGCACAGAAAAGCACTCATTTGTCCAAACCTTTGACAGAATGACACTTTAACCATCTGGAATTCATGCCCTCCTCTCTAAATCCCATGAATTCCCTATGTCCCCTTGTAGATTTTTCCAATGGTTCTCTTTTAACTGTCAGTAAACATTACCTTTTATTTAACTCTTCTATTTCAAGATGTCTATTTCCTCTAATGTGCCTTCTGCAGAAATGGCTAATCACTAGTTATCACCCTTTCACATAGTTCTTTAGGTACTTGAAAACACTCAGGTCATCCCTCTGCCAACTTTCCCATGCATCAAATAATTCAAACTCTTAATAATATTTTTTTCCCAAACCTAATTTTTCATTACTTTTTAATTTTTGCTGTGATATTTTTGTCTGGTTTCAGCCAATTTTCTTCATGTCACTTCCTAAATGGAGAGGACAGAAGTGAAAAGAACACCTTTACTGTCTGGTTGAATTCACCTTTGCTCTGTATACCTTCCATAAAACATACTAACAGGTGCTCACAGCACACTGATTTCTGGGGCCTGGGTCATGGACTGATCACTAGAAAAACTGAGGTCAAGTTCATAGCCTGGCTCTGATACTTCCATCTCTATGAACCTGGGCAAGTGACTTAATGTTGGGTAGCAATCATTGTGCTGACCTCAGTGGGCTGTTGCTGGAGGGATGGGGGTGGTAAAGGAATTAACGCCTTTAGAACCATGGCTGCCACTAAATACAGGTTCAATACATTTTAGTGATTATTTCTGCTGCTGTTGGTGTCATTACTACTATAAACTTTCAGCTGCAGTGTAATCAAAATAATTTTAAAATATAGTAAGTCACAGGAAGGCTGCAGTAGGGGAGAAAGAAAGGAGGTTCGTAGGAAAAGGGCACCAAGGTGAGTGGAGACCTTAAAGATTCTCACCTACTTCATCCTTTATCGCCAAGTCTAGCCTTATCTGGTTCATGTCAGATGTTCGCTATTTGTTGGACTGGATCAGTCCAGTTTACCCTCTCACCATCTATACGTCTCCCACAGCAAGATTTTTTTTTTAATTCAAGTGTTCCCACTTACTAGCCATGTGACTAAGGGAAATGTAATTGATGTTTCTGAGTTTCGGAGTCATCATTAATTGGTATGATTACAGTGACAAATCAGAAACTCTGGAGACCAAGAGATTGCTGAAATAAAAGGGCCAATTGAGTCGTTGCAGATGTGACCAGAAAAAGGACTGAGTTCTGGGACAGAACGTTTCTGTTTCACCAGCGTCAAGGCCAGTTAACAGATCAACTTAAGCCTGCCAGACTTAAGAAACTGGGGACTACAAAGGGTCTTAAGGAAAGAAAATCCTTTAAATTCACATTGGCTATAGATAAGGAAGGCGACTAACTCTAAGTGGGGAAAGTCTAGGCTTAGACGGTTAGTCCATAGAGAAGGCCTGTGGATTGGTTATTGATCATGGCCAGACACTGGTCATGCACACGAGGGTGGTTCTGGGGACCTTCTAGATAATCGTTCAAAGGACTTCATCCAGGAATGTGGAGTTTCTGGTTAACTCTGTCCTGCTGCTATTAACTGATCACCTTCCCTTGTCTTTCTCCCTCTTTCTCTGGCCTTATAACCCTTAATTTAGGACATTTCAGAATTTTTCCTTACCAACAGAATCATGGGTTGAAATGAGAATTAAACAAGATACAGGCAGATATTACACGTTCTCTCTCCAGCCACTGCAACAGAGCAAATATTACGATGAAGTGAGTCAAATGGATCTTTTGGTTTCCCAGTGCATAAAAAAGTTACGTATACACATACTGTAGTCTGTTAAGTGGGCAATAACATTATGTCTAAAAAAATGTGCAAACTTTAGTTACAAAGTACTTTATTACTAAGAAATGATAACCACCACCTGAGCTTTCAGTCAGTTGTAATCTTTTTGCTGCTGGAGGGTCCTGCCTCCATGTTGATGGCTGCTGACTGACCAGGGTGGTGGGCGCTGAAGGCTGGGTGGCTACGGCAATTCCTTAAAATAAGACAATTAAGCTTGCTGCATTGATTGAATCTTATTTTCACAAATGGTTTCTCTGAAACATGCAATGCTGTTTGATGTTAATGTGTTTACCCACAGAACTTCTTCCAGAATAGGAGTCAGTCCTTTCCTACCCTGCTGTTGCTTAATCAATTAAGTTTATGTAATATTATAAACCTTTTGTTGTCTTTCAACAATCTTCATGGCATCTTCACCAAGAATAGTTTCCATCTCAAGAAACCACTGTCTTTGTTCATCCATGAGAAGTAAATTCTCATCTGTTCAAGTTTTATCATAAGATGCAGCAATTCAGTCCCATCTTCAGGATCCATTTCTAATTCTAGTTCTTTTACTGTTTCCATCACATCTTCTGTGAATCCTCTGCTGAAGTCTTGAAGCTCTTAAAAGCTACCCATGAGGGTTGGAATCAATTATTCCAAACTCCTGTTCATGTTGATGTTTTGACCTCTTCCCATAAATCATGAATTTTCTTAATGACATCTAGAATGGTGACTTTTTTCCAGTTTTTCAGTTTCCTTTGACTAGATCCATCAGAGGAATCTGTATCTGTGGCAGCTATAGCCTTACGAAATGTATTTCTTAACTTATAAGGCTTAAAAGTTGAAATGACTTCTTGATCCATGGGCTTCAAAATGGATGTTGTGTTTGCAGGCATTAAACACATTAACCTTTACATATGCATCAGAACTGTTGAGTAACCAGGTACATTGTCAATGAGCAGTAATATTTTTGAAAGGAATGTTGTTTCTGAACAGTAGGTCTCAACAGTGGCCTTACATAGTCAGTAAATCAGTAAATAATGTTGTAAACAGGTGTGTTGTCATCTAGGCCTTGTTGTTCCATTTCTAGAGCACAGCAGGGGAGATTTAGCATAAATATTAAGGGCCCTACGATCTTCCAAATTGTAAGTGAACGTTGACTTCAACTTAGTCACCAGCTGCATTATTCTCCAACAAGAAGGTCAACCTGTCCTTTGAAGCTTTGAAACCAAGCACTGACTTCTCCTCTGTAGCTATGAAAGTCCTAGATGCCATCCTCTTCCATTCTAAGACTGTTTTGTCTACACTGAAAATCTGTTCTTCAGTGTAGCCACCTTCATTAATAAGCTTAGCTAGATCTTCTGGGTAACTTGCTTCAGCTTCACATCGACACTAGCTGTTCACCTTGCGCTTTTCTGTTAGGGAGACAGCTTCTTCCCTTAAACTTCATGAACCATCCTTTGCTAGCTTCCAACTTTTCTTCTGCAGCTTCCTCCCCTGTCTCAGCCTTCACAGAATTAAAGCGAGTGAGGGCCTTGCTCTGGAATAGGCTTTGGCTTCAGGGAATGTTGTGGCTGGTTTGATCTTCTTTCCAGACCACCAAACTCTCCACATCAACAGTAAGACTGTTTTATTCTCTTATCATTTGTGTGTTCTCAGGAGTTGCACTATCAGTTTCCTTCAAGAACTTTTCCTTTGCATTCACAGGTTGGGTAATTGGCACAAGAGACCAAGCTTTCGGCCTATCTCGGCTTTTTTATTTCTCTTTATTTTTGGTATCATTAATATACAATCACATAAGCAACATTGTGGTTACTAGATTCCCCCCATTATCAAGTCCCCACCACATAACCCATTACAGTCACTGTCCATCAGCATAGTAAGATGCTATAGAGTTTCTTCTACTTGTCTTCTCTGTGCTATATTGCCTTCCCCAAGCGCCCCCCCTACATTATTTGTGCTAATCCTAATGCCCCTTATTCCCCTGTCCTTCCCTTCCCACCCACCATCCCCAATCCCTTTCCCTTTGGTAACTGTTAGTCCATTCTTGGGTTCTGTGAGTCTGCTGCTGTTTTGTTCCTTCAGTTTTTTCTTTGTTCTTATACTTGACAGATGAGTGAAATCATTTGGTACTTGTCTTCCTCTGCCTGGCTTATGTCACTTAGCATAATACCCCCTAGCTCCATCCATGTTGTTGCAAATGATAGGATTTGTTTTCTTCTTATGGCTGAATAATATTCCATTGTGTATATGTACCACATCTTCTTTATCCATTCATCTACTGATGGACACTTAGGTTGCTTCTATTTCTTGGCTATTGTAAATAGTGCTACGATAAACATAGGGGTGCATATGCCTTTTCCAACTGGGCTCCTGTGTTCTTAAGGTAAATTCCTAGGAGTGGAATTCCTGGGTCAAATGGTATTTCTATTTTTAGGTTTTTGAGGAACCTCCATACTGCTTTCCACAATGGTTGAACTAATTTACATTCCCACCAGCAGTGTTTGAGGGTTCCCCTTTCTCCACATCCTCACCAACATTTGTTGTTTGTCTTTTGGATGTTGGCCATCCTGACTGATGTGAGATGATATCTAATTGTGGTTTTAATTTGCATTTCTCTGATGATTAGCGATGTGGAGCATCTTTTCCTGTGACTCTTGGCCATCTGAATTCCTTCTGTGGAGCAGTGTCTGTTCAGGTCCTCTGCCCATTTTTTAATTGGATTATTTGCTTTTTGTTTGTTGAGGTGTGTGAAGTCTTTGTATATTTTGGATGACAACCCCTTATAAGACATCATTTATGAATATATTCTCCCATACTGTAGGATGCCTTTTGTTCTACTGATGGTGTCCTTTGCTGTACAGAAGCTTTTTAGTTTGATTTAGTCACATTTGTTCATTTTTGCTTTTGTTTCCCTTGCCCTGAGAGACATGTTCAGAAATAAGTTGCTCATGTTTATATTCAAGAGAGTTTTGCCTATGTTTTCTTCTAAGAGTTTTATGGTTTCATGACTTACATTCAGGTATTTCATCCATTTCGAGTTTACTTTTGTGTATGGAGTTAGACAGTAATCCAGTTTCATTCTCTTACATGTAGCTGTCCAGTTTTGCCAGCACCAGCTGTTGAAGAGGCTGTCATCTCCCCATTGTATATCCATGGCTCCTTTATGGTATATTAATTGCCCATATATGCTTAGGTTAATATCTGGACTCTCTATTCTGTTCCACTGGTCTATGGATCTGTTCTTGTGCCAGTACCAAATTGTCTTAGTTACTGTGGCTTTGTAGTAGAGCTTGAAGTTGGGAAGCGAGATCCCCCCTGCTTTATTCTTCCTTCTCAGGATTGCTTTGGCTATTTGGGGTCTTATATGGTTCCATATGAATTTTAGAACTATTTCTTCCAGTTCATTGAAGAATGTTGTCATTATTTTGGTAGGGATTGCATTGAATCTGTAGATTGTTTTAGGCAGGATTGCCATTTTGACAATATTAATTCTTCCTACTGAAGAGCATGGGATGAATTTCCATTTATTAGTGTCCTCTTTAATTTCTCTCAATAGTGTCTTGTAGAAATTTTTTTCTATTGTTTTATTCTTCTCAATTTTATTTATTTATTTTCTGATCTTTATTATGTCCCTTCTTCTACTGACTACTAGGCCTCATTGGTTCTTCTTTTTACAGTTTTCAGGGTATAGGTCTTTCACTTCCTTGGTTAGGTTTATTCCTAGGTATTTTATTCTTTTTGATGCAATTGTGAATGGAATTGTTTTCTGATTTCTCTTTCTGCTAGTTCATTGTTAGTGTATAGGAATGCAACAGATTTCTGTGTGTTAATTTTGTATACTGCAATTTTGCTGAATTCAGATATTAGTTCTAATAGTTTTGGAGTGGATTCTTTAGGGTTTTTTATGTACAGTATCATGTCATCTACAAAGAGTGACAGTTTGACTTCTTCCTTACCAGTCTGGATGCCTTTTATTTCTTTGTGTTGTCTGACTGTCATGGCTGGGATCTCCAGTAGTATGTTGAATAGAGGCAGGTAGAGTGGGTATCCTTGTCTTGTTCCTGATCATAGAGGAAAAGGTTTCAGCCTCTCGCAGTTAAGTATACTGTTGGCTGTGGGTTTGTCACATATGGCCTTTATTATGTTGAGGTACTTGCCCTTTATGCCCATTTTGTTGAGAATTTTTATCATGAATGGATGTTGAATTTTGTCAAATGCTTTTTCAGCATCTATGGAGATGATCATGTGGTTTTGTCCTTCTTTTTATTGATGTGGTGGATGATGTTGATGGATTTTCGAATGTTGTACCATCCTTGAATCCCTGGGCTGAATCCCACTTGATCATGGTGTATGATTATCTTGATGTCCTTTTGAATTTGTTTTGCTAATATTTTGTTGAGTATTTTTGCATCTACGTTCATCAGGGATATTGGTCTGTAATTTTCTTTTTTTGTGGTGTCCTTGCCTGGTTTTGGTTTTAGAGTGATGCTGGATTCATAGAATGAGTTTGGAAGTATTTCCTCCTCTTCTATTTTTTGGAAATCTTTAAGGAGAATGGGTGTTACGTCTTCTCTAAATGTCTGATAAAATTCAGTGGTGAATCCATCTGGTCCAAGTGTTTTGTTCTTAGGTAGTTTTTTGATTACCAATTCGATTTCATTGCTCGTAATTGGTCTGTTTAGATTTTCTGTTTCTTCCTGGGTCAGTGCTGAAGGTTTTATTTTTCTAGAAAGTTGTCCATTTCTTCCGATTGTCCCATTTGTTAGCATTGAGTTTTTCATAGTATTCTCTAAGATTCTTTGCATTTCTGCAGTGTCTGTAGTGATTTTTCCTTTCTCATTTCTGATTCTGTTTATGTGTGTGTCAATTCTCTTTTTTTCTGGATGAGTCTTGCTAGGGGTTTATCTATTTTGTTTATTTTCTCAAAGAACCTGCTCTGGGTTTCAATTTTTTTTCTATTGTTTTATTCTTCTCAATTTTATTTATTTATTTTCTGACCTTTATTTTGTCCCTTCTTCTACTGACTTTGGGCCTCATTTGTTCTTCTTTTTCCAGTTTCAATAATTGTGAATTTAGACTATTCATTGGGGATTTTTCTTCCTTCTTTAAATAGGCCTGGATTGCTATATACTTTTCTCTTAGAACTGCCTTCACTGCATCCTACAAAGTTGGGGCATTGTGTTGTGTTTATTTGTCTCCATATATTTCTTGATCTCTGTTTTAATTTGGTCGTCAATCCACTGATTATTTAGGAGGATGTTGTTAAGCTTCCATGTGTTTGAGCCTTTTTGTTTTCTTTGTACAATTTATCTCTAGTTTTATACCTTTGTGATCTGTGAAATTCGTTGGTACAATTTCAATCTTTTTTAATTTACTGAGGCTCTTTTGTCACCTAGTATGTGATTTATTCTGAAAAATGTTCCATGTGCACTTCAGAGGAATGTGTATCCTGTTGCTTTTGGGTGCAATGTTCTATAGATGTCTGCTAGGTCCATCTGTTCTAATATGTAATTCAGTGCCTCTGTGTCCTTACTTATTTTCTGTCTGGTTGATCTGTCCTTTGGAGTGAGTGGTGTGTTCAAGTCTCCTAAAATGAATGCATTACATTCTATTTCCTCCTTTAATTCTGTTAGTATTTGTTTCACATATGTAGGTGATCCTGTGTTGGGTGCACACATATTTATAATTGTTATATACGTTTTTTGGGCTGACCCCTTTATCATTATGTAATGTCCTTCTTTGTCTCTTGTTTCTTTCTTTGTTTTGAAGCCTATTTTGTCTGATACAAGTACTGCAACATCTGCTTTTTTCTCCCTATGGTTTGCATGAAATATCTTTTTCTATCCCTTCACTTTTAGTCTATGTATGTCTTTGGGTTTGAAGTGAGTCTCTTGTAGGCAGCAAAAAGATGGGTCTTGCTCTTTTATCCATTCTGTAATTCTATGTCATTTGATTAGTGCATGCAGTCCATTTCCATTTAGGGTGATTATCTATCAATATGTACTTATTGCCATTGCAGGCTTTGGATTGTGGTTACCAAAGGTTCAAGGGTAGCTTCTCTACTATCTTTCTAACTTAACTCACTTATGCTATTATAAACACAGTCTGATGGTTCTTTATTTCTCTTCCTTCTTTTTCTGCCTTCTTCACTCTTTATATGTTAAGTGTTTTATTCTGTGCTCTTTGTGTTTCCCTTGACTGACTTTGTGGATAGCTGATTTTATTTTGCATTTAGTTAGTATTTAGTTGGTTTACTTCCTTTGCTATGGTTTTATTTTTTCTGGTGATGGCTATTTAGCCTTAGGCATACTTCCAGGTAGAGCAGTCCCTTTAAAACACACTGTAGAGATGGTTTGTAGGAGGTAAATTCCCTCAACTTTTGCTTATGTGGGAATTGTTTAATCCCTCCTTCAAATTTAAATGATAATCTTGCTGGATACAGTATTCTTGGTCTGAGGCCCTTCTGTTTCATTGCACTGAATATATCATGCCACTCCCTTCTGGCCTGTAAGGTTTCTGCTGAAAAGTCTGATGATAACCTGATGGGTTTTCCTTTGTAGGTGATCTTTTTTCTCTCTCTGGCTGCTTTTAATACTCTGTCCTTGTCTTTTATCTTTGCCATTTTAATTATTATATGTTTTGGTGTTGTTCTCCTTGGGTCCCCTGTCTTGGAAGATCTGTGGACTTCCATGACCTGAGATACTATTTTCTTCCACAGATTGGGGTAATTTTCAGCAATTATTTCTTCAAAGATACTTTCTATCACTTTTTCTCTCTCTTCTTCCTCTGGTACCCCTTTAATGTGAATATTGTTCCATTTGGATTGGTCACAGTTCTCTTAATATTCTTTCATTCCTAGAGATCCTTTTTTCTCTCTCTGCCTTAGCTTCCCTGTATTCCTGTTCTCTGATTTCTATTCCATTAACGGTCTCTTCCACCTCACCCAGTCTGCTCTTAAATCTTTCCATTGTTTGTTTAATTTCTGTTATCTCCCTCCTGAATTCATCCCTTAGGTCTTTAATATTTCTCTGTAGCTCCATCAGCATACTCATGACTTTTGTTTTTAATTCTTTTTCAGGAAGATTGGTGATTTCGGTCTCACCAAGTCCTCTTTCTGGTGTTTGAGTGATTTCGGATTGAACAAGTTTCTTCTGCCTTTTAATGGTGATGGGAGTGATCACTAACGAGTGGCTCATGTGTCAGCAGGGAGAACAATGTCCCTTCCTGCTTGCTGGTCGCCTTGCCTGTCTTTGCTGTATGTGCCAGTTAACCATGCACAGAGAGCAGCCTCTGGGTTATTCCCCTAGGCTGCCATGGGCGGGGCGGTCCTTGGGATGGCCTAGGGCACTGGTTGGAGTTGCAGGCCAGTAGCGTATTTGTCTACTGCAAGTACAAAGCCCCTTCATGCCTCCTGGTCTCAGCTCCTGTCTCCACTGGCTGTACCAGTCAACCACAAGCAGGAGAAGCCTCTGTGTTAAGCTGTGTGGTTGCTGTAGGTTGGGTTGCTCTCCTGCTGGTCTGTAGCAATGGTGTGGACAGCTGGTTTGCTTGCAGGTGCCAGCAGGGAGGAAGGAAGAGCAGGCTGCTTATTGCTGTGAGGGTCCTCAGAGCTGGGTTACCAATCAGGAGGTTAGAGTGCTTGAAATTCCTTAAAGTTCCCAGTCTGCTGGGTTGAGTGTGCCAGAACAATTTTGTCCACCTGTTAAACCCTTGTCCCTTTAAGACTTTTAAAGCATCTGCTTTTCTTTTGTCCCAGGGCAGCTGGCTGTGGGAACCTGTTCACAGTCTTAGTCTCAGATTTTGCTTTTCTACTCCTCTAGTATCCAGTGCACCATGCAGTGTGTGTCTGTGCTCCCGGTGCAGATCACCAGGGCTGGTTATTTAGCAGAGTCCTGTGCTTTCACTCCCAACCCACTCTGATTCTTTTCCTCCTGCCAGTGAGCTGGGTTGGGGGAGTGCTCAGGTCTTGCCAGGTCACAGCTTTGTATCTTACCCTTTTCCATGAGATGTTGGGTTCTCACAGATGTAGACTGGCTGGTGTACTGTAACTTCTAGTCACTCTTTTAGGAATATTTGCTGTATTTTCAAAATGTATATGGTTTTGGGAGATTTCCACCACCCTATTCATGCCTCCATCTTCCTCTCTCCTATCGGCTTTTGACATGCCTTCCTCATTAAGCTTAGTCATTTGTAGCTTTTGACTTAAAATGAGAGACATGCAACTCCTCATTTCACTTGAACACTTAGAGGTCACTGTAGGTTTACTAACTGGCTTAATTCCAGTATTGTTGTATCGCAGGGAATAGGGGCCCTGAGGAAACGGAAAGATGGGGGAATGGCCGGTTGGTGGAGCAATCAGAACACACGTTTACCCATTAGATTCATCATCTTATATGGGCATGGTTTGTGCTGCTCCCCTACAATTACAATAGTAACATCAAGGATCACTGCTCACAGATCACTGTAACAATTATAATAATGGAAAAATTTGAAATATTGTGAGAATTACCAAAATATGATAAAGAGACACAAAGTGAGCAAATCATGTTGGAAAAATGGTGCTGACAGACTTGCTTAATGCAGGGATGCCACAAAACTTCAATATGTAAAAAATGCAGTGTCTGTGAAGCACAATAAAATGAGGTATGCCTATAATGTTTGTGGTATTTTGTATGTGTTAATGATTTTCTCTGATATTATTTTTTCACAAAACATGGCAGAGACATAGTGATGTTTCCAGGAAGTGAACTTATGAAAGCTGGGAAGACAACTCTCCAAAATATTTGAATTGAATATCTTATATATTCCTTAGCTCCCACTGATGTTATTATATAACATAATTGCAGTACCCATTGTGGAATTCTGATTTGGGGGAAATGGTTTCTTTTTTTTCTTTTTCTTCCTTTCTTTCCTTCTTTCTTTCTAGTAAATAACTTTTAAACCTGTTTAAAGACCACAGAAAAAACTGAGAATCTGCCTGCAAGGACTTCTTCAGAGATAAGCTTCCAGCACCTTCCCCCACTCTCCAGGGCAGCATTTTACAAATGATTTTGGGAAACCCTTGAATTATTGCTAGAAGAATTGTAACTCACAGTCTCAGCATCTGTCTGCAGGAGCTGCAGGTGACAGGTCTTGTTTAGATGGTATATATTCCCAAGGTGCTCAGAGCACACAGCTCCAAACTTAAATGTTCAGAAGCTGCGTTATGCCAGCACACAACTGATTACAACCGTGAGTGCCTCAGACAGCACAAAGACCCAAAACTGATCATCACATACCTCCACAGCAGGACAACCACCTTTTGTCTTTATGATTCACCATCCTCACGTGCTCCACTTCAGCAGCAGGGCCGTGCTCCTAAGATCTGATGTCATAGCGCCCAGGCCCAGCTGCAGGGGAGCACAGGCCCTGTCCTTTCTTGCTTTCCTCACCTGGGGCAGCTCTGAATCAGATGATTCTTGCTGCAACAAGTTCTTCATTTATGCTATTTCTTGCTTTCTTTGACCAGTTTGGGTTTCTATGAAAATCCTACTTGTTTAATATGCTGCTCAAATATCTGCTTCCCAAAGAAAATTGCAGCATCAACACACATGTACACATCTCACAGTTGATACCAATGTCTGAACTTCAATACTATATTACAAGCCCCTCATGACCAAAATCATCTAAAAATGTAATTAATGTTCCATTTTAGGAGATGTTTAAATACTGGTATGTTACATCAATGGATTGAACTTTTAAAACTAATAATCTAAATAGATACTGAGAATGGAATTTGATTAACATCAGTGCCTATTCCTAATATGTTCATGAGTGGAAATTAGAATGAAAGGATGCTTTCTCACAGTGATGAATAATATGTGGTTTAAATCAAAAGTGCCTAAGGGTAACTACTAGAAACAGTTTCATGAAAATGCAGAATAAAAGACCCCAAAATTATGAATATTGTTTAGTATTTTAGGTAGCTTCTGATAATTACAAAAGGGCAGGGAACAAAAATTGTAGGTATAAGTATAGAAAAGAAGATAAATTATTACACCTTGTAGATGGCATAATTGTAAATCTAAAAGTGGCAAAAGAAACAATTGACCAATTATGAGAATTTAAAAAGAACCCAATGAAGTGATTACAAAATATACTAAAATTAAATGTGTATATATATCATCAATGGCCACTTAAAGAAAAACTAATTAAAAAAAAAAACTTCCATTCAGACCAGTATCTAACTAAACAGTACCCCTGGGTACAGTCTTAATGACGGGTGCTGTGGCCTAAAGGAAAACAAGGCAAAACATGGGGCCGTGGAGAGATTAGAATAAATCAAGTGATGTGAGTGAAGACAGGGCCTCCAGGTCACAGCAGCAGCCTGGCTGGCAGACACCCCAGAAGACCAGAGGTAGTCTAGGAGGTGCTGGAGCACATCAGACCCGCCAGGCAAGCTTCTCTGCATGGCCTTGGCAGTCACCCATTCCTCTGCCTGGACTCTTGGTCCTCCAACACCCTCATGGCTCACTCCCCACCTGCTTCCTGCCTTGGCGTAAAGGTCACCTAGTGGAGCCTCATTCTGACAGTTCTATTAAAAATGAGGAAGGAGCCACTGGGCCCAGCCCCACTTCTCTGCATTATTTCCTCCATTGCACTCACTACCTTGGAACACAGTATGCTAATTTACTCCTTTATTTGCTCTCTCTCCTAATAGTGTGATCTCCATGAGACCAGGGATTTTTTTTTAGTCCATATTGTTCACTGCTGAATGAAAGAATGAATAAATAAAACAAAATACAGTTGACCTTTGAACAACATGGGTTTGAACTCTGTGGATCCACTTATACAGGGATTTTTTTCAATAAAAATATTGGAAATTTTTTGGAGATTTATGACAGTTTGAAAGAACATTTCCTTTCTCTAGCTTACCTTACTGCAGGAATAAAGTATGTAACATACAACATACAAATATGTGTTCATTGTGTTATTGGTAAGGCTTTCAGTTCACAGTAGGCTATTAGTACTTAAGTTTTGGGGGAGTCAAAAGTTATATGGGGATCTTGATGCACATGGGGGTGGGGAACCCCTACCCTTCAGTTGTTCAAGGGTCAACTGTATGCATACACTTTAAAGATAGAAAGAAAACACCAGAAATAAGTATGCAATAGTAATATTATGAATGATTATTTTTCTTTAATTTTCCAAACATTTTGTATCTTGACTTACTACCTTTACTTATTAAAGTAAAATTATATTTTAAAAGATTATTGTTCTACCTATCTAGCTGTCTTGCCAATGGGTTATAGCCCTGGGCAAGTTTGCAATATATTCAATGTGACCAAAGAAATTGACAGCAAAACGTTCTTGGGGTGAAAGGTTTATACTCAACTTTATTTCCAGGGTGGCAGGTCAGTCACTAAAATCCTGTTCACTCAGAGTGAGTCTGCATGCAGCAAGCCAGTCTCTGCCTCTGGGCCCCTCTGTCCGCACAGCTGTCCTCTGGGCCCCTCTGTCCACACAGCCATCCCACTTAGCTGTCCTCTGGGCCTCTGCACAGTCATCCCACACAGCCGTCCTCTGGGCCTCTCTGCACAGTCATCCCGCACAGCCGCCCTCTGGGCCTCTGTCCTTGGCGCTGCCACCACTCCAGCCTCTGCAGGCGTGCCACCGTGTCACGTGCAGAGCACTGGGCGGAGCTCTTTATATAGAGTCAACAGCCACGTATTGCCCACAGGTGTGCAGTGAGCTGGTCAACCAGGGCCAGGTGAGAATCCTGGCCACAGGAACTCTCATTTTATCCACACTAGCTCATTTCCCAAATTGTTTTCTAGGAAAAAGGAATATGCAGAGAATACACAGACTCGTTCTACAGGTTAACAACAAAAACAAGCACATAGTCCATTTCCATTAGGCCTCCCTCCTTTTGATTTCATTGTTTTAAATCTTAGAGGTTCTTAACTATAACTATTATCTATATAACTATAGCTGTAATCTGTGCCTAGGACTCACATTTTTATCTTCACCTTTTAATTATCATAGTTTTTCAAATGGATCAAACTTCTCCTATCCCAAACTGAATAGCTCCAACTAATCCCAAACTGAAATTAGCACAATTAATTGCATTTTGCCAAAATGTTCTTAATTGTATACCCTTTCCTTTCAACTTGAATCCTTCTTGCATTATTAATGCTCAGTGAATTTTCTGTTTTAATTCCATCCCAGTTGCTGGACCTGTTGTTCTTAAAAAGCCCACTCACTCTTACCATTTACACACATTTTTGAACTACTATATTTTAAACTGAGCTACGAAAAATTAAAATTACTTATCAAGTGGCTATTCTAAGAAAACTTTGGGGCTTAGATCAGGTGAGACAGTTGATGAAAGTTACTAGTAACTCCTGTAGAAAGATTTTCAGTCTTTGTATATTTGAGGGTCAGTTTGAAACCTAGTCACCTAGTTGGTTGGAGGAATTCTTCGTATGCATGTATATTCTGGTGTGGGGAAGTTGGGGTTCCTATCGCCAGGATCCTCACTGAACTTAAACCACTTGATGATGTAATTGGCCTGTTGCTAGGCTACTGCTTCCACACCCGTAGGCAATAAGCTATTATTGCAGTATATAGAAAGCTCAGCTCAGTGCTCTGGGCTGAGGTAGAGACGCTAGTGCTCTACCTACTGCTGGGAGAACAAGCCGGAAAATATACTCTTTCACCCCAAGAATGTTTTACCGTCGTTTTCTTTGTTCACATCGAATCCATAGTGAACTTTCCAGGGGCTGAAACCCATTGGCAAGGCATCTGGAGACCCTTTTTAATGTGAGGACCCTTAGCCTAAGGATTGTCCCATGTAAAAAACTTTGGGGCCTCTTTCCAGCCATCTTCCTTCCCCCACTGTCTTGCCAATGGGTTTCAGCCCCGGGCAAGTTCACTATGGATTCAATGTGACCAAAGAAATTGACAGCAAAATGTTCTTGGGGTGAAAGGGTTATACCCAACTTTATTTCCACAGTGGCAGACCAGTCACTAAAATCCTGTTCACTCAGAGTGAGTCTGCATGCAGCAAGCCAGTATCTGCCTCTGGGCTCCTCTGTCTGCAGAGCCGTCCCATGCAGCCATCCTCTGGGCCTCTCTGCACAGTCATCCTGCACAGCCGTCCTCTGGGACTCTGTTCTTGGCGCTGCCACCACTCCAGCCTCTGCTCTGCTCTTCTGCAGCCTTGCATCCATGCCACCGTGTCACGCCCAGAGCACTGGGTGGAGCCCTTTATATCAAGTCAACAGCCATATATTGCCCACAGGTGTACAGTGAGCTAGTCAACCAGGGCCAGGTGAGAAGCCTGGCCATAGGAACTCTCATTTTATCCACACCCATACATGTCAAGACATCCCTAAGAAGGAAATACTGTCCACTCTGAGGTTCCCAAAAGACTCTAATTCAGTTTTGATTATAACCAGGTGATTATAGCCTGGGAATGAAAGTTTATATAAAAGCTACATTTAACTTTTAGTAAAAGGTCCATGGCTTGTCATTTCTACGTTTTCTGGAAATATTCAACATTTACTACTAGGCATAACCAAGCACTTTTGAAATTAGATGATCTCATAGCCTTCATGAAAGGGCTTATTAACCTTTCCAAAATGCCAAACATTTCCACTCAAGCAAAAATTAAACTGGCAGCTGTCCTGCTCTGAGCACAGTCCAAGTGGCAGAAAGCCCCTGAAGCAGTTAGCTCCTGGACAACTGTTTGTTCGTTTCCTTTTAGTGACCCAAACAAGCCCCATCAAGGCCACTTGTGTGAGGTCCTGACCCCTTTCTCTGTTTTCTTGGCCCCAAAGAGCTCATGATGTAACTTGCTGGCAAAGCAAATGTGCTGAAAGATGTATGCTTGACTGCATTCCCATCGGCAAAACTATCGCATGTTCATCCTACAGCAATACCTAAATGCTCAAGACAGAAATGTCAGGGCATATGTTAGGGTATTTTATATAATTAGGTCTGCCTTCACATCAGTGATCCATACTAAGTTCTTTGTCCAGACTATACCTGTTGGGCCTGATTATACCTGTTATAGGCTATAGAAGAGGGCAGTACACAGGTGGAGGAAATCCCCAGAGCTGGGCCCAAACGGTTGCTTAAGTTGAAAATATCTATCCATAGAGAAGCCACTCCTACTAAAGAATGGCTATTTGTGAAACTAGGGAGTGGAATCTGTGGTTGAAACTGCTACTGTATCCCCCTATCCATTTCTTCCGTTAGCCCCCGTTTAAGTTGCTGGACCCATGGCTAACCAGTTAAAGGCTCTATTTCCTAGCTCTCTTGCAGCCATACATGGCCATGCAAATATATTCTGGCCAGTGGAATGTTGAGTTGACCAGGATGCACGCAACTTCTGAGTTGTTTGTCTAAAGAGAAAGGGAGATTGCTCCTACTGTCTCTTTACCCCTCCCCACTGGCTGGAAAGTGAACAAAAGTAGAGGCAGGGGGCACAATCACAGACCATAAGCTAGAGGCTGTGTGTTAAGGAAAGCCGAGCAAGGAGTCTAGCTCCCCAACCCCACAGAAGTAAGAGGTACTGTATCAGCTCTGGGCTATCTGCACTCACGCTGCTGTGGGAGGTATGCATACAAGCCTGTCTTGACAAAGCCACTATTATTTCAGCCTTTGTTACAGCAGTCAGACTTGTATTTCAATTAAAACAAACCCATGGTCAAGGCCTGGAAAGGTAGAAAATTAGTCTATCAAGCTATTTTATTTATATAAACATGAGAACAAATGATAAGCTAAGGTCAAAAGTGAGAATTTAAAAAAAAATGAGGGTAAACCTCTTAGCTCATGCTTCTATAATAAAATACCACAGACTGAGTGGCTTACCAACAGAAACTCATTTCTCACAGTTCTGGAGGCTGGGAAGTCCGAGATCCAAGTGTTGGCTGACTCAGTGCCTGGTGAGAGCCGTCTTCCTAGTTTCCAGATGGCTGCCTTCTTCCTGTGTCCTCACATGGTAAAGAGTCAGCTCTCTGGACTCTGCTCAGAAGAGCACTAATCCCATTCAGGAGCTCTACCCTCATGACCTAATCAACATCCAGCCCATAACAGGTGATCAGGCTAAAAGGAAACGCTTCAGAGCCCATTTTTAGCCAACACTGAAGATCCATAGCAGGATGCTGCTTTTACGCCCATCCAGGGACAACCACGTAAACGGGTTGAAATTAGCTCAATGTTGAATTGCTGTACCTGAGCTCTTGCCTCGTGACAGGACTGAGTTTGTGCTTTGGAACACACTGAGAGTCTCTTGTGTGTCATAGGAGAACAGAGATGAATGAAGCAGTTATTCAGCCTATGGCTAAATAAAGCATATAATCCTTTAGTCTTAATATTTAATATTAAATGTGGATGATCCCAGAGCACTAGATGTTTGACTCATAGTTATACATGTTCTGTAAATGATACCTTCTTAGAATACTGTGTTAACACTCAATTTTTGCATTATTTTTGGTTTATTCAATCAAAGCAGAAAAATTAATTCATGGGTAGGGGACCCTGGACTTTAGTCACAATGTAAAGTGAGAGTTATTGTCTTTTATGTGGAGCTAATAATGATTAGTTAATTATCTTTCTAATTAGTTTTATGATTAAATCTTGCATAGGCTCTCCAGTGGGCAATCAGCGCTTATCTCTGTGCTCTTGTGGAATCCCACAGAGTTTTGTGAGTGATGTAAAGACTAGCAAAAAAAATTTGTATCCCAAGTAAAATGTTAATGACAAAATTAATTTAAATAAAATTATATACAGAGTCTTTTTAGAATTGAGTTATTAAACTCACTTTTGGTAAAACTAGAAACATAAGGTATTTTCTTGAAATAGGTTTTGTACAATGAAACATTGAATTCTAGGCATGTACTATATTATTAAAGTAGATACTTGGGTTTGAGCTTTTTCTCTGTATAGAGATTGTCTCATCCTCCAGTTAAAAAATACTTGGTGTGCTAGTTGTGTTGCTGTATAGTCAACCTATATGATTGGAGAAGAAAACTGATAGTACTTCTGGTTTTGAGTGGGCATCATGAATAAGTAATTTGAAATCATTAGCTCTGGTCAGATTCTAATGCCTCTGAATAAAGAAGTAACTAAGCATCCTTTTAGATTCTCAGGAGACAGTGTGCCCAGAACTATTCATAGAAAATGGTGAACTGTAGTGTCTGTTCAGAGCAATCTCTTCAGGAGTCTCTGGGTAGAATCTACCATGTGGATTTTGAAGGTATAAACCCAGCAAATCCCCAAGAAACTGTACACACGGAATGTTAGAGATTAATTTCTATACTCAAGGTGTGTGTTAGACAGATATAGGAAATAGGCATAGTGAAAGAACATCTGAGGAAAAGGTAGGGGGAGTCTTCAAGATGACACTGAAACTGGAGGGTGATACCCTCAACCCCAGAGAGAGCTATAACCCACCCCAATCTGGCTGAGGAAGATATTTTGTAGAAACAATTCAGTGACAGCAGGCATTTTGCAGAAGGCATCTGCAGAGGGCATTCATATTTAGATAATGTCACATCTCCTCAGCTGTATATATTGCATGATGTGTAAAATGCCACAGAAACTTGAAAACTTTAGTAATAGAAATTCTGTGATAAAATCTGTATAGCTGTGCTAAAAAATCTCTGAACTTTGAAGACTTAAATTGAAATACTGAGTCAGAGATGGAACAGTCTGTACTGAGGGGTGGTAGCCATTCAATGTGGGCTAGGTTGAGATGGATGTCAACCAGTATGAGACAGGGGAGTCAGTAAACTCCGCAGACCCAGGAAAGGGGAAAAGAGGTCCTATAACCGGTACTTCCCAGCCTGTGTTGGCCCAAGGGTTCAGCAGTGCCCTAATCAGGAGTAACAGGTAACTCTGAACGGCACTGCCATGTTATTATTCAGTGTAGGTTAAACTGAGACAGTTCTTTTGTTTGCCTAAGGTTGTCTCACTTTAGGGGGTGCTGTTGTGATTTATTAAGGGTAAATCTCTGTTAAGTGGTAAAACCATCTCTTTCATTTACTCAAGGATATCTTTGCAATAATTCTTACCTCTCTCTCTTATGTCATTAGTTTTCTGATGGATAATTCTTATCAGCAAAGAAACACCCTTAAAATTTTCCTTCCATCTTAAAACAGAAGAAAACAAAACCTATTGATTACACTTCCTCCACCAGCCACAGTTCCATTTCTTCACTCTCATCCACAGCACACTTCTTAAAAGTTGTCTAGATCCACTGCATCTAATTTATTTTCTCTTATTCTCTCTTATTTTTATGGAAGTGAAATTCACATAACATAAAATTAGCCATTTTAAAGCAAACAGTTCAGTGGCATTTCGTACATTCACAATGCTATACAACCACCATCTCTATCTAGTTCCAAAACACTTTTTCAGCCCCCAAAAGAAAATCCCATACCCTTTAAGGAATTCCTCCCCATTCTTCCATCCCCCAGGCCCTGGCAACCCACTAACTGGCTTTCTGTCTCAATGGATTTGCTTATTTGGAGCATTTGTGTAAATGGAATCATACAATATGTGGCTTATTGTATCTGCCTTGTTTCATTTAGCACTGTCTTTTTAAGATTCATCTGTATTATAGCATGTAATAATAGTTTATTCCTCTTCATGGCCAAATAATATTCCACTGTATGGTTATACCACTTCTTATTTGTATATTGATCCATTCATGGACTTTTGGGTTGTTTCTACCTTTTGGCTATTGTGAATAGTACTACTGTGAGCATTCATGTACAAGCGTTTGTGTAAACATCTGTTTTCAATGTGGGTATGTATATCTAGAAGTATAATTGCTAAGTCATACGATGACTCTATGTTCAGCTTTTCAAGGCACTGCCAAACTGTTTTGGCAAATGTTGGCTGAACCATTTTATATTCCCATTAGCCATGTATGAGTGTTGAAATTTTTCCATATCCTGGCCAACACTTACTATTTTCTACTTTTTCTTGTTGTTATAGTTCATCCTAGTGGGTGTGAGGTGGTATTGGTATCTTATTGTAGTTTAGATTTGCATTTCCCAAATGACTAATGATGCTGAGAATGTTTTCATGTGATTTTTGACCATTTATTATTTTTATATCTTCCTTAGAGAAATGTCTATAAAGTCCTTTGCCCACTTTTTAATTGTTTTTTGTTGTTGTTGAGTTGTAGGAGTTCCTTATATATTCTAGATTCTAAATCCTTATCAGATATGAGTTGCAAATATTTTCTCCCATTCTGTAGGTTCTTTTCATTTTCTTGATAATGTCCTTTGATGTATAAATGTTTTTTTAATTTTGATGAGGAATTCAACTTTGTTTTTCCTTTTGTTGCTTGTGCTTTTGTTTTTCATATGCAGAAGCCATTCCTAAATGCAATGTAATAAAGATTTTTACCCCTATATTCTCTTCTGTGAGGTTCATGATTTTAGCTCTTACATTTAGGTCATTGACACATTTTGAATTAGTATTTGTATATGGTTTGAGGTAGGGTCCAACTTCATTCTTTTGCATGTGGATATCCAGTCATCACACCACCATATTTTGAAGAAACTATTCTTTCTCCACTGCATGGTCTTGGAACCCTTGTCAAAGTTCATTTGACCATATACAGGAGAGTTTAAACCAGGGATGTCCATTGTATTCCATTGATCTATATGTCTGTAATTATGTCAGTAACACTCTGTTTTGATTATTGCAGATCTGTACTAAGTTTTGAAATCAGGAATTATAAGTACTCCAAATTTGTTCTTCTTTTTCAAAATTGTTTTGGCTATTCAGGATTCCATTCAATTCCATATGAATTTGAAAATTGCCTTTTGCATTTCTGAAAAAAAAAGGCCATTAGAATTGACTTGAATCTATAGATCACTTTGGGTAATATTACCATCTTAATAGTATCTTCCTACCCATGAACAAACATATCTTTCCATTTAAATATTGAGGTATTTAATTTATTTCACCAATGCTTTTAGTTTTCAGTGCACAGGTCTAACTCATCTTACAACTGGAAGTTTGTACCTTTTGACTTCCTCCTTCCAGTTCCCCCTTCCCCCTACCCACCACTTCTAGTAATCAGATGTTTTCTCTCTTTTTGTATGAGCATTTTTTATTTTAAGATTCCACATATAAGTAAGATCATACAGCATTTGTCTTTCTCTCTCTGACTTATTGTACTTTGCATAATGACCTGAGGGCCACCCATGTTGTCACAAAAGGTAGGATTTCCTTGTTTTTATGGCTGAATTATATTCCATTGTATAATTATACCACAACATTTTTATCCATTCATCAATTGATGGACACAAGTTATTTCCATGTATTGGCTATTGTAAATAACACTGCTGTGAATACCTTATCTAGTTAGCATTTTTGTTTCCTTTGGATATATTCCTAGAAGTGGAATTGCTAGATCACACAGTAGTTTTATTTTTAATTTTTTAGGGATCCATATTATTTTCCATAGTGGCTGCACCAATGTACAATCCCACCAACAATGCACAAGTATCCCCTTTTATCCACATCCACCCCAGCAATTGTTGTCTTTTGTCTTTTTTGATTAAGACCATTCTAACAAGTATAAGGTGATATTTCATTGTGGTTTTAATTTGCATTTCCCTAATGGCCAGTGATGTTGAGCACCTTTTCATGTACATGTTGGCCTTTTGTATATCTTCTTTGGAGAAATGTCTATTCAGGTCCTTTACATACTTTTTAATTGGGTTATTTGCTTTTTTTGTTATTGAGTTATATGATTTCTTCTTATATTTTGGATATTAATCCCTTATTGTATATATGGTTTGCAAGTCTTTTTCCTATTCCTTAGTTTTCTTTTCACTTTGTTGATGGCTTCTTTTGCTGGAAACACAATTGATTTTTGTCATGTTGATCTTGTTTCCTCCAACTTACTGAATACATTTAATAGATCTGGTAGGGTTTGTGTGTGTGTGTTCTTTTGAATTTTCTATATACAGAATCATATCATCTGCAAATAGAGATGTGTTACTTCCTTTCTAGTTAGATGAATTTTATTTCTTTATCTTGCCCAGTTGCCCTGGCTGGATCTTCCAGTACAACATTGAAGAGCAGTTGTGAAAGTGGTCATCCTTTTCTTATTCCTGAGCTTAAAGGAAAGATTTTCAACCTTTCACCTTTGAGTATGATGTTAGCTGTGGGTTTTTCATAAATGCCTTTATCATTTTGAAGAAGCTTGCTTCTATTCATAGTTTTCTGAGTGTTTTTATGAAAGGATGATGGATTTTTTAAATGCTTTTTTTGTATCTATTGAGATGATAATGAGCTTCTTTTGTCCTTCATTCCATTAATGTGGTATTTTATATTAGTTGAGTTTCTTAAGTTGAATCATGCTTGAATTGTGGGTATAAATTCCACCTGTTCATGGTGTATAAGCCTTTTAATATACTGCTGAATTCAGTTTCCTAGTATTTTGTTATGGTTTTTGCATCTATATTGATAATGAATATTTGTCTATAGTTTTCTTGTGATGTCTAGTGTCAGGGTCATACTGGCCTCCTAAAATGAGTTAGGGAAGTGTTCCCTCCTATTCTATATTCTGGAAAAGTTTGGAAAGGGTTGGTGTTAATTCTTCTTTAAACATTTGGTAAAGGTCACTAGTGAAGACATCTGGTCCTAGAATTTTTGTTGAGAGGCCTTTGATTACTATTGCCATCTCCTTACCAGGTAAAGGTCTTTTTAGATTTTCTGTTTTTTCCTGAGTCACAGCTTTTTCTTCCTGAGACACAAATACTTTTGGTAGTTTGTGTGTTTCCAGGAATTTACTGATATCATGTAGGTTATAAGATTTATTGAGGTATAATTCCTCACAGTAATCTATTATGATCATCTGTGTTTCTGTAAGGATGGTAGTAAGGATTCTACTTTTAATTCCAATTTTAGCTATTTAGGGATTTGTTTTCCTTAGTCTAGCTTAAGCTTTGTCAATTTTGTTGACATACTTTGGTTTTTGTTGATTTTCTCTATTGATTTCCTATTCCCTATTTCTTTTAGTTCCACTGTAATCTTTATTATTCCTCTACTAGCTTTGGGTTTAATTTGCTTTTTTTTTAAGTTCCTTGTGGTGTAAGTTAAATAATTGATTTGAGATCCTTTTTCCTTTTTAATATATGCATTTATACAAACACACTTTCCTCTTACGACTGCTTTCATTTTATCACATAAGTTTTGATATGTTGTGCTTTGTTTTAATTTGTCTCAAGTTATTTTTTAATTTCCTTTATGACTTCTTCTCTGACCCACTGCTTGTTTAAGAATGTGCTTTTTCATTCCACTTATTTGTGAATTTTCCACTTTGACTCCTGTCACTGATTTCTAACTCATTCCATTGTATTCTTAAAAGATATTTTGTGTGATTTTCAAGCTTTCATAATTTATTGAGACATATTTTGTGGCCTTACATGTGGTTTACCCTAGGGAATGTTCTATGGACACTTAAGAATGCATATTGTGCTGGTTTGGGTAGAATGTTCAGTATATGTCTTTTAGGTCTAATTGGTTTATAGTGTTGTTCTGTCTAATTGCCAAACATTATTCTAGAACTGTCTATTTTTTTCAATCTTGGCTTCATATATTTGGGGGCTTTATGATTAAATGTGTATATATAGATAGATAGATAGATAGATACAGATATAGAGAGTTATTGTGTCTTTTTGCTTGATTAACATTTTTATCAAATTGTAGTGCCCATATTTGTCTTTTGTAAACTTTTTTATTTTAAGTCTGTTTTGTCTGATTTAATATAGCTACTTTGGATTTCACTTGTTGACCATTTTCAAGTGATTGTCTTTTCTAATCTTTTTACTTTCAGCCTTTTGTGTCTTTGTATATTAACTGAGTCTTTTGTAGACATCATATAAATGGGTTATATTTTATTCATCCAATCTGCCCATCTCTACCTTTTAATTGGACAGTTTAATCCATTTACACTTAAGTAAGTACTTTAACTACTTTTGGTACTTACTTAATCAAGTATTAAGGAAGTAAGTACAAAATAAGTACTAAGGAAGTCTACTTCTTCCATTTAGCTCTTTCTTTTCTGTATGTTTTTGTTGTCTCTTGATTTGCACATTACTGCTTTTTTAAAAGTTAAATTTTTGTAGTATATCATCTTGATTCCTTTCTTCTTTCCCTTTCTATATATTTTAAATTTATTTCTTAATGGTGACTATAGGTCTACAATTAACATCTTAAATTTATAGCAACCTAGTTTGAATAATACCAACTTATTTTCAGTAGTCTATAAATACACTACTTCTATATATCTCCATCTCCCTTATATTATTATTGTCATAGAGTACATCTTTATATTATTTATTTTTGAGTGAAATACTATTTTCTATTATGTTTTTGTTGTGTGTCCATTAATATAGATTTATAATTTTTGTTTTATGTGCTTGCCATTTAAAACGTATAGTTAAAAAAAGAGGAGCTACAAAGAAGTACATTAATAGTGGTTTTTCTATTTACGTAGGTGGTTACTGTTATCAGTGATTTAGAGGAAACAAAGGTCCTCCAGGTAGCCCCCCAGACAGGTTAAGATGGATAAGTTCAATTCTTTGATAATAAGGTCTGCTCTCCCCCCTCCAGTACTAGGGACCTGAAAACTCTCCAAATCCCCTCCTTATGGGTTTTTGGAGAGGCATGATTGATTATACCATCAACCCACTGGTGATTTATTTGACCCCTAGTCCCTCTCCCTTCCCCAGTGAGCAGAGGTGGAGCTAAACTTTCCACCCTTCTATTCATGGTTCGATCCCCTCTCAATTAGTCCCCATCCTTTATGGTTCTGAAACATTCTCAGGACTAAGGACGAGAGACCAAATGATATAATGAAAGATTCCTACATTCCTCTTATCACTCAGAAAATTCCAAGAGTTTTGAGATCTGAAACATTCTCAGGACTAAGGACGAGAGACCAAATTATATAATGAAAGATTCCTACATTCCTCTTATCACTCAGAAAATTCCAAGCATTTTGAGATCTGTGAGCCAGGAGACCAAATACATATGGGAAATCTAAATGATCAAATATATGTTTCTTATAAATCATAATATTGCATCTCCTTACTTGTAAATCCAATGTTCAGTTCTCAGTCCCGATTGTGCTTGACCTATCAGGACCAACTGGTATTTTTCTTGTTCTAGATTCCAGAAAACACACTCCTATTCTATTACCTCTCTTGTTTTTCTAGCCTCTTTGCCATTTCTCTCCCCTGTAGTCATTTAGAGTGCTCAGAACTAGGGTGAATAACTTATTCTTATTTGCTCTGGACTTTTCCAGTTTTAAAACCCAAAAAGTCTCATGTTCCAGAATTTTCTCCATAAGAGGCAAACTGGGATGGATGACCACCCTATCCAGAGCTCATTACTTAATCCCCTTCTCTTCTTTATCTGTACTCATCCTCTGGGAATCTCATTTACTCACATGGCTTTAAGCACAACCCACATGATATTAAAATCCAAATATTTATCTTCATCTTAAAACCCCTTCCTGAATTCTTCCTGGCATTTGAAAGGTCTACTTGACTTCTCAGCCTTATCCTGTCCTCTACTGAGCTCCTGGTCTCTCTCCAAACCTGCTGCTTTGGAGTCCTTCCTCATCTCTGTTGATGGTAACTCCACCCTTCCAGTTGCACAGGCAAAATATCCCAGTCACAATCTGTCATGAAAAACAATTATCTGTACTTACAAAATATATATTTTTAAATACTAACACCACAATGCTAACACCACTTGTACTGCTGCCACCTTGGTCAGAGCCAATCATCTTTTTCTCTTTTTTAAACCTTGTAATAGACTCCTAAATTGTCTCTCTGCTCCTTTGTCTCCTTTGTCTACTCTCAATACTAGAACATTCATTAAAAATTTTTTTATATTGTGTATATTGTGGTAAAAACATTTAACTTCAAAGAACTCCCCTAGGAGCAAGCTTGCCATTTCTTAGGGTTGAGTTTGAGTTTCAGATAAGTAACAAATACTTTTTAGCTTAAATGTGCTCCAAATATTGTATGAGACAGACTTTTACCTGGTAACCTTCCCTGGGGTTCTTGCCAAGGTGTTAAATCCTGGGCCTTCAAAAACATCTTCACATCAATAAAGTCTTGCTTATCGAGTCTTATACTCTGTTCCCCTCAAATCCAAACCCAGAGTTACCCTTGGTTCCTATGAGGCCATTTCTAGGTTATTCTTGCAGCTTCTTCCCTGTGTATTCTCTTTCTTCCTTTATCAGGTCCAATACATTCCCAGATGGATTATGCTGGTTAACCCTCTATAGGCCTGGAAGCTAGCAGAGATGGTGGAAGCAACATTTGTTGCTCTGCAGAAGCGAATCTGCTGCAGCGTCTTTGGGTTTTAGGGTTCCCTGGCTCTCCCTAAGGGAGGGTCGGCCACCTCGGAGAGTTCTGAGGGATCAGGTGGTCTGCAAAGCCAGCATCTTCTGGAATTTGCAACCAGATGTCTCCATCCCATTTTACAGAATCCCAGGCTTTATCAGCCAAAGTTCCAACAAGTGGTGTGATAAAAGGAGGGGGATTCCCCTGAATCTTACTATTTGCTCATTTCTATGGTATAAATATTCCACCATGGCTGATTTCAAGCTATGAGCACTATGTCATTGAATGTGGAGCTCTGAAGAGATGCTAATAATTGGCTCTCAGGAACTAGAAAAAGCCAGGTCTAGCCTATTATTGTCTGCCTTTAGCATTACAGGCTTGGCTGAGTATTATAATATCTCTGGAGCTCTGTGATTCTATCAAGGCCTGTGTCTGTTCCACAGCTGTGTGCACTCTTCCGCAGCAGGATGTAAGGGCCTCTTTGTCAGGCACCAGAGGCCAGCTGCCTCTCACAGTCTGCTAGTGGCCCTCAATCTCCCATTTTCCCTCTGTAGGGAAGCAATAAAATTGACAGTAACCAGCCAACTCTAGCATCCTTATAGGCATTTCTCCCACATGTTTTTCAAATATCTGAATAATTTCCCCTACAAGAGTATTTATTCTCCTTCCCTGGCACTTTCCCCAGGTTGCCATCAGTAAAATCTTTAGCAATTGGGTCCTTCTTTGGGCCAGGGATGAACTTGATCTCACATAATACTCAGAATGACATTCTTTCTGTTCCCTGAGGGATAAATGAGCCAGTCTCCAAATCCAGCCTTGGAAACTGGCTGTTTTTTCGGACAACTCCTAGCACCATTAGTTAGTTCTGGCTCCCTGAGAAACAGATGTCAAAGTGGGATTAAATGTACAAAATATTTTTTAAAGGCTCTGCCTTTGAATTATAAATGGGAGAGAGCAGGGGAAGGCTGTGAGCTGTCAGATGAAGGTCTGAGCCTTGTGAAAAAGGGGAAGGAAAGGACTGGGAATATAGTCACAGACTACCATGTATTTCTAAGAAAGCTCCAGCAGGTGATGGAGAGCCAAAAGTTTCACAAGGATGTCCTGCATCTCACAGGAATGACCTGCCCCAGGATCCTCAGCATGTTTGGCTATTGACGGGTGGGGCTGGAAGGAGGGAAGGGGGCCATACAGATGTGGATCCAGAGGTCCTCTGTTACCACCTGCTACAGGTGGTGCTCCAAGGGTAACATTGTATGGTTGCCATATGCATGTGTTCTGGAAATTGTACCTAAATGGAAATTCTCTCTAAAGACTTAATGGATGGAATTTAAGATTTTTAGCTAGAATAGATCATTGACAATGTGGTTGACTTCACACTGCATCAATTTAGAAGGCTCATGACATTATGAAGTCTCAAGGCATTAGTTTAGAAGGTACACCTGCAATTAGTAATGCTCATACGGACCCCTAGGTTTGGCACTAACAGTCTCATCATTGAAATGCTGTCATCTTGGATCACAATCTTCCTCACCAGTGGCCTTCCTTTTCCCCTCCATCTCAGCTACCATGACCACTGTCTTAATGTGGAACTTGTCATCTCTGAAATCATGCCATCTCCAAAACACTCACTCAAATAAACATTCCCAGTTTCATGTATACATTCATCAAGCATATTTCACAAGTGTCCTGCCTGGTTTGTTCCAGTGCAAATAATGTAGCTCCTTCTAATCTCATCAAGTGATAAGTTGGCTGGGAAATGGCACATATTTTTTTTAGCATTTACCATCTTTCAAGCTTTGTCCTTGACATTGGAAATCTTATTTAATTTTCACGAAACCCACTGAGGCAGGTATGATCTTCCCTATTGTACAGATAGTAAGTGCCAGAGTTGTCCATGAACCTGTGTCTGCTGCCCTGGAGCCCATACCCAGCTAGAGACAGCCCAGCAAGGTAGGCAGAGGAATTTATACCCTATGTTGTAAGTCAAAAAGGAACCAATGGAGATTTTTAAGTAGGGAAGTAATATAATTAAAAGAATATATTTTAAAAATTAGTTTGTTGGTAGTATGCAGGATGGGAGAACAGAAGTCAGAGAGGTCAGTTAGAAGGCAAGCACAATTATCCAGGGGCTTCTATGGGGCAGCAGAGGGAGTCAAGATGTAGCAAAGAATAAAGAGAACAGGGCAGGATTTGGAGACGTTTTGAAGTGGAAATTGATGTGAAGTTTTTTGCTTGACATCCCAAGGCTATTGAGAGTTAACTGAGTAAAAAATCATTCCCGATTTTGAGGCTGAGTGATAGGAGAACTGGGCCAACCTTGAAAGTATGGTGAGAGGGGGTGGCTGGCATGAGACATAGATTTGGAAGTTCTGTGCAGGAGTTATTAGTGGAGTTGTGAATGTGGAGGTGTGCTTCTAAGAGGCTGTGCATGGAGAAGGCAGAGGGCCAGAGGCTAGGCTGTGGGGAGCCTCGTCATTCACAGGACAAGAGGAGGAAGAGCCGAGATGCCAAATCAAAACAAAGAGCCGAAGGAGAGGCTGGAAGAGAACCAGTCAGTGAGGAGCCAGAGAAGCTAAGTGTGTGGTATAAAAATCATGTTATTTCAGAGATTTTACAGTCTCCAGTGTATTTAAAATTAAGGGCAGTATAGACAATATTTAATTTAGCATATTTGGCTGAATAATATCATTAATAATAGGGCTTTTTACAATGGAACATTTTGCAATTAAGCCAGAGATGTGACATGTCACATAATAAGAAAGACTAGACATGGTTTCACAATTAGGAGAAAAAAAGGCCAGTAATTGTGGAATAGCTAAATAGGTCTTCAGACAAAGAGAAGTCCTGCTCTGAAAGAAGGTGTTTGGAGTCGGGCCATACATTTACTCATCATTCCTGAAAGTATGGATACTTTTAGAACATTCTGTCCTCAGCCAGCAACCTTGACTCCCAGTCCGTCTCTAAAATTGCAGCCCTGGTGATAGCTAACCCCAAAATACTGGCTTTTCTCCAGGACGATGGCAAGCTAATATTGCTTGGTTTTTTCTCTTTGAAAATTGTGAGATTTTATTTCTTCTAAGGTCTTAAACCTCACACAGTCCTTGCTGGCACTTAAGCTGTCTCTACCACTGGTGCGCTGTCCTTGCTGGCACTTAAGCTGTCTCTACCACTGGTGCGCTGCATTTTACAAATGCTTAGGCAAGAGCTCCCCAAAGTGAAAAAGCAGCTAAATGGATATATCAGCATGTTAAACTTAATAAATAAGAAAAATGAAAACCTCAAAGAATTGGAAGTTGTTCTTCAAGCAAGCTCACCACGTAGAGTCAGCCTGAAAGCCTCTGTGCTCCAAAAGCAGGTACTCTTTGATATTGTGCCTTAAGATAAGAAATATATTTGGTCTCCATCCCCAAAACCTTTGGAATTTGCTAAGTGATGATAAAGGTGTCTTAGTGTTCATAACAAACCCCTTTTAACTATATCTGAGTTTGTTGATGAGGAGGCTCTTGGAGAGCACCTAAGGATTAGAGCTGACTGGTTACAGGTGGATGGGAAATTTCAGTCCCTCCCCTGACCTCAAGGGAGGGGAGAGGAGCTGGAGACTGACTGCAGTCACCAGCAGCTAATGATTTCATCCATCATGCCTATGTAATGAAGCCTCCATAACCCACAAGGATGGGCTTCAGAGAGCTTCCTGCTTGGTGAACATGTGGAGATTTGGGGAGAGTGGTATGCCTGGGGAGGGCAGGAAGCTCCTTGCCCTCCTTTCTGTCTGGCTGTTCCTGAGGGATCACCTTTTATAATAATCTAGTGATTAAAATGTTTCTTTGAGTCTTGTGATCCCATCTAGCAAAGTAATGAACCTAAGGAAGGGGTCATTGGAACCTCTGCTCTATAGCCATGGGTTGTGGGACTGAACCTTTAACCTGAAGGACATGATGCTATCCCCAGGTAGATAGTCAGAATTGAATTGGCTTTTTGGATATCCAGCTTGTGCCCCAGCATTGCCTGATGTGGGAACCACCTCCCTCCCCTGCCCACATTGAAACTGGGCACAGAACTCATACTCAAAGGCCAAGTCTTAAAAGCCATTCATGGCAATAATTTTATCAATATTTCTTGCACTGTGTTCTAGTGCAAGGCACATGATTTGAGGGGTTTATTTTTATTCTAGTTTTATAGACACTTATTTCCCAACCCACAGTGGATTGGAAGTAGTTAGTTGTGTGTGGTTTTGGGTGATGTGGGCAGGGTGAAGAAGGCCATCAGAGACAGAGACAGAGACAGCAGGGGAGCAGAGCAGACAGCATGGTAGTGAGCAGAAGTTGTGGAATCCAGACAAGCAGAAACAATGAAAAGGAGTAAGGAACCCAGAGTCCTTCACTGTCACAGCAAACAGGGTAGGCAGTCAAACATGGCCTCTGTCAGCCTAAAGATATCACTCCACAGGGCAAAACTAAAGTTCATTTGGGATTCTCAGCCCCCACTGAATCACTTAGATTATATGCCATATTTTATATACCTTGTACTTAAGAAATCTATCCATCCAAAATGGTTAGCATTTTCCAAAAATATTTTGAGGCCTATAAAAGTGGAATTAGGTGACTTTATATTTTGAATTAGCTTATTATCCCCCCACTAACGTTGGATAAATGAAGTTTTACTGTCATACAATTCCCCTGCTGTGTATAATGATACCAAAATGAATAATTTAAAGTAGATGAAAATTGAAGTTCTTGAACCTTGACATGAAGATTTCTTTTTTAATTAAATATGTCATATGTATTAATAAACAGATATGTCCATTAAGGGAATTTCTCTGTACATGAAACAAAAATTTATGATTGACTCATATTAAATTCAGATGCTAAAAACTTTTTAAAATGTTTTTCAAACAATAATAAAGAGAATAATCCAGTGCATCTCAGAACTGGCAACCAGGTGGTGTGGAACAAAAGAGAAACTTCAGGGGCCCTGAGGCAAGTCCGAAGCTGGTCAAAGGCTGTTGGTGTGGCCTTGAACAGACCAGAAGCAAGTTTAAGACAAAACAATCCGGAAATTTGTGGGGAAGTTGGGGTTCCTATGGCCAGGATCCTCACTGAACCTAAACCACTTGATGATGTAACTGGCCTGTTGCTAGGCTACTGCTTCCACACCTTTAGGCAATAAGCTATTATTGTGCTACATAGAGAGTCGGCCCAGTGGGCGGAGGCAGAGATACTAGTGCTCTACCTACCACCAGGAGAACAAGCCAGGGAGTAAACCCTTTCACCCCAAGAGTGTTTTACTGTCATTTTCTTTGGTCACACTGAATCCATAGCAAACTTGCCAGGGGCTGAAACCCATTGGCAAGGCAAGATTACAGTTGCAGAACACTAAGGATTACTCAGTTCAGTCCTGGTTGAAGGTCTAAGGAAGAATCACCTTTCATTGTTTGGTCTTAAGGAAGTGCTAAACTCAAGTTTAGCCTGGGGTCCTGTGCTGCCTCAGCCCCACCTACTGGCTCCCAGAGGCATGGTCCGCCCAGCCCAGGCAGGCCACTGACCTCCCAGGAAGGCCTTTCTGGATGGAGCCATTGCTCGGAGGTCGAGCCCTTGTGGTGAGGAAAGCTGAGAGGCACCTGAGGCCTGGAGGGGTTAACACAGCTTCCCAGCCTGGCAGCATCTCACACAAGCCAAAGAGTATGATTGCTTTAAGTATTAGGAGATAGGAATCATTTGCTTGAGTATACTATGTAATATAGGCAACAATAATAACCTAAAGGTGAAACTCCAACCCAGGCCTCTGACCCCTGTCCTATATGTGTTTCCTCCACGGAGATGGCCAAAGAGGGTGGCCAAGCCCAATACGAGCTTACACCCCCCATGGTGTACCTGCCATGGCAGACAGCCTGGTATTGACACATGCTAGTGCATATTTACCAGACAGATGAGGGCCCATGGCTACCCGTGGGCCCCTGTTTTCTGATTCTTGGGGCTGGTTTTAGCATTTTACCAGGCTGTATGTTGGCTTAGTGGTTTTCTAACAGGGGTGTATCTGTTTTGACTTTGAGGAAAAATGAAATATTTGTTCCTGTAGAAAGACATAAACTAAATAGTGTTGTGCTGCCTGGTTTCCTCCACAAAGCAGAGCCTGAGACAAAGGCTTATGCACAGATGGTTTATTGTCCTAGGACGTGGGACAATGGGTGTAGAGCAGGGAAGTAGAGAAAGCTAATACAAGGGCATGTTCTCCAAGGGCCTCCACTCTGGCTACGAGCGCTGTGTCCAGCCCATAACTCTTATGAATGTATCTCAGGGCTGTTTTCTGCAGGGAACAGAGGGGCGACTCCAGCCTACTTCCCAAACTCTGGGCTCTGTACTGCAGCCTCCTCCAGGCCCCAGGGCAAGGAAGAGGTGTGCACAGGTGTGCACAAGTGTGAGATGGCACCTGCGAGAAGCAGTCAGTGCCCTGAGAGAGGCAGCCTCGGAGGACTGTGAAATGTACAAGAAGTGCCCGGGTAAAGTATCAGCCTGTATTAGCTCAGCAATAAACCATTTTGGACTTAGCATGGATGATTTATAACCACCACCTAGGTTATTAAAACATTATTGATTGATTGGACAGGTGGGAAAATGTAGAAGCTTTGCTGGGGCTGGAAATAAGGATGGGCTGCCTTTCAGCCTGTGCAAAGGGGCATCTCTAGTCACTTTTGATCATCAGTCATACCAGACCCTGACTTGAGCAGTCTTGCTGTGAATAATAATATCATATTTAGAAATCCATTGTTGAAACAAAGGCTATGCATGAATGATTCCTAAAACGTAGAGTTATCATTTATTTGACTAAGTATGTCTAAGTAGCTAAAATGCATAAGAAGGATCCAAAGAGCATTTTACCACAGAGGGATTAATTGAATAACTAATGGCCTCTTCATTTGGTATGAATAATTAAGAAGTCCAAAGAAAGTAGAGGCTGAATTCCACTGCAACAAAAGACTTCTAGGCCAAAACCAATGGCATATTTAAAGTCCAATAAAACCAAATGGCAGGACAGGTGAACTATGTGATTCTCTTAGGGTTTATTATAACTTTTGACCCTGACCCCCAGCACGTGAGGATACGTTTCATGGTTTGTTGGTTTCTTGTCCAGGCCGACCAGGCATGTTTTTCCAGGAGTAAACCAATCACTTCATTGTTAGCTTGGCATTGGCCGTGAGGGAAGAGTCAGAATTAGTGGCTTATTTATCACGTACATGTCTGGAGATTATCACTCTGGTTTTAAATGTAAAAAGGACATTTTAAATGCAAAGTACATTGGGACTTTTCTGTAATGAGCAGCTCTCCCTGTACAGGTTCCTCTTTATGATTCCATACCTTCCACAAGAAAACTTCACTTTACATTGTAATAGTGGGATTCCTGCCTACCCCTCCTAGGCTGGCTTACAGCACCATGGGACGCCAACATCTACTATCAGAACTCTGAGCTTTTGTATAAAGCACTAAGTCTGTCTTTCCTCCTTAAGCACTTTTTCCTGTAATGTCTGTTTATTACCTGCAGGCAACAAGAGTTGCGTTGAATTACAAGGCAAGTGCTTTGGCTAAAATCAACATCGAAATCATGGTTTGTCCACTGATGACTTGTAAAGGTAAAATTAAATGTAGTTCCTTGATAAAAAGATCCACATTTTCCAACATTTTCATATGTCTTACATCAAGATGCATGTTAGATTTGACGTGAATATTTAATATATTGTCTGGCGAGCCTTGCAATCAATTCTATCCTGCAATCCAGAAAACACTGTGTTAAAGCAAGGAAGCAACACACAGATCTTGCATTTCAGGAGGGTGCATAAAGGGAGTTTAAAAACAATTAAGTTTAAGGCAGTGCATGTCAGTTTCTTTCCCCTCCAGCTTGTGTGGCGCCACTGTGATTACAGGTGAGGTGGGAATGTAAAAAGACTCCTGGCTGGGTGTTTGCTCTGCGCTGCGCAGCGCGCTGGGCCTGGTGGTACAGTCTGCTTGCATTGCAGCCCCTCCCCCAGCCCTTTGCACTTGCCTTCCTGCTTGACATTGTCCAGGGCAAATGTCACCATCTGACAGACTAGGTGCTTTGCTTGTTTACTGTGGTCTCCCTTTCCCCTTACGTAAGGAATCAGGGTGGGAATTTTTGTTTTATTCATTGCTAAACCCAGAAAGCAGGTGCCGTTCTGGGTACAGGGCCGGCTCAGTAAATATTGTTTGAATGAATAACCATTTGAATGGCTAACTATTCTAATGGGGAAAGATAAACAAATGAATGAATAAGCCAAATAATTACAGGTTGTAACAAATGCTGAGTGATGAGAAAGTAATTAGGGAGGTTCTCGGGGGCAGGGGAGTCTTCTGGGAGAGAGGGCAAGCCGAGACCAAGTCGGAGAGGGCCACCGCGGTGTGTTCCTGGCTGTGGCAGCTGCAGCAATGAGTCCCCCGGGGAGGAAAGCTTGCGATATTGTGGCCAAGGAAGATGGGCAGTGACGTTCACTCCAGTCCCCATAAGAAGCAAAGGGTAAGCTGAGGTGGGAGGAAGGTTAGACCAGCCCCTCTCAGCTCTAAAGGCCAAGATAGAGAATTTGGATTTTTATTTCTAATGCAAATGGAAATCATTGAAGGATTTTTAAGTCACTCCATAAGCTACATGATCTGAAACTTTTTGATTCTCCCTCCAGGGGAAGTGTGCACATTACCACTTGAGAATCTCTGGTCTAAGCCAGAAGTTAGTTCCTATCTCACTAATCCTTAAGTATTATGATTCCTCTTTTTCCTCCTTTATGGCTTCAAAAGAGAAACCCTTAGTAACATCTCCCAGGCCTTAGCAAATACCCCTATGCTTCTGTATAGCTCTAGGCTCTGATTTCACAGTATCAAAACCCTTGTCTGCCTACTGCTGTGAGGAGAGGGACTGCCTTTCTTACTAAAAGGAAAGTTTACTTTGTGTGTGTATGTATTTAAACTCTTAGTCAGGAAAGGATTTCCAGTGGCTGCATCATATTGTGTGATAAATAACCAAAAGTACACCTTTGAAGAAGATGAATATGTGATATTAAATAATCCAAAGGGTTCCAAATGACATCAAACTAAACTTCCTGTAATTTGTTAATGAGATAGGTATTCAAAGCAAACTTTTAAAGCCTTACTGTCTTCAAAGGGCTAGTGTTCTACAGCTTTCTAAAGGGAACTAGGTCTCTACTTAAAGTTGTAATGTTTTCTAGGTGGCTGGTCTTCATTCAAATGAAAGCAATATGGGAAAGCATGGCATTGAAGATGTATGAACTTCATGTTGTCTGTCCTTTCTAACTTCATATGAGCGTGTATGGTTGCGGGTAACATTGCAATATTTCCATAATCTCTCATCTGGCCTTAGTGCATCTCTGTATATACAGGTGTTTCCGAGGGGTGGAGAGAAGTAGTTTATCTCCATATTAATAGGTAATTACAAGGGGGGAGTGAGGGTATATCTGGACCAAAGAGGTTGGGTGGGGCCCCTTTTTGCAGCCAGGTCCTGAGATACATGGGTGAGCAGAAGTGGACAACTGCTTATAAGCAATAAATGGTTTCTTCAACTTTATTTCTCCCTTTGACTCATTTCGGTTTCAAAGGTAATTTGCCCTGGCCTGGGAGACAGACTTTCCCCCTGGAGTTACAAAATCATACATGTTTCTTGTCCCCCCTGACAAATTCCATCAGTGAATTGTTTTCTAATGTGAAAGTTAATCTATCATGTTGACTTTGACAGTGACATGAAATGAAATGGGGGAGTCACAGAAGACAATGTTGTTTTATTATTGAGCTAAAACAATTCATCCCAATATAGGACAGATACATATTATAAAGGTTATGCACATAGAAACTGCACTGCCAAAGTGTGTATACTGGATGTAGCTTCAACTAAATATAAAAATTTACTTTCAGAAAAATCCACACGTTTCACCCCTGTGACAAGATGCTGATAAGTTAAGAACAGCTTTTTCCCAATGAAGCCTTAGACAATGTTTAAATCCTCAGCACTTTACAGAGAAATCTACTTGTGAAGTCTAAAAATTTGTCAAGTTATAGATGGACTCAAAATGCCATAAGGAACAATAAACAGAGTGAATGTGTCAAATTTTGCTTGAAATTTTTGTTCTTAGAATAAGGTTCTACAGAAAGCAGCCCTAAACAGAGATAACTAAAAATGTCTGTCACATCATTCAAATTAGTGTGTCTGCCGAAAGGACCATTTATTTTCAAGTAATTTTTATAAATATATAAAAAGTGTTTATATTTATATGTTTACAAGTAATACATATTTATATATTACTTATACAAAATATATCTGATACATTATAGAATTATCAGGGATATATTTGTTTTGCTTTGTTTTTCAGGGATATTTTTAAAGTGACAAAATAATTTTTAATGAAGAGTAACCTAATGTTCCAAATATGATGAAATGAAAATATCTACAGTGAGCTTCCTATCAAGCCTTAACTGGAAAAAATAACAGAGACAGTTATGGGTCTAAATCTTTCACTTTGCCTGTTACACACATTAGACATTTTCCCCATGTAATGCAATAATCCTCAGAAGGCTTTCCATAACAATTGTGAAAGGCCTCGAATGCCTCCTAAGATGAGACGTTCGTATCTTGTTACTTATTCAGGGAGTGCCTTTCTTTTCCATCTAGTCAAATAATTCTTACAAGGTAACACGCATTATGAAATCGCTCAGAGGTAATACTCAACCAGGATTTCAACTCGTCTTTGAGCTGCTGTTTTAGTGCTGATTTGGAAGATAATTCTGAACAGAGAATTATGTTCAAGAAGCACATTGTCTAAACTTATTTTACAGTTGAACTACATGATGATGGGACCTTAAATATGACTACTTACAAACTATTTGTATAATATCAAAAACAACTGTGCTTGTCCCCTGGGGCTGGTGTGAGGATGACAGGAGCTAATCCACGGGGCAGAGTCCTGGTATAGACAAATCCTCAAAGTGTCCTAGCTTTTGTTAGTATTGCTAGAGGCAGCCCAGCACCAACCCTTCTGCTCAGAACAACTACACATTCTGCATAAAGTGCAGAGATAAATGTTTTAAATTTATTTGATCGGCAGGGAGAGTGAAGGAATCCTGGGTTAAACACTAAATGACAGTGGAGCTCCAGAGTGGTAAGCAGAGCAGGGAACTAGGTTTTTGTGTTGAGGTCACACGCTTCCTGTTTCTTTGTTTGCTTTTATGTATTTGTTTATTTTGTGGAGGCTTATGGGTACAGCAGTCAAAGCTCAGGTCCTATCCTGGGGCAGAGATGAAAGAGTAGGAGACTGACACCCTGCCCACAGTTTCCACATTGCTACTGGCGGAGTGCCCTGTGTTTCCCCAATTCTTGTCTTCTCAAAGGATAGAATTCAGTGAGAGACCAGATGGCAAGAAAAAAGCCAGCAAGGAATTTATTGGGTTAAAGCGAACAGTACACTCCCCAGACAAGAGAGCAGGCTGTCCAGAAGCCAGAAACGGCCCCGCTATTAGGGTTAGGTTGGCTTTCATTTTTCCTTAAGATGGCAAGAGGTCCTGTCCTTTGTCTTAGGTCCTTTGACTGACAGGTTGATAGCCAGCTCTAGGTTATATAACCTTTTCCTCGGTGCACAGGTACCTTACCCAGAAGTGCCTAAGCAAGCCCCAGGGGGTGGGAGGGCCCAAAACCACAATGCTAATTAGATTTAGGTGTTATTTAATAAGGGCGTTTTTTATTTTGCAACTACAAACTGAACTCCACGCATTTTCAGCATTTTCAGTCTGATTTCTTACTATTGTGTTGGATTAACAAGCCTCAAACCAAGAACTTAAATTCAAGTGACCCAGAATGGAGAAGGAACCCAAACAACCAGCTGATATAAATACAAGCCCTCCAGAGAGTGCCACCTCCAGCCCAGGCTTCAAAGAACTTCCACAGATAATGGCCTGAAAAACATGAGCTCATAGCTTAAAATAATATCTATTATCTACCTATCTATCTATTTATCTATCACCTATTTATCTGAAAGCAAAAACACTGGGGAAGAATTATAGAAATGAACACAATCAGATCTGCAAAGATTTCAGATATAATGAATATATAGAGTATTAAAAAGGTATTTAGTGTAATAAAATATATGAATTTAAAATGTGTAAGAGGTATTGATTTCCCTATACCTGCATATAATCAAAAAACACACGGGTCCAAGTGTTCCAATCCAACACCCAGATTCATTCTAGCCTTCTCCCCTCTTTCCTTATTTGAAACCCTTTTTTCTGATAGTGAGAAACCTGGCTCTCATAATCCACATTATATTTACTAATTTTCTCAATCTTAGTATACATCTAAAATAGCTTCAGAATCTCTATGCCATAGTCTGTGAAAAACAGATTTGCAATCTTGAGTACAAGATTGGAGCACAGCTCTTTTGTCAGGCTAAAGTTACAGTGTACTCCCAAGATATTGTTTTCCAAAGCGATTAGGTAGTTCTTCCCACCCCGTCCACATCCCAACCCCCCCACCCCCATGGCTATGGTGATCTTTGTATTGTTAGGCTCAACTGTCTGTGTTCCATCTGAGTTCCTCCCACAGCCTGGTGTATTTTAATTCTTTCTTATTTGGGTTGTGAGTGAAACATTACCATGAACACATTTTGTTTAAAACCACAAACAAGATTGCTTATTATCACCATTTTATCCAACATTCAACATTGCACTAGAGCTCTTAACTGATGTAAGGCACACAAAAAAGGGAAAGTTTACAAAGACTTTTTTAAAAAGGAAAAAAACTCATTATTTTCAAATGCTATTATTGTCTACACAGAGAAATCAAAAGAATATATATATATTTTTTTATAATAAAATTTTAAGTTTATTGGCAAAACATCAATATGAAAACCAACTGCATATATATACTTTAGAGACAAATGTGAAATATGATAAAAATATCATTTAAAACAATTAAAATATAAACTGTAAGACTTTATCCTCCATTTACCCCATGGTCCCAGGCACATGGGCCGCTGAAAATCTTGTCTGGACTTGCCTCACCTTTTTGCCCCTCCTCTTAAGACCCAACCACCAACCAGATGGTTGCCCCCACTCCTTAAGACCCAATCACCAACGTCCCCATAGTAAAACACACCCTACTCCTTAAAAGCGCGCTTCCTCACCCACAAGCTCCCTCTCTCTTTCGAGACAGCCATCCTCTCTGTCTGTCTTACAGGGAATAAAACCATGCTGATGGAGTTCTCGTGTCCTTCCTTGCGAGCGAGTGAGCCAGGTAGCTAAAGAACCCTTTCATTGGTGTTTCCACCCGGTTCGGGATCTCCTGGTCACCTGCTCTTCCCTAGGAATTGGAGCTGCACTGGGAATCCGATAGCACCCGGCGCCTCTGGACACAGGGACCTCTCAGCGCCCTCCATCTCCCAGAACGCCTCTCCAGCATCCACCACCCATGCCAAAGGAGCGGTGAGTCACCCACCGCATTAAGTGACTAAAACGCCTGTGTGAGCGCCTGAGGGCTGACCGTTGAGTGTCTGGCACCCTCGTGGCCTCACCGCAGTCGGGGGACTGCCCCCAGTCACGGCCTTCATTGGCTACGGCTGTGCCCCTAGTCACTCCCAGTCCAGTTTCTCTCGTCCCCGAGCAGGCAGGAGACTTGCCCTCAGACAGTTTCTCTCGTCCCCAGCAGGCGAGAGACTGCCCCCTAGACCCGCAGTGGGTCAGTGATGCCCCAGTCCACTAGTTTCTCCTGTCCCTCTTGCACCCCTACTAGGCCCACAGCAGGTCAGTGACGCCCCCAGTCCCTCTCATCCCCAGCAGGCCAAAGACTGCCCCCTAGACCCACAGTGGGTCAGTGACGCCCCCAGTCCACTAGTTTCTCCCATCCCTCTTGCACTCCTACTAGGTCCCCAGCAGGCGAGAGACTTCCCCCATTGTGACTCTTCTGTTCCATTGGCTCACAGCCAGGCTCACAGCTGAAAAGTCCTAGCGCTAGGCACCTGCTGCTTGCTCAGGGCAAGCGCGCCCCTCCAATGACAGAGGTGATGACTCTTCACTTGGAGTTGGGCTACTCTTTGGAGTTCTGAGCCCCCTAGGGACGCCTGGGTGTGCTGCAGCAGCTCCACGACAGAGTCACAATGGGAGCGTCCCCCTCCATCCCTGCTGATTCCCCGCTCAGCTGCCTCCTAAGCAATTTCAAAACTCTTCATCTACATCCAGATCTAAAGGCCTCCAAGTTAATTCGGCTCTGCAGCCAGATTTGGCCCCAATACCCTTTAGACAATAAAATAATTTGGCCTCAATATGGATCCTTAGACACTAAAGTCCTTCAGGATATTCACAACTTCTGAGTGTTCAGTCAAATGGAAGGAAATTCCCTATGTTCAAGCTTTTTTCTATCTTCAAAACAAGCCTTCTCTATGTAACTCTGTCCACCCCAAGCATATCCTTTCAAACCCTCTGAAGACTCCCTCTTCCTCCCTAGACCCAGCTCCCTCTTCCTCCCTAGACCCAGCTCCCTCTTCCTCCCTAGACCCAGATCCTGCAGATGGGCCCCCCCCAATTGCTCAACAGGCCAAGGATCAGTAGCTTCAAGTGCGCCGCCTGTCTCCACGCCTCCGACCCTCCCTTCTTCTCCCTCCACAGCTTCCATATCACCTCCCCCGCTTTCTCCCTACCCCAACCCATGTTCAGTCCCCTTGCCTCTCAGTCCGCCTGCCACTCGCAGTCACACTAAAGCTCACTTTTTAGCACCACTGAGGGAAGTAGCAGGAGCTGAAGGTGTCATTAGAGTACACGTTCCCTTTTCCCTTTCTGACCTCTCGCAAATGCTGAAGCGCCTCGGCTCATACACTTCTAACCCTACAATCTATACCAAAGAATTCCAGTACCTCACCCAGTCCTACAATCTCACCTTCCATGACCTCCATGTCATCATGTCTAGTACCCTCTTGCCCGAAGAGCACAGGCAAGTCTGGGACCAGGCTAGAGCCCATGCAGATAACATGCACCTCAGCAACCCCACTCACCCCACGGGACCAGAAGCAGTGCCAGATAGAGACCCAGGATGGGACTATAACTACCCCCGAGATATCATTCGCCGAGAGCAGTTTACTACCTGTCTTGTAGCAGGCCTTGGAAAAGCAGCCAATAAAGCCATTAATTATGAAAAATTACAAAATGTCCTTCAAGATAAGGACAAAAACCCTTCAGCCTTCCTAGACAGGCTCACACAGGCCCTCTTAACAGTATACCAATCTAGATCCAGAAACTCCTGATGGGAGGCAACTCCTAATGACTTATTTCTTTCCTCAAAGTTTTCCTGACATAAGAGCAAAACTAAAAAAGCTCAAGCAGGGGCCCCTTATGCCACAGTCCGAAGTTTTAGCCGTAGCCTTCAAGGTGTACAATGGGAGAGACGAGAAAGCCTTAAAACATAAATACCAGCTGAAACACCAAATGATGGCTAAGGCCTTTCCTCCCGTGACGGTCAACTCCCGTGGGCCTGAGAAGACAGCCTCACCACCAAACCATGCTAAAGTGCAGCCAAGCAGGCCATTGGGCAGGAGCTTGCCCCAACCCGAGAAAGCCCCCTGGGCCCTGTCCCAAGTGCCACCTCCCTGGACATTGGGCAGGTGAGTGTCCTAGTGCTCAGAGAATCACACGGCCAGGTGACTCTGCTCCATCCCCAGCCGCGATCTTCAACCTAGCTGACGAGGATTAGCAGGGCCCAGTGCTCTCTGGAATCACCACCAAAGAGCTCCGGGTGACAGTCACGGTGGCAGGACTCCCACTCTCCTTCCTCATCGACACCAGAGCTACTTACTCTGTTCTGTGTTCGTATAAGGGACCCATCTCCCGTTCTTGCATATCTCTCATTGGAGTTTGCAGCACCCCTTACCAGCCCTTTTCAACCGCCCCCCTCACTTGCACTATAACTCAAACCACTTTCACACACTCATTTCTCATTATCCCACACTGCCCTACCCCCCTCATTGGCAGAGACATTTTACACAAACTAGGGGCTTCTATTTCCTTTTGCCCCTCACACCACCTCAACTCAGACTCACCAGCGGTCCATCTTCTTCTCTGTCTTCAGAGCGCCCCCGCCCCCATTCCAGCTCCACCCTTACTGCCAAACCTTGTAAATCCCTCAGTCTGGGACATGAACAACCCATCTCTAGCAAAGTGCAGCCCAGTCCAGATTAGTCTTAAAAACCCAGGCTCCTTCCCATCACAACCCCAATACCCGCTAACCTTGCGCAGCCAACTCGGCCTCCAGCCAATTAACCAAAATCTGTTTTAAAAAAAAAGGCTTCTTGAGGGGAAGATGGTGGCATGAGCAGGGCAGCAGAAATCTCCTCCCAACACTACATTTATCTACGAAAACACAGCAAATACATCTACACCTAAAAGAGAGACCAGAATACACAGTCAATTAATATTTGATAATGGAGCATTGGATATACAATGGGGAGATGACAGCCTCTTCAGCAGCTGGTGTTGGAAAAACTGGACAGCTACATGTAAGAGAATGAAACTGGACTACTGTCTAGCCCCATACACAAAGGTAAACTCAAGGTGGATCAAAGAACTGAATGTAAGTCATGAAACCATAAAACTCTTAGAAAAAAACATAGGCAAAAATCTCTTGGACATAAACATGAGCAACTTCTTCATGAACATATCTCCCCGGGCAAGGGAAACAAAAGCAAAAATGAACAAGTGGGACTATATCAAGATGAAAAGCTTCTGTACAGCAAAGGACACTATCAGTAGAACAAAAAGACATCCTACAGTATGGGAGAATATATTCATAAAAAACGTATCTGATAAAGGGTTGACATCCAAAATATATAAAGAACTCATGCACCTTAACAAACAAAAAGCAAATCATCCAATTAAGAAATGGGCAGAGGACATGAATAGACACTTCTCTAAAGAAGAAATTCAGATGGCCAACACACACATGAAAAGATGCTCCACATCGCTAATCATCAGAGAAATGCAGATTAAAACCACAATGAGATATCACCTCACACCAGTGAGGATGGCCAACATCCAAAACACAAACAACAACAAATGTTGGCGAGGATGTGGAGAAAAGGGAACCCTCCTACACTGATGGTGGGACTGCAAATTAGTTCAACCATTGTGGAAAGCAGTATGGAGATTCCTCAAAAAACTCAAAATAGAAATACCATTTGACCCAGGAATTCCACTCCTAGGAATTTACCCTAAGAATGCAGCAGCCCAATTTGAAAAGGACAGAGGCACCCCTATGTTTACTGTAGCACTATTTACAATAGCCAAGAAATGGAAGCAACCTAAGTGTCCGTCAGTAGATGAATGGCTAAAGAAGGTGTGGTACATATACACAATGGAATATTATTCAGCCAAAAAAGAAAACAAATCCTACCATTTGCAACAACATGGATGGAGCTAGAGGGTATTATGCTCAGTGAAATAAGCCAAGCCGAAAAAGACAAGTATCAAATGATTTCACCCATATGTGGAGTATAAGAACAAAGAAAAAATACTGAAGGAACAAAACAGCAGCAGACTCACAGAACCCAAGAACGGACTAATAGTTACCAAAGGGAAAGGGACTGGGGAAAATGGGCGGGAAGGGAGGGATAAGAGGGAAAAAGGGGCATTAAGATTAGCAGATGTAATGTTGGGGGGGCACGGGGAGGGCAGTACAACTCAGAGAAGACAAGTAGTGATTCTATAGCATCTCACTACGCTGATGGACAGTGACTGTAATGGGGTTGGTGGGGGGGACCTGATGAAGGGGTAGTTTAATAACCATAATATTGCACATGTAATTGTAGATTAATGATAATAAAATAAATTATATTAATTAAAAAAAAAGGCTTCTTGAAGCCAACCCACTCCCTGTTCAACACTCCAATACTTGCAGTGAAAAAGCCTAAGGGCACTTTCAGGCTAATCCAAGATCTCCAAATCATAAATGAAGCAGTCATCCCCATCCATCCAGTAGTACCCAACCTTTGTACTGTCCTCTCCTCCATCCCAAGCTCCACCACCTATTTTTCAGTAATAGACTTAAAGGATCCCTTCTTTACCATACCTCTCCACCCTAACTCCCCAAATCTTTTTGCTTTTATATAGACAGACCATAAATCCCGGTTCTCCACTCAACTGACTTGGACTGTCCTTCCCCAGAGATTTAGGAACAGCCCCCATATATTTCGACAAGCCCTTGTGCGAGACCTTCAGAACCTTTCGCTCCCCCACTCCACTCTGCTACAGTATGTAGATGATCTGCTTCTTTGCAGTCCTTCCTTAACCATCTCCCGACAGGACACCATCACCCTCCTAAATCACCTCTCTGAGTGTGGCTATCGAGTTTCCTCAGAGAAAGTACAATGTCCACCTCACAAGTTTCTTATCTTGGCGTCCTATTGACTCCAGGATAAAAAGCCATCACATTATGCAAGAAAAAGTGCTGCAAGACAATCCAGTCCCCTCTACCAAAGAAGAGATTCTTTCCTTTCTGGGCTTAGCCAACTTTCTTCGCAGCTGGGTCCCCAACTTCTCCCTACTCGCCGCCCACCTGTACGCAGCAGCCAAGGGCCCCATCTGCGAGCCTCTCAGCCGCCCCTTGTCCTCCCTGAGGCAAGCTCTGCTACAAGCACCTGCTTTACACCTACCTAATCTTGCTAAACCCTTTCTTTTATATGTTAATGAAACTCATGGATTTGCTCTTGGAGCCCTAGGCCAAGCCACTCCAACCTCCCCAGCTCCTATAGCTTATCTGTCAAAACAACTAGACAACACAACCCGAGGGTGGGCCCCATGCCTCCGCGCCTTGGCAGCTGCAGCTATTCTTCACCAAGAGGCAGGAAAGCTCACCTCTGGCACAGCCACCGCCGTTCTTTCACCCCACCGCCTGTCAGAACTCTTAATATACAGAAGTCTGAAAACCCTTCCCCTAGCCGAATCCTAGCCCTGCAAGTCACCTTCCTAGAAGATCCCTCCATTTCCTTTGCTACATGCACCCCTAGCCACATTGCCTCCCTACTCCCTTCCCGGCCGACCCCTCAACGTCCAGCCCCCTGGGCACACACAAGTCCCTATCAGTTCAGAGCCTTCATCAGCCCTGTTAGCCTGGGGCCATCTAAACCTTAAGCCAGTTATATAAACTGCTCGCCCTTAGACTGAAATACTTTTAGTCAAATAAGCTAAAACGAAAGAGGGCAATTGGATATCAGTATCTCAAATCTTTGTATCAGTTTATCTATCTGAATATATGTTCTGTTATGAAAGTGTTGCTAACTAATCATTATGTCTCAGTCTGTATGTTTGTTTGTCTAAGTGTGTAAATGAAAAATGTTTTTCTACCTCCAGATAGTATTAATGCAAATTAATTTAAAAACAAGCGCTTGTGAAAATTGAGCATTCTAAAACTTCCAGAAAATTCTAATAAAAATATTAAGCATTAATGCTAATTTAAATTTAACTGAAACGGACATGTGCTTATAATTATCACCTGCCTAAGTTTACTTAAAATTGTTTAAGTTGATGTTATCTGTTAAATCTTTCAAGAAGATGCTTAAAGAAATGCTTGACTTTGATGTTTTGTAAAAGTTTTATAAGTAATCTAGCATAATTGCTAAAGAATGTGTAAACAAGTGTAACGAATGAATATCTTAATAATAATAATAGTATATTAATGTATAACAGTGTATATATCTGCAAACAGCCTAAGAATTTTGTGGTAACCAAAATTCTTAGAGTTTTGCTAAGTTATATGAAGATGTTTTAGAGTTTTACTAAGTTATATGAAGATGTTTTGTGCCCAGTAAAAAATTGTGCTATAAGGCACATTTTCAGAAATGAAAAATATATTCATAAATGTATCAGTCTAAGGAATGCTGGTGTTACAGTTTACCATAGCCTATTTTCAGTGTTCTAGAAAGTTAAAGTTCCTAATGGTTTTAAGTTCTAATTAAAACTACTTAAAGTAATAAAACTGCTTGCTAGAAAAGATGTGTGTTTTAACAAGAGAAGGTGTAAGGAATAGAGATTCATTTTATTTCAGGTAGAAGAAGGTAACTGTTCTAAAGTACAGCTGTTTATTTAAAGAGGGAGAACAGTGAATGTAAAAAGAAAGTAGAAAGTTTCTGGGAAGATTGACATGGTCGTGCTATGTGAAAGCAAATGAGTCTCGATATCAAGTACACAGCAAAATAAGAATATTGTTTTCAGTTAAAGACAAAGTTTTCTTAAACTGATTAGTCTGTTTTTAATGTTAAAAAATTACAAAGAGTTTTCTAATTGTTTTATCAAAGAGGTTTCTCATGCTTAAAGTCTCAATGAGTTCTCTGAGTGTTTGGGAAAATGAAGTCTTCGTATTGGGAGGACTGTAAGCCAAGTGTTAACAACTGAGTGACCTGTATTTGCATTTAAGCCTTTTTATTGCCATTCTAGTTAAATACCTATAATCCTATTTAAACAAGTGCCAAAGAAACTTTCTTCTGACAACTTGCCAGAATCAAATTCAAAAGGGTACTTTTACCCCTAGTTAATTCTGATATTTTCCAGAGGGCCCCTGGAAAATGTCAGAGGAATTTTTTCTTCATTAGAGAAAGTATGTGGCTAATTCGGCTTATTTATCTGATATATAAATAGCTTAATTACCTGGAAAATACTGTCAAACAGAATGATGCTAAACTTTGTTGCTGGATGTTTTGTGTTGCAAAAATATCCAAATTTCCTTATGTCAACTGTCTTATAATAAGCTCTCATCAGATCTTTAGCCACTCTCATTTACAAGTCTTTTGTCATTTATAGTCACTGTTTTATTACTCCTACACTAGTAAAGATCTAGATTTCAGCAGAACAGGTATTACATAGAATTAAGTAAACTGAGGAAGATGATTTTGTGGCTTTTTGTTTCAAATGTTACTGATAAAGTGTTTTAAGCTTTTTCTCTTAAGCTGACAACAGTTTAGTAAATGACAATACCTTTATAAGCAGAATTGAAACATTTATCTTTCTCTCTACCTGATCCCTCCAGAATTTAACACCTCTCAGTGGTTACTTTTATATTTCATAGCAGTATATTTATTTGCATAAGTTCAATAAGAATCTGCTTTCCTTGTAAGAGGACCAATTAAAAACACTGGTTATATTACCAAGGCTTTGACTGGAATGTTATACCTGAGAGACACGTACATAAAACTCATATGAACAGACAGCTTTAAGGAACTGAAGTTGACTTTATAAAGCCAACAGAGCCCCTTGGAGGAACTGGCCTGTTACCTTGCTTACAGGATTCCCAGCAGCCTTACCAGGTGAGTAAAGAAGGTCACTTCCTGGCAGGTTCAGGAACCTCAGAATGTCTTGGGGACCTCAAGAAGAGAGGAATTCACCCAAATCTACAGGTACTGCAGGCAAAACCTGATGGCAAGTCTGGCTTGGCTTTCGCCTTGAGAGGCCTTTAAAAGTCCAACCTGAAGTTCCTTATAAAAAGTTCCAGCAAAGCACATTTAAAGGAGCCTATGTAATCAATTGCTCTTCTTGCTGCACTTATGCAAATAATAAAGCCAAGTGTTAATTATTTTCTTAATCTGGTTACTTCTAATAAAAATGAGGGTGATTTTAGAGAAAAGTATTGTTTCAATAATGCAGCCTTATTTATACTAAGTCCTAATACTAGTCATTAGTACATAGACTAGGTCCAGAATTCTAGTTTCCCCAAGATATCTGGCTATGATTCTCAATTAGAAATTTACTATTTCTAGTCCTCATATTCAGCCATGCATTCTTTAATCTCCTTGTCAAGTCTGTTCTTCCGGAATAGAAAATCCAACTCTGGATGTTGCTGCTTAACCTAGTGACATGATTTGTTCTGTCTCACCTAGAGGCCATGAAGCTGCAAATAATGATAGCCATAGAGCCCAAGATAAAAACTCCCATCTTCCGACGCCCTCCTGACCAACCATTGATGGAGACCTAACTGCACCCCTTACTACGCCCCCTCTCAGCATGAAGCAGCCAGAGCAGTCATCGCCGCCTTTCCCTAGCAGCAGCTAGAGTCTCTATCTGTAGAAGGGGAATGAGACAGGGACCATGGGCTTAGATCAACTCTGAGAGACATCCTACTTCCTCTCCTCATGCCTCTCATCATTTTCTGCCTTCTCCTACTCTTCGCTCCCTGCCTAATTAATTTTCTAAAAAACCTCATTCAAACTCAAATTTCAAAAATCACTAACCAAACAATCAGTTAATCATGCAGGAGTACCACCGCCTTCCAATGGAAGAAAGATCCTGCCAGCAGACAACACAGTGCTGACAGAAGCCCGAGTCCTGGAACACGCCATCGCCACTTCAGACCAAGGGCTCATCTGAGGACCACCCCCATCAATACAAAAATGAACCTCTTCGCCCCTAATCAGCAGGAAGCAGTTACTGAAGACTGACTTTCACCCACTCCCCAAGTCCTCTGCAATTTATAAAACAAAAAAGGGAGGAATGTAAGAATTTATCCTCCATTTACCCCATGGTCCCAAGCACATGGGCCACTGAAAATCTTATCTGGACTTGCCTCACCTTTTCACCCCTCCTCTTAAGACCCAACCACCAATGTCCCCATAGTAAAACACACCCTACTCCTTAAAAGCGTGCTTCCTCACCCACAAGCTTTCTCTCTCTCTCTCTCTCTCTCTCTCTCTCTCTCTCTCTCTCTCTCTCTCTCTCTCTCTCTCTCTCTCTCTCTCTCTCTCTTTCAAGACAGCCATTCTGTCTGTCTTACAGGGAATAAAACCATGCTGACGGAGTTCTCATGTCCTTCCTTGAGAGCGAGTGAGTTGGGTAGCTAAAGAACCCTTTCATAAACAATATAGGAAAAGATCTAACAAAAGATGTGAAAGAACTTTATGAAAACAGTATGAAACATTGTTGAGAGATGGTAAAGCAAACCAAAATGAATGGAGTTATATTTCATGTCCAAAATAAAGTATGAGAGTAAACAAAATTACAAAACACTCCTGAGAGAGAGGAATAAGGTAGGGGATTTGCTCTACTAAATATCAGCACTTAATGTAAATGTATGACAATTAAGACAATGGTATTTGCATAGAAAAAATCATCAAATGGAACAAAATATCAAGCCCAGGAACATACCCACAGGCTTATGGAAACTTGAGTTACTGCAGAGCTGGTTTTATAAATCAATAGGAAAAGGATGGACTTTTCAATAAATGGGGTGGGGTCAAGAGATTATCCATATGAAAATTGAATATTATTTTTCATCAGACAAAAATGACTAGGTAAATTAAAAAATGTGAAAGGCAAAACCATAAATTCACAAAAAACAAAAAAGACTCCTTTTATAATCTCAGAGGAAGTAGAGTTCTTTAAGATAGACAAAATATCATAAATTTAGTAAGTAAATATTGATACATTTGATTAAACTGAAATTAAGAACTTCTGTTTATCACAAGATAACAAGAGAAAGTAAACAATATAAAGAGCTCCTACAACCCCCTCTCCAAAAGACAAATAACCAAGTAGAAAAATGGACCCAAAACATGAACAGGCCATTCACAGGCGAGGACAAACTGATCAAGTGCATTAGCAATCAGAGAAATGAAATGAAAGCAATGAGATGCTACTTCACAGCCACCTATTGCCAAAATGTTGAATACCCAATAATGTTCAAATGTTGGGCAGTATGTGGAGGAAACAGAGCCTTTATCCACTACTTGCTGGAATGTAATTTAGGTACAGTAAACCTGAAAAGCAATTTGGTATTATCATTGAAGGTGTGTATTCTCATCGGGCAGGCCGGTCCTCGGTATATGCCCTAGATAAACTTTTGTACATGTTCATCAGGGGAATATAAAACCAAAAAACTAACAGCAACCTAAATTTACAGACAGTCATCAAATGGATGCATCAGCAGTGGTCTACTCATACAATGAGCTGTGGTAGAACAGTGAAAATGAACGAGCTACAGGTACACACACACACAGACACACACACACACACACACACACACACACCATACTTGGATTGATCCCATTTACCGGTAGTGCAAAAAGCATGACAAACTATAGAACAGACTGTTTAGGAATGACACACCCATGGAAAACTATAAGGAAAGGCAAAGGAATGATAAATACAAAATTCATGTGAGTGATTACCTGAAGAGTGGGAGGGGGAAGATTCAAGGAGCTTCCAAATTGAAGGTGAGATTTAATTCCTTAAACTGGGTGTTAGATGCATAGGTGTTCGTTGTACTGCTATTTTGTATACCTTAGGCACATTATAGTTTAGTTTATTATTTGGAGATTTAATAATACATAAAATATTTTTAAAAACCTGATTGCAGATTACTACCCTCAGTATAAAACTCTTTAACATATTCACACAGACAACCACATCCATCTGTGAGTATGTGGGCGCCCAGCAGGTCTGGAAGGCTGTCCACAGGTTGAAAAGGGTACCTGCTTCTAAGCAGAGACACTGTCCTTGGGGTTAGGGGTCACGACAAATATCGGCATAGTTTTGTTTTCGATTTGGGGAGGGAGGAAGGAAGCATGACCAAAGAAATCCAGGTCCCTCAGCGCTCACACGACAGGGCTAGTGAGAGAGGACAAGGCAGGAGCTGCCGCCCCGCTGCTGGGCGGGCTGGAGCCTGCGGAGCTGCCCCAGAGCAGCTCTGAGCTGCGACTCCCTGTGGAGGAAGTTTCCTCTTGGAGCAACTGACCTTTTCTCTGCTTCTGGGCCAGATGGCTGGAAGCAGGATATGAGTGACTTAGAGGCTAGGGGAGTCAGCTGGTCCCAAGAAAGGAAAAAAACCTGTGCCTACTTCTCAGTGGAACCACCTTTTTTGTGCTTTCAAGGTGTTTCTTCGAAAAGTATGCTAATTACCTGGTATGACTAAAAAAGGGAGGGGGACTTCAACCTCTATTATTCATTATTCATAATGGAATTTTTTTAACAGAGTCCTGAATCCTTAAAAAATGAATCCTACTTTTCTAAGAGGTGAGGTTAGCTTTTTATCTAATAATTTCCTGTGACAAGACAGCCCTTCTTTCTAAGTACTAGGTTCTGTCTCTTCCTGATTCCTCTCCTTGGCTGGTAAATGTTTTCCCTCAAGACAGCAACCAAATTCACAAATGAAATGATTTTTAGAGGTACTTAAAAATGCAGTAAAGCAGGCCAGTCATTCATTGTTTCTCTCCAAGTACAGTTTTGGTTTCAAGGCAAGAGAGACATTAATAAAGGCTGAAAGCTAATCTGTAACCCAAACACTTTAATAAATAAGGAGAACAGCTTTAAAAGAGCAGAGAAAATGCACTGACCTTTTTCAAGTCTACTTGTAAATGCAATATTGTTTATGACACGCAGATTTGTAACCACCATGACATGTTTCTAACCTTGAAGATGGTCTCGCCTAGGAGCCCTGTTCCATTTGGCTGACTTGAAGACAGTGAATGGGAAGGCCGGCAAGGAGTCATCTTTGTCTCATTGTTTGGAACATCTGTTATGAAATTATGACAATGAATACATTACTGCATAGCGTCTGTTTTTAATTTTTTGTAAGCCATGAATTATGTGTGCTTTATATATGAAATAATATATATAGTAGGCATTTTAAGAATGAAATGGCAAGAAAGAAGGGGGAAAAGGGAGCAGAAAGGGATGGAAAAAGGACGGAAATTAAAGAGGAAAGAAGAGATTCAGTCTATAATTAAAACTGAAGCCTAGATTTTAAAATTGTAAATGAGTTTTGCTTACTGATGCTTTACTGTTAACACTCAGAAACCTTTGTTTCTTCCCATTGTGCTGCAACTTGGGTTTCCTATTAGAGTCAAAATAGAACAATTAAAGTATGAAAATCTGTCACCCTTATTCACCACTGCACCTTGCTTGTGCTCTTCCCTGATTTATTCATTCACCTACTAAATATTTATTGAGCACCTACCGTGTACCAAGGTCCTAGGTGTAGAGTGTATAATTAGTATCTAGAATATTTCCCTCCTTCCCTTTCCACCTCTTTTCCATCCTCATAACATTTTTCTAAGGCCTTGTCGAATGCCATTCCTTAGCTTTCCTGACCCAAGTTCCAACCTCCACCCCCATCTACTAGCCCACCCATGTATGACCTCTCTCACCCATGACACCCTCTAGCTTGGCTGTGGTGCTCACATCACAACCCATGTGACACCAAGCCCAAAATGATTCACAGCAAATCCCAATTCACTGAAAATGCCCCCTCACTACTGTTGCCTGGTAAACCTTTCAGGGCCATCAACACAGGGAGTTCTGTGGCATGGCACAAATGAGGGATATATGTTCCATTCTAACCCCAAGTTAGAAGCAGGTGTTCCTCTAGGGCTTAAAGACATCCACCCAAAGGCCACAGCAGGCAAAGGACACAGCGATTAGGATGGTTCACTGCTCATCCACGGACGGAACAGACAAGTAGCCCCATGGATCTCAGCACATGCCCAGTGTGGAGAGACCATGGCAGCATTCGTCATGCAGCCATTTCTGGGTTAGAAAGCAGAGGTTGAAACCATCTTTGGTCAACCCTGAGTGCCCTAAAGTAAGATGCAGACATCCCCATCTGCACATCCCAGAAGAGGTTGCAAGCAGACAATTAGCATGCTGGAGAAGGGCTTCCACATTTTAGTGACAGAGGCCTGGAGATGGACCCAGCAAATCTTTTATGACTTACCATGACATAAAGTTGACAGAATATAGTTTTATTTATTCTAAACAACTCCTTTTTCTATTTGCCCAAAGTCCCAAGTTTAAAGAAAATTTCAGGGTATCAGACACCTGAACAGGGTGGACCCTTTGACCGTAAGAATCAAACCTCTGATAGCCAGGGTGATGGTATTAGGTGAGCAGCCTCCCTTACATAATTTTCTCTTAACGAACCAGGATTCCACATCTGAGTGTGCTGTGGTAGCTTTTAAGGGGACTTGGGGCATGTGGCTTTGTGTTATAGTTACTTGTGTATTTTGTATATTTTCCCACAATCATGCCAAATCCCATGTGGGCAGGATTACCTGTTTTCTGTCTCCTGTGGTGCTCAGTATATACTCATGGTGATGAGGGTGATGATAAAAATGAATACATGTAGTACTATTTACCAGGTATTGTTCTAGATGTTTTATATTTATTAGCTCATTTAATTCTCATGACAACATTTTGAGGTGAGTGTGATGATTTTTGCCATTTTACAGATACAGAAACAAGCACGGAGAGGTTAAATATAGTACCCAGCTCCCGGTAATGCTTTGCAAACAATTTGCTAGATTAAATTGAATGTTCCCCCCTTTTTTTTTGGAAATTGGCTTAGTGATATGAATCTTAATCTTATTTTGATATACATAAAATCTTTCCTATTTCGATTTTTTACTTGTTTCAGAAAGAAAGGTATTTTCCACAATAAGTATCTGAAGGCTGGCACATCATAGTTTCAAAAAATCTGAAATAGAACTCTCGTGCTACATACTTGACTATTTCTAATGTTTTACCATCTGTCTGATGATTTTGGTTTATCATAATTAATAATGAATGAAATTTCACTTTGGCTTTTCCATCTTCTAAACCTATTCCAGCTTGTGTTAGATTGGTAATTGTATTTTAACAAAAATCATTAGTTTTTTCTTTGTAACCTTTCTTTTCTTTTTCCCAAGGGCTGAGATTGTTAAGTCACTATTGTTAAAAATTATCTGTTTCTGTCGCTTCCCAGTGTAACCTCTGAGATAGTACCTGTGAAGGATAAAGTCTGTTTGGATGCCTCAGCAAATTTGGGCGTGCCAAATAGTGGCTATTGTAGATTGATCTGTCTTTTGTGAGACAAATATGCAGTGTACTACTAACTGATATGTACTTCTGAGAAAATGCTAAGTCAAGCAGGTGTTTGGTGTGTGTGTGCATGTCTCTGTCACTGTGGTTTCTCTGATGTATAAAATTCCTACAGGACAATGCAATTAGCCAAATGCTTTTAGCCAGTTTTCATAAAGTTCTGTGATTTTTTTTTGAGCTACAATTACCTAAAGCTCCTAAAATAAAAAAGCTTTTTGTTCCCACAGTCCCTTGAATAAAACAGAAAAATAGCAAACCAGCAGCCTTTGTATGCAGCTCAGTTATGATCCAATAGTTCAAAATGTCCTGATTTCAAACTGGCCTGAGGAAAGTCTGGCTAAAATCAAGACTTGGGGGAGACAAGTGACATGACACTAAACAAATTCTGAAGCTCACTGTTTATCTTTTTTTCCATTTTGGAAACCATATGTGTATTTCTTTATAGACTGTCTAGAATCAAGTTGATGCTTTTTTTGCCCTAAAGGATATTCTGTGACATGTTGCGGGCTGGTACTGACTGGCCTAGAGAGCAAAGGGCTCAGTGACAGGAGCAAGGGCTCTGCAGAGCCAGTGTCATGGGGCTTATTAACCCAGGGTTCTTCATCATGGCTGGAGGTGAGATTTGAACTTCATGATAGAAAACTTTCTACAGTCCCAGGTGTTGAGAAAAATAAATCGAACTCCATATTTAGGAATTAAAATACAAAGCAATTTCTTAACAAAAAGAAAATTTTAAACATAATCTCTTGTGCTTGCTACGGCAGCACATATACTAAAATTGGAACGATACAGACAAGATTAGCATGGCCCCTGCGCAAGGATGACATGCAAATTCTTGAAGTGTTCCATGTTTTTGAATTTGAAGGAGGGATTAAACAATTTTCAGAGAAGCAAGAGCTAAGAGAATTTACCTCCCACAAACCACCTCTACAGTCATTTTGGAGGGACTCGAACAGATGGAAGTATTCCTAAGGCTAAATAGATGTCCCCCAAGGGATAGACAAAGAGTACAGAATATGATTCATAACATACAAAGAATAGAATAGGAAGAAAAAGGAGGAAAAAAATAAGAATCGTAGGTTGTGTTTATTTATTTATTTTTTTAATTTTTATAATTTATTTTATCATTAATCTACAATTACATGTGCAATATTACGGTTATTAAACTACCCCTTCATCAGATCCCCCCACCAACCCCATTACAGTCACCGTCCATCAGCGTAGTGAGATGCTATAGAATCACTACTTGTCTTCTCTGAGTTGTACTGCCCTCCCCGTGCCCCCCCAACATTATATCTGCTAATCGTAATGCCCCATTTTCCCTTTTATCCCTCCCTTCCCACCCATTTTCCCCAGTCCTTTTCCCTTAGGTAACTATTAGTCCGTTCTTGGGTTCTGTGAGTCTGCTGCTGTTTTGTTCCTTCAGTATTTTTTCTTTGTTCTTATACTCCACATATGAGTGAAATCATTTGATACTTGTCTTTTTCGGCTTGGCTTATTTCACTGAGCATAATACCCTCTAGCTCCATCCATGTTGTTGCAAAGGGTAGGATTTGTTTTCTTCTTATGGCTGAATAATATTCCATTGTGTATATGTACCACACCTTCTTTAGCCATTCATCTACTGATGGACACTTAGGTTGCTTCCATTTCTTGGCTATTGTAAATAGTGCTGCAGTAAACATAGGAGTGCATCTGTCCTTTTCAAATTGGGCTCCTGCATTCTTAGGGTAAATTCCTAGGAGTGGAATTCCTGGGTCAAATGGTATTTCTATTTTGAGTTTTTTGAGGAACCTCCATACTGCTTTCCACAATGGTTGAACTAATTTGCAGTCCCACCAGCAGTGTAGGAGGGTTCCCTTTTCTCCACATCCTCGCCAACATTTGTTGTTGTTTGTGTTTTGGATGTTGGCCATCCTCACTGGTGTGAGGTGATATCTCATTGTGGTTTTAATCTGCATTTCTCTGATGATTAGCGATGTGGAGCATCTTTTCATTTGCCTCTTGGCCATCTGAATTTCTTCTTTGGAGAAGTGTCTATTCATGTCCTCTGCCCATTTCTTAATTGGATTATTTGATTTCTGGTTGTTAAGGTGCATGAGTTCTTTATATATTTTGGATGTCAACCCTTTATCAGATACGTTTTTTATGAATATATTCTCCCATACTGTAGGATTTCTTTTTGTTCTACTGATGGTGTCCTTTGCTGTACAGAAGCTTTGCAGCTTGATATAGTCCCACTTGTTCATTTTTACTTTTGTTTCGCTTGCCCGGGGAGATATGTTCATGAAGAAGTTGCTCATGTTTATGTCCAAGAGATTTTGCCTATGTTTTTTTCTAAGAGTTTTATGGTTTCATGACTTACATTCAGTTCTTTGATCCACCTTGAGTTTACCTTTGTGTATGGGGCTAGACAGTAGTCCAGTTTCATTCTCTTACATGTAGCTGTCCAGTTTTTCCAACACCAGCTGCTGAAGAGGCTGTCATCTCCCCACTGTATATCCAAGGCACTTTTATCAAATATTAATTGACTGTATATGTTTGGGTTAATGTTTGGATTTTCTATTCTGTTCCACTGGTCTGTGGGTCTGTTTTTGTGCCAATACCAAATTGTCTTGATTACTGTGGCTTTGTAGTAGAGCTTGAAGTCAGGGAGTGTAATTCCCCCTGTTTTATTCCTCCTTCTCAGGATTGCTTTGGCTATTCGGGGTCTTTTGTGCTTCCATATGAATTTTAGAATCATTTGTTCCAGTTCATTGAGGAAAGCTGATGGTAGTTTGATAGGGATTGCATTGAATCTGTAAATTGCTTTAGGTAGTACAGCCATTTTGACAATATTTATTCTTCCTAGCCAAGAGCATGGGATGCCTTTCCATTTGTTAGTGTCCTCTTTAATTTCTCTTAGGAGTGTCTTGTAGTTTTCAGAGTACACGTCTTTCACTTCCTTCGTTAGGTTTATTCCTAGGTATTTTATTCTTTTTGATGCAATTGTGAATGGAATTGTTTTTCTGATTTCTCTTTCTGTTAGTTCATCATTAGTGTATAGGAAAGCAACAGATTTCTGTGTGTTAATTTTGTATCCTGCAACTTTGCTGAATTCAGATATTAGTTCTAGTAGTTTTGGAATGGAATCTTTAGGGTTTTTTATGTACAGTATCATGTCATCTGCAAATAGTGACAATTTGACTTCTTCTTTACCAATCTGGATGCCTTGTATGTCTTTGTTTTGTCTGATTGCTGTGGCTAGGACCTCCAGTACTATGTTGAATAACAGTGGAGAGAGTGGGCATCCCTGTCTTGTTCCCGATCTTAGATGAAAAGATTTCAGCTTCTCGCCATTAAGTATGATGTTAGCTGTGGGTTTGTCATATATAGCCTTAATGATGTTGAGGTACTTGCCGTCTATACCCATTTTGTTGAGAGTTTTAATCGTGAATGGATGCTGAATTTTGTCAAATGCTTTTTCAGCATCTATGGAGATGATCATGTGGTTTTTGTTCTTCTTTTTTGTTGATGTGGTGGATGATGTTGATGGATTTTCGAATGTTGTAACATCCTTGCATCCCTGGGATGAATCCCACTTGATCATGGTGTATGATCCTCTTGATGTGTTTTTGAATTCGGTTTGCTAATATTTTGTTAAGTATTTTTGCATCTACGTTCATCAGGGATATTGGTCTGTAATTTTCTTCTTTGCTGAGGTCTTTGCCAGGTTTTGGTATTAGAGTGATGCTGGCTTCATAGAATGAGTTTGGAAGTATTCCCTCCTCTTCTATTTTTTGGAAAACTTTAAGGAGAATCGGCGTTATTTCTTCTCTATATGTCTGGTAGAAATCAGAGGTGAATCCATCTGGTCCAGGGGTTTTGTTCATGGGTAGTTTTTTGATTACCAATTCGATTTCGTCGCTGGTGATTGGTCTGTTTAGTTTTTCTGTTTCTTGCTTGGTCAGTCTTGCAAGGTTGTATTTTTCTAAGAAGTTGTCCATTTCTTCTAGGTTTTCCAGCTTGCTAGCATATAGATTCTCATAATAATCTCTTATGATTCTTTGTATTTCTGTGGGGTCCGTCGTGATTTTTCCTTTCTCATTTCTGATTGTGTTTATGTGTGTAGATTCTCTTTTTCTCTTAATGAGTCTGGCTAGGGGTTTATCTATTTTGTTTATTTTTTCAAAGAACCAGCTCTTGGTTTTATTGATTTTTTCTATTGTTTTATTCTTCTCAATTTTATTTATTTCTTCTCTAATCTTTATTATGTCCCTCCTTCTGGTGACTTTGGGCCTCATTTGTTCTTCTTTTTCCAATTTTCATCAGACTTCTCAACAGAAACATTACAGGCCAGAAGAGAATGGCATCATATATTTAACGTTATGAAACAGAAGGGCCTCGAACCAAGAATATTATATCCAGCACGATTATCATTTAAATATGATGGAGGGATTAAACAATTTCCAGACAAACGAAAGTTGAGAGAGTTTGCCTTTCATAAACCACCACTACAGGATATCTTAAATGGACTGCTCTAGAGGGAAGCAACCCTAAGGCTAAAAAGATGTCACCAGAGAAAATAAAATCATAGCAAAGAAAGCAGACCATCCAAATACTAACTAAAGGCAAAGAATAAAACACCTAGTATAGAAAGAATGGAGGAGGAGGAATAAGAAGGGAGAGAAATAAAGAAACATCAGACTGTGTTTACAATAACTTAACAAGAAAGTTAAGTTAGATTGTTAGATAGTAAAGAAGCAACCCTTGAACCCTTGGTAACCACGAATCTAAAGCCAGCAATGGCAATAAATACATACCTATCAATAATCACCCTAAATGTAAATGGACTGAATGCACCAATCAAAAGACACAGAGTAACAGAATGGATAAAAAAGCAAGACCCATCTATATGCTGCCTACAAGAAACTCACCTCAAATCCAAAGATATACACAGACTAAAAGAGAAGGGATGGAAAAAGATGTTTCATGCAAACAACAAAGAGAAAAAAGCAGGTGTTGCAGTACTTGTATCAGACAAAATAGACTTCAAAACGAAGAAAGTAGCAAAAGATAAAGAAGGACATTACATAATGATAAAGGGGTCCGTGCAACAAGAACATATAACCATTATAAATATATATGCACCCAACACAGGAGCGCCAGCGTATGTGAGACAAATACTAGCAGAGTTGAAGGAGGAAATAGACAGCAATGCATTCATCTTAGGAGACTTCAACACACCACTCACTCCAGAGGACAGATCAACCAGACAGAAAATAAGTAAAGACACAGAGGCACTGAACAACACACTAGAACAGATGGACCTAACAGCCATCTACAGAACTCTACACCCAAAAGCAACAGGATACACATTCTTCTCAAGTGCACATGGAACATTTTCCAGAATAGACCACATACTAGGCCACAAAAAGAACCTCAGTAATTTCAAAATATTGAAATCCTACCAACCAACTTCTCAGATCACCAAGGTATAAAACTAGAAATAAATTTTAGAAAGAAATCAAAAAGGCTCACAAATACATGGAGACTTAACAACACTCTCCTAATTAATCAATGGGTTAACGACCAAATCAAAACAGAAATCAAAGAATATATGGAGACTAATGACAATAACAACACAAAGCCACAACTTCTGTGGGACGCAGCAAAGGCAGTTCTAAGAGGAAAGTATATTGCAATCCAGGCCTATTTAAAGAAAGAAGAACATTCCCAAATGAACAGTCTAAAGACACGAAAAGAGCTTGAGTAAATTCAAAAAGATTGAAATTGCACCAACCAGCTTCTCAGATCACAAAGGTATGAAACTAGAAATAAATTACTCAAAGAAAATGAAAAAGCCCACAAATACATGGAGGCTTAATAACATGCTCCTAAATAATCAATGGATCAATGACCAAATAAAAACAGAGATCAAGCAATATATGGAGACAAATGACAACAATAATTCAACACCACAAAATATGTGGGATGCAGTGAAGGTCATGCTAAGAAGGAAATATATTGCAATACAGGCCTACCTCAGGAAAGAAGAACAATCCCAAATGAACAGTCTGAACTCACAATTAATGAAACTACAAAAGGAAAACCAAATGAGGCTCAAAGTCAGTAGAAGGAGGGACATAATAAAGATTAACCAGAAATAAATAAAATTGAGAAGTATAGAAAGAATCAATGAAAGCAGGAGCTGGTTCTTTAAGAAAATAAACAAAATAGATAAACCCCGAGCAAGATTTATCAAGAAAAAAAGAGAGTCTACACACATAAACAGAATCAGAAATAAGAAATGAAAAATCACTATAGACACCACAGAAATACAAGGAATTATGAGAGAATACTATGAAAAATTATATGGGAACAAACTGGATAACCTAGAAGAAATGGACAACTTTCTACAAAAATACAACCTTCCAAGGCTGACCCAGGAAGAAACAGACAATCTGAATAGACCAATTACCAGCAAAGAAATTGAGTTGGTAATCAAAAAACTACCTAAGAACAAAACCCCTGGACCAGATGGCTTCACTGCTGAATTTTATCAAACATTTACTGAAGACCTAATACCCATCTTCCTTAAAGTTTCCCAAACAGTAGAAGAGGAGGGAATACTCCCAAACTTATTCTATGAGACCAACATCACTCTAATACCAAAACCAATCAAAGACACAACAAAAAAGGAAATTACAGACCAATATCCCTGATGAACATAGATGCAAAAATACTCAACAAAATATTAGCAAACCAGAATTCAAAAATATATCAAAAAGATCATCCATCATGATCAAGTGGGATTCATCCCAGGGATGCAAGGATGGTACAACATTCGAAATCCATCAACATCATCCACTACATCAACAAAAAGAATGAAAACCACATGATCATCTTCATAGATGCTGAAAAAGCATTCAACAAAATTCAACATCCATTCATGATAAAAACTCTTAACAGAATGGGTATAGACGGCAAGTACATCAACATAATAAAGGCCATATATGACAAACCCAAAGCCAACATTATACTTAACAGTGAGAAGCTGAAAGCTTTTCCTTTAAGATTGGGAGCAACACAAGGATGCCCACTCTCCACACTTTTATTCAACATAGTTCTGGAGGTCCTAGCCACAGCAATCAGACAACACAAAGAAATAAAAGACATCCAGATTGGTAAGGAAGAAGTCATACTGTCCCTGTTTGCAGATGACATGATATTGTACATAAAAAGCCCTAAAGAATCTACTCCAAAACTACTAGATCTAATATCTGAATTCAGTAAAGTTGCGGATACAAAATTAATACACAGAAATCTGTTGCATTCCTAAACACTAACGATGAAGTAGGAGAAAGAGAAATCAGGAAAACAATTCCACTCACAGTTGCATAAAAAAGAATAAAATACCTAGGAATAAACCTAACAAAGGAATTGAAAGACATATACTCTGAAAACTACAAGACACTCATGAGAGATATTAAAGAAGAAACCAATAAATGGAAACACATCCCATGTTTATGGATAGGAAGAATTAATATTGTCAAAATGGCCATCCTGCCTAAAGCAATCTACAGATTCAATGCAATCCCTATCAAAATACCAACAGCATTCTTCAATGAACTAGAGCAAATAGTTCTAAAATTCATATGGAACACAAAAGACCCTGAATAGACAAAGCAATCCTGAGAAGGAAGAATAAAGCAGAGGGATCTCGCTTCCCAACTTCAAGCTCTACTACAAAGCCACAGTAATCAAGACAATTTGGTACTGACACAAGAACATACGCATAGACCAGTGGAACAGAATAGAGTGTACAGATATTAACCCAAGCATATATGCTTAATTAATATACGATAAAAGGAGCCATGGAAATACAATGGGGAAATGACAGCCTCTTCAACACCTGGTGTTGCCAAACTGGACAGCTACATGTAAGAGAATGAAACTGGATTATTGTCTTAACTCCATACACAAAAAGGACACTCAAAATGGATCAAAGACCTGAATGTAAGACATGAAACCATAAAACTCTTAGCAAAAAACATAGGCAAAAATCTCTTGGACATAAACATTAGCTACTTCTTCATGAATATACCTCCCTGGGCAAGGGAAATAAAAGCAAAAATGAACAAGTGGGACTATATCAAACTAAAAAGCTTCTGTACAGCAAAGGACACCATCAGTAGAACAAAAAGACATCCTACAGTATGGGAGAATATATTCATAAATGACATATCTGATAAGGGGTTGACATCTAAAATATATAAAGAGCTTACACACCTCAACAAACAAAAAGCAAATAAGCCAATTAAGGAATGGCCTGAATAGACACTTCTCCAAAGAAGAAATTCAGATGGCCAACAGGCACATGAAAAGATGCTCCACATTGCTAATCATCAGAGAAATGCAAAGTAAAACCAGTTAGGGTGGCCACCATCCAAAAGACAAACAACAACAAATGTTGGCGAGGATGTGGAGAAAGGGGAACCCTCCTACACTGCTGGTGGGAATGTAAATTAGTTCAACCATTGTGGAAAGCAGTATGGAGGTTCCTCAAAAAACTAAAAATAGAAATACAATTTGACCCAGGAATTCCACTCCTAGGAATTTACCCTAAGAACGCAGAAGCCCAGTTTCAAAAAGACATATGCACCCCTATGTTTATCTCAGCACTATTTACAATAACCAAGAAATGGGAGCAACCTAAGTGTCCATCAGTAGATGAATGGATAAAGAAGGTGTGGTACATATACACAATGGAATATTATTCAGCCATAAGAAGAAGAAACTAAATCCTACCATTTGCAACAATATGGATGGAGCTAGAGGGTATTATGCTCTGTGAAATAAGCCAGGCAGAGAAAGACAAGTAAATGATTTCACTCATCTGTGGAGTATAGGAACAAAGAAAAAACTGAAGGAACAAAACAGCAGCAGACTCACAGAACCCAAGAATGGACTAACAGTTACCAAAGGGAAAGGGACTGGGGAAGATAGGTGGGAAGGGAGGAATAAAGGGGAAAAAGCGGTATTACTATTAGCACACATAATGTAGCAGGGGCAGGGTTGTGGATATGGGGAAGGCAGTATAACACAGAGATGACAAGTAGTTATTCTGTAGCATCTCACTACGCTGATGGACAGTGACTGTAATGGGGTATGTGTTGGGTACTTGATAATAGGGGGAGTCTAGTAACCATAATGTTGCTCATGTAATTGTACATTAATAATACCAAAAAGATAACCATAATATCTTTATCCTATTTTCCTTTCTGGTATTCATGGATAGAGATGGAACAGTGGGGGTTGGGGAATTTTTATTGGTTCCAACCAAACAGATACCACCCTTTGGTAGATAGCTTATGTGGCCATATATATGGTTTTCTAAACCAGAAGATGTGATGTATTAGTGGTGGGATGGAATTTTTAAAACTGAAACTATCTGGAAAAATCTAAGTAATATGGTATTTTTGGTTGGGGTCTGTCAAGGCAGGTCCTCAGACAAAGATGTGAATACAGATAGCTTATTTGGGAAATGGAGATAGGAAACAAGGTAAGGGGGTGGGGATGTCAGGTGGGAGAGGAAGGAAGCCCGTAGTGCTCTCGAGCCACTAGAAGGCAGCATAGAGCACGCCTCAGTGTCATCCCAACAGAGGGGTAAGACAGTGAGGGTTTTATCCATCGTTGCTTGAAGGCTGCTTCCAGGACTTTATCCTCCTCGCACTTCAGGCTTGCCCTGAGAGAGAGCTGAGAGCCAAGTGTGTCCCTGCAGTAAGGAAGAATTCCTTCAGGCACTGTGCTGGGTGTTCTCAGTGAGCTTTGCAGAGCAGAGGTGAAGGGCCAGGGGTATGCTACTATGGTTACTGCAGAGAGGCAGGTCACTATGTCAAAAGGCTCTGTTTCATGAGGTTTTTACTTCCCGCCACACACTTCCACATGTTAGGTTTTTACCACATCATCA